>CP137680.1:2814742-3386576 GCA_037976565.1 Mesocentrotus franciscanus | reverse complement strand
AACAAAATGAACAAAGACATCAAAACAACATATAGTATATTAAAGTTGCAATAAATTTTCTACAGGAGGTGCAAAGTGAAGTAAAGTTGAACTTGTATGTGTTATTTGAATCTTTTTCAACTGTTGTAGTCACGTATGGGCTGCAATCATTAAAAATGGGAGATGATATCTATGAAATTTCTTCAGAATCAAACTAAAACAATGGAATTTGGCCTTGAGGGCATTTACAATCAGGGTTCCAATGGTCATGGAAAAACCTGGAAAGTCATGGTAAATGATCGTGGCAGGTAGATCTATCAAGCGATGCAGAAAAAACCCACAAAAATGTTGAATGAGCAAATTTGGAATTAAAACTTATATACTTAATGTAGAGGCTGTATTTGTTTGAAGGGGCAAACATTCTTGTAATATTTGCCTTCACAGTGCAACAACAAAACCAACTGGACTGTCCTTTGGCACTCCTGCACCTAACCCGCAAGCTCCGACTGGAGTGGCAACAGGCTTTAAGTTTGCAGGAACATCATCTCCAGCTACAAACCTATCTGGCGGACTGCAACTAGGAGGTGCAACAGGTATGTTTAGAAATTTGTCCTGCAGAAAATATGTGGTTTGGGTGTGCTTAGTTGGGAATTAGTGTCGAGAGGTTCTGAACACCAATTTTTAATCCTAGTAGTGATGCTGATTAGCTGATACCATTTCAGACTTCCACGATGTTTCATGATCTGTTGCAGGTATGAATACCCCACCCCATGTGGAATAATTATTTACTGCTTCCAGAAAAATTGAGCTGAATTGAGTTTGGAGGAAGTAACTAAAGCATAAAAGACAGGAATACCCCTGTAGGTGGTTATCTAATACAGGTACTAGTAAAATACAGTTTCATTTAGCAATGAAAATTGAATTCTATTTCAGAGCAGGCAAAGTGTGTACTAGTACAAGTTGTCATACTTCATATTCTATACCACTGTCTTAACACATCAATTTTTGTCTGACTTCTTTTTCATATATCTCAGCGGCATCTCAAGCTAGTAAGGGTCTTGGTTTTGGGCTTGGTTCCACCATAGCTACACCCGCTGCAGGTAAGTGATTTAGAATATGTGGGGCCATGTTACTTAACATTTCAACTAAACACAGTGTTGGTAAAATGTGAAGATGTAAAAACAGATTTGGGATTACTCAAGAGGATTTGTTCTGGAATGCCTGCATTTTTTAAGAAATCAAAATGAGAAGTTAGTTATGGACCAAGTATAGAAGAAGTATGAGAGAGAACTTAAACAACTATATATCAGAAGAGGGGAATGACTGCTGAATTATTAAAACATATCATTCTAATGAACTTGGCATTGAATGAAGGCAGTATGATATGCTACATTGATTATTCTATTTTGTAAACTTGTAAGGTTCCATGTATGTAAAATTTCCCATCAATTTCCTGTGGTTGTATACCAACTGATATTTCCTGTATCCCTTTTAGGTTACTTTGTACTATTTCTATTGTAGGTACCAGTCTAACCCTTGGAACACCGAGTACTGGTACAGGTCTATCTCTAGGGGGTACCATAGGAGGTACCAATGCTGGAACAGGTCTGTCTTTAGGTGGAGCTAAACCAGGTGGGTTGAGCCTTGCCGTCGCTAAACCAGCTGGAACAGGTTTTAGTCTGAGTGGAACTTCTGGGACAGGATTAACTCTGGGAGGTACAACAGGAACAGGCCTCGGCTTTGGAGGGACTGCAGCCACATCTTCCGGACTAACACTAGGTTCTATTTCCACTAGTGGGGCATCGACTGGCCTTACGCTAGGTAATACAAAAAAACATGCATTTGTGTTTTGAAAGTAGCAATGCCATAGTCATGTGTGTGTTTTTAATACCTCTTAATTGCAACCAGATTATATTATGCATTTAAGACAATTCAGTTCTGTGTTGCAATCATTTCATGCATTTCTTGCAAATTCTTAATTGAAACAATTTTCATGTTTGTTTTTCTTCTTGTTGTTTTTAAAAAAGAAGTCGGATCAGTCATAGCTGTTTAAGAACATAAAGGGATTTCACTGTATGTTCACATTTATGCATCATTTTGTTTGTTGTAGATGCTCAATGTCACATTGTAGGTGTTTTAATACATTTCATACATCCTTGTGGTTTGCAGGTGTTGTTGCACCCACAGCTAAGGTTGGCCTAGGTGGTGTGGACCCATCAACTCTGTCTACTTCCATTGCAACCACAAGTACTACTTCAGATTCAACGAGGTAATCTTTTTGACGCCATTGTTCAGATTGTCTGTTGATTGCACAAATTGCAAAGATAAAAACAACTAACAAATCTTATTGAGACTCAGGAGCTGTCAACACTGGACACATACATGTAATGGGGATGTTGAGTTGAACAATGATAAATATTTATAGTAAAGTTTCACTCTTAGGGCTAAAGCTTCATGTTAGCAAAGGGAACTTTACATTAAAACATGTTCTTGGAGATCAAGAAAGTAGTATGTTGATTTATTTGACTTGTGATCCTTAGTTTGTGTGTGAACTCTGTCTCACTCCATCCCTCTCTCTCTCCCGCCTCCCTCTCTCATTTATTTTTCAAAAAAATTGTAGCAAAGGACAAGGTGTAAAGGAAACCAATGTGCCTCAACCAATATGTCAGAACGTCAAGGCATTCAAGTGAGTATCACTATTATGTTTATGAAACGGGAGTTTGATGCTTTAAATGGAACTGCTTATTGCCTACATGTATGTGAAGGAAAGGTTTTGAAGGCCACTATTATTGAAAATGATGTGTTGTGTACTTGAATGGATTGCTTTCTTTATTAGATTGTGATATTGAACAGAGATGAGAAATTGTATCGTTTTGATAAATGTTAATTGGTATGAAATTGCATACACTCTTATTCCATCTGATTATACATTGTGCTGTTATTTCAAGTTGTGCTCATCATATCTTGGTTGTGGGTTTGTGTGTGGAATTTGATTCAATCATAGTAAGAAATACCCATAGTAAGAGATGTTCGAGTTAAGAGCTCATCACTTAATAACCACCTTGCAGGGAATACGTTAAAAAGCAGAAGTCCACACGAGAGGGATCTTACGTTTCTCTGACAAGCCCCTCCATCGAGTGCGGGAGGAGACAGCAGCTCTCCATCAGCTCCTTCGGCAGGCTTCCAGCAGTCTCCAGCGTAATGCTGCTGCAGTACGTAAGCTGAAGGAGCAGTCTGCTCAGCAGCTGAAGGATGTAGAGATTGCACAGAGGACCAGGGAGATACCAGCTGCTCTGCAATTAGAATACTCTGCACCTACTGAGTGAGTCTTGCAGTCTTCTTCGTCTTCACTGGATGAATGTTCTCCTCCCCCTCCTCCCCCTCCTCCCCCTCCTCCTCCCTCCCCTCCCCCCTCCTCCTCCTCCTCCTTCTTTATCCTCATCTTCTTTTTCTCCTTTTTTTCTTTCTTCTTTTTTTCCTTTATTTCCTTTTTTCTTATCTGTCTGATTGTTAACTTCGACTGGAAAACCTCCATCAGGATATTGTCAGCAGAAAGAGCATTTTAGCAGGTTGAAATGATTTATTGACCTATTGATTATCCATAATGATAGAAATTTGTCCTTGGTATTTCTCTTTCTCGGTCCCTTTCATGAGAAAGTAAAAGAAAAGTTAATTTAATATTAGTAATGTTAGTATTAAAATATTGAAGTTTCAATTGCAAATATATTATGTGTGTGTTTTTGCAAGACTGACCAGAAGGGGCTTTTCATTATGTCTGTGGTAGTTGTTATATTTCCATACTATTATTACCATATATTCCCCAGGTATTTCCAGAGACTTGTGTACCAGTTTGAGCAAGACATGGTGTTATGTAGACAACAGATTGAACAGATGGAGAGCTTCATGGCAGCCCTAGAGCAACCTGCTTCATACTCACCTCAAGGTATACTTCAGCAATGTTCTGTATAGAGCCATAGATTTGGTTATCATAATGATGATGATGATGATGATGATGATGATGATGACGATGATGAAGTTGACGATGATGATGACAATAATAATAATAACTTTAAAAAATAATAATAATAAAAGTGGGTTTTTGTATGGTTCTAATGTCTTTCAGATTTGACACTCCTGGCACTCTAAAATTATTACCTCGGTTTTAGCAATGCTGTCATTATGGCACTCTAGCGTTTTAAGGAATTAATTCCTGCCAGGTTCCAATTTACCTCACCTAGGTCGAGTGTTGCATATGTAGATTAATGTCTCGCCAAGGGATATTAGTGCTGCGGCGAGATCAGATGGCAAACAATGTGATCCACAGTCCAGTGATGTATCCACTAGACCATGTCACCTCTATCAGTATAACCTCTTATCAGTGCCAACTAATTAATGCCAAGAAAAACAAAAACAATGAGAATTGCAATTGAAAGTTGGTAAGATGCTGTTGATGATACCATTTACTCATCTTTCTCAGAAGAAATGTTTTTGACTGTCTTCTAAATTTTACTAATCTACTAATTAATGTGTATTGATACCATCGTTTATCCACATTATTTTCACCAATATAAATTTACCTCTCTTTTTCCATGTCATTCAACATAAGTTTGAAATCATTGATTAAGTTAAGATTTTTTTTCCCGCTAATTTATTATTTCTACAGAGCTCTCCAATATCATGGTGAAACTCAATGAGACATTCGTAGCTCTGGCTGCTCAACTTCAAGGTGTCCATGAGATAATCAAGGTTAGTACATCTAGATTATTTATACACATCAATGGCTGTACATTGATATTGCCACTCACCATTTCTAGTGAATAGGTAAATAAGCACATGTATTGCAATACTATCTCACTAATTACATTCTTGAAATGTCTTTCCAGCATATGTCCTCAAATTCTAACTTTGCAAGCACACTGATTGGACCAAGTTTGTTGACATCACATGAATTCCTTTACTTATATTGGTAGTTTTGAAGCCAAACAAACATTTTCAGATGAGAAGTACTTTCATATATGTTTGATAGGATGATTATGTGAGAGTACATTAGAATCTGGAATAGACTACCCTATGTAGCTGGAAATACACCCTCACTTGCTACTTTCCTGGAGGCTGCCATCCCTACTATAAGAAGTTTGCAGCCTCCTGCTGGATTCCTGTTCCTGTAAACTGAGCAACAATGTTTTTACTTGCACTTCTCAATTTTTACTGTACATACTCTTTAACTTCACTCCATTAATACTTCAAGGTTCAAGGTTCAAGATTATGACCCAAATTTTGCCGTTGAATAGGACACTATGTAATATATTTCCTCCTTACAATTGTGCAAGAGGTATTTGGTTTCCGATTTATCTCAAGGGTTTTTCTCGAACCCTATATTTCCAATGAGGCAGGTGTATTTTCTTGTATTCTGAAGTAATCCTATGACACTGTTTTTTCCCTCCAGGCCCAGAAAGAGCAGTACCTGAACTACCGAAGGGTATATCTGGGAGACTCCCAGGATGTCTTCTCAGCCCGTCGTAAGCTTGCTGAGAGACAGACTAGGTCGAAGACCCAATCCAAGGGTCCTCAGCCCTTCACACGGTTTCCTAATATGGCCCTGGTTATGGCCACAGCTATGCAGTCTGCTCAAAAACCAAGTGGTGAGAATATTATTGTTTTGTGTTTTTACTTCATCTATTTGCTAGGTATATTTCTTCTGTTAGTGAAGAGAACTACAGATGTTGTCAAGACAGATGTTGTCAAGTCTTATATTTCAAGGTATTAATTGTAGATTGAAATTTGAAAATTGAGATGTTGCAGGAAGCCACAAATATCTTTTAGAGTTTAGTATAGGGCATATAATACATGTAGTGTTGGCTATACCCATGTTAAAGCCCCTCTTAAGTGTTGGGAGCCCCAAATTCACTAAAAAAAATTGATGACAAAATTTCACTTAAATTGTGTAATGATGTGAAAGTGGATGTCAAATAACACTCAGCTCTGCACGGATTTTCAAAACGGATGTGTATGAAGAGGAATATTGATGAAAGAATACAAAACTTAGGTTTTGTGTTGTACGCGGAAAACCTAAATTTTGTATTCTTTCATCAATATTCCTCTTCAAACACATTTATTTTGAAAATCCATGCAGAAGTCAGTGTTAAATGACATCCTCTTTCACTTCATTTTAAAAACAAATGAAGTGAATGTTTGTCATCAAATTTTGGGGGCTCCCAACACTTTAGAGAGGCTTTAATTGAGCAGTAGTTGCTTGGATATGGTTAATCTTATACCGTACTCATTAGAGAAGCGTAAAAAAAAGAAAATCTGCATGTTAGGTAAGTTTTACTTTGAATTTTGATTTTCCAAAGTTGATAACTTGTGAACATTAGTGATAATTAGTTGGTGGGAGAGGATGTTTGTTTTATCTTTGAATACTATGATATATATATATCTCACTCTTACCAGGTATGGGAGGTGGCTTGCAAACTGGTCTCGGCACCACAACAGGCTTAGGAGGTACAGCTGGAGGATTGGGTGGTACGGCAACAGGGTTGGGCGGTACTGGCTCAACCTTCGGTGCCACATCAGGCTTTGGTGCTGGCTTCCAGAACAAGGGTTTTGGAACTGGCACTGGGGCCTTTGGAACAGGCTCTACCTTAGGGACGGGCTTGGGTCAGACCTCGTCAACCTTTGGCGGTGGAACAGGGGGCTTAGGGACGGGCTTGGGTCAGACCTCGTCAACCTTTGGTGGTGGAACAGGGGGTCTGTTTGGAAGCAATCCAGCAACTACTACGTCGGCACCTGGATTTAACTTTGGAGGTAGTCTCAGTGCAGGACCAAATCTAGGAACTACTAGTACAGCAGCTACTGGCTTCGGAGGTTTTGGGACTACACCAGGTTAGTTATTATTGGTATTCTTTCATATTACTCTGTGATTTTTATCCTTTTTTTGTTGTTTGGAATTTATGTTTTAAAAATATAACCATTTCCGAAAATTTGATCAGGAAGAAAGGTATCTAATGATCCGCCAGAATTTCAGCTGTTTCTATTCTACAAAGCTCCCTAAACTATGATTTAAATTTGATTCAACTCTTATATATATATATATATTTATGAAAAATTATTGAAGAAAAAAAAAGATGTATATTTCATAGTGCACATTCAGTAGATAGTAACAAGAAAAGTTTCCCACTGTAAATCTGTAAAAGAAATTATAATCACCCTGTCAATCAATGGAGATTTAATTAACTGTAATCTGTTTACTAAATTTATGAGGTAGAAAAAAAAGTAAATTTTTTCATTCAAAAGCGTCTCAATAAACACTGCAATTTAAAGGAAATCTTGGACTTGAAATAATATTGTAAAAAATGCTTCTATAAATATGCTTAGAAGTCTTAGAATTATATGCTGGGGCAAAGATCTTTAAAAATCATTTATTTTACAAGATTATTTTCAGTAATACACATATTCAGTACTAATATTTAGACTGCATGTGGATCTAAAATAGCTGGCTTTCTTTTCTTCTACTAGTATGATAGACTTGTCTGTGTTCTATTCTGGACCATTTTCTCTCTCATATGAAAACTATTTCAGCCCCAACTTTCAAGAGTTAGTAGCCTCTTCACAGTGCAACTAATAAACCATCTGGTAGGTTAAAAAAGCTGCATCAAATCTGGATTATTTGGAAATCCCCTTTTATTACTGTTTATATTGTACCTTCTATCCAAGTTTTTTTTTTTTTTTTAATTGCTTTTTCACATACTTTCTTAATGTTACTTGATTAGAATGGAGCAATTTGCATGTGGTGTCCTCCTTATTCATATTATGTCTTTCTTCATAATGTACTATGGTGTATAGCTCATGTTTTTATTCTCATCTTACATGTGAAGCAAAGTTTGAGAAATCATTTGGAAATTTAGTTGTTTATTGGGTTATAGAAGATCAGAAACAGAATAATATTATAACGAATTTTCATATATGATATTATTAGGAAGTTTATTATTTTTCATTCTCTGAATAAAATTTCTAATTCAGTTCCTAAACTTTGCTTTAACCCTTATCTTGTAGTATGAAACTAATATGACTTGCAATCACTGCACGTTTTAATGAGCTTTAGAATTACCATGGACATGAAAATTTTCACCTCATTTACATGATTTTCTTCTTCTTCTTCTTCTCCTTCTTCTTCTTCTTCTTCTTCTTCTTCTTCTTCTTCTTCTCCTTCTTCTCCTTCTTCTCCTTCTTCTTCTTCTTCTTCTTCTTCTTTCTTCTTCTTCTTTCTTCTTCTTCTTCTTCTTCTTCTTCTTCTTCTTCTTCTTCTTCTTCTTCTTCTTCTTCTTCTTCTTCTTCTTCTTCTTCTTCTTCTTCTTCTTCTTCTTCTTCTTCTTCTTCTTCTTCTTCTTCTTCTTCTTCTTCTTCTTCTTCTTCTTCTTCTTCTTCTTCTTCTTCTTCTTCTTCTTCTTCTTCTTCTTCTTCTTCTTCTTCGTCTTCTTGGGTTGTTTTTTTCTTCTTCTTCATTTCATCAACATTTTCCCAATCTCTTTGGCAAATCTTGTTATCCCATCTTGTAATTGTTATGGAATATACAAATTAACATTATTATTATCTTCACAAAAAATTCATCATTACCAATTAATTAAGGTGATAACCCTAACACCAGTCTAGCATTTTATCTGTCACATATTTTTTGAAAGGGCTATTCAATGATATTCACTGTGGATTTAAAAATAAAAAATAAAAAATAAATCACCTAGTGCATTATTATTCCATTCTCTGCTGTCAAGCAATGGCCGCACAACATATCATGCTATCACTTGTTTATTTAGACCATCGAACAGATACTTTATGCACCTTGATAGATGTAAAGTGATGTAAAGATATTGCAAATTTCTATAGTTGTGACTTGTGACTTAGGTGTACATGGGAAAGAGGCACGGGAGGCATGGGTATAGTTTTGTTAATATGCTTTTTGTTGGGGTGAGGGGGCACCATGACACTTTTTAATTTGGTGAAATTGTTTATAGGGGCCAATGGGCTATGACTATGCCGTTGATGTAGCCCAATCTTGCAGTGTAGGGTTATTGTCTATTTTCTTTTTGATCGTTGCTGTGTTTGGAATCTTGATGTGTTTTGGTGAAGATTGTTGTGGAGTTCTGTAAGATTTCTTGTAGATACATATCATCAATGATGTGTCTTGTCTGATGTGTAGATGATCATCATGTTCTAAGAGATCCCTTAATATGTAATCGTCTTCCTTTTCAAAATGGTTGATGTAAACATTGTGATAATGGATATTAGTTATTTAAAGTAGTTCTTTGTTTTCTTTTTGTTTCTTCTTGAAGTGTTCTTTTTTGTCTCTGTTGTGACAACATGTAGACTTGTTAGTTGTGTTGTTAAATTGCTGCAAAATAGGCATCTGATGTGTAGATGATTGCTCGCAAGAATTGTCTCATAGTTTATCAAATACGATTTATGAAAATTAGATTATTCCTTTGACATATTACAGTGTTGTTCACTTGTTCATATGATTTCTGACCCATAGAGATGGGCTTGGTGTGTTTTTGTGATGGTTATATTTCCCTCATCAGTGCTGTTTTTCACTCTTGTCTTGATTGTAGTGTATTCGCCCAACAGTTGGTTTGATTTGGTATGGTGTGCCTGGATTCCAGTGTTATCACATGCAGTTTATACATGTCATGTATCCCTGGTGGATAGATCAGTTTGAACACTCCTGTCGATGTTTCCAATCCCTTTGCAACTTTGTGTATAATTGTATCAGTTTCCCATAACGGCATGTCCAGTTTCTTTTGGAATCATATTTCTTCAATATATATTATGTTTGATGGACATTTACTAATACCTAATAAAGAAATAAGTTAAATACACCCATATTTAATACTTTTAAAACTCTATTTGATAGTACACTGATTTGATTCTGGTCACAAGGAGAGATATTTACAATGCATACTAGCCGATGTATGGGGAAAATGGGCAGTTCCGAGTATGTAAATAGTAAATACATGTATTAATCTACTCGGGCAACCCTCTGGTTATATACATTTGTACATGGATGAGTGCCATATTTATTTGGGAGGAGAATTTCATATTTTATGGTATATAATATAAACATATATCATGAATTGTTGGTATTGTTACCAAGATTTTTTTTTTAAAGAGTCATTTTCTAGGTATTTTATGGAGAATGACTTGATAAAATTAATATTAAATTAATGATTCATACATGCAATTTTTCTGCTACCACAAAAACACAAAAAGCTTAGTTTTTTTTTTTTTACTAAGTTTAGAATAAACAATCACAATATGACAATTTCATGCACATTAACAAATTGTATCAAAATGTTTTAATGTGAATGGCAGAAACTTATTCTTGCATCTATTTTGCTCTATACTCCTGCTAAATGATAATAAGCATATGTAATGTGAAATCCCTCTTCATTCCGTAACACATACAGGAGTTTAAAAATGTGTGTTTTAGTTCTTGCAGAGGATTTCCCGTTTGATTGAATATTCACAAGACTAAAGGTCAGGTCAATCAGATTAAAGGCCCATTGGACAGAAAAGCTAACAAGACTTGATTTAGTAGTCTAGAAGATCTTTGGATATCTCCAGTCTATTGAAGCTTCTGTCATTTACTTGTTGATGAGTCTTATGAATCCTAAGAATTATAATTTTGTAATGAGTCAAACAAACAGAGAGAGCAGAGTGATGCAACCATTTTTCTTATCAATTATTTGCAGTGAGAGCATTTATGTTGGACTACATCTCATTACATTTAGCCGGGTAGGATTTTTTTCTCCTGATTTCTACATACATACCATGTATACGTAATTGTGTATAGCAAGATTAAGCTAAGACAGGTTTCTTCTTTATTTTTCTTTGTGTGCATAGCAGGATCTTCGTTTGGATCGACCACCACAGGGAAGCCGCTACAACTTCAGAAACCTCCTCTAAAGACACGGAAGAGCACACGCTGAGATGGGGATGCAGTACACCAATTAGAAGCATGTCACTCTTACCAATGGCCCAAGTTACAGCTGCACCTGATATTTATACAAGCTGTTAACATTAGTAAAGATCACAGAACAATCCGTTAACCTTAAGTTTAGATCAGGGTTTGAAACTATCTTGTAATTAGGGACCGTGCGAATGCACTTGTGGTTAAGAAGATTTAAGTTTACTCAAAGTTACAAACCAAGAGTGATCTTAAGGTTAGCTCAATAAGTAGCTTGGGGTCCTTACTCAAAGTTACGTGCCGTGTGGATGTATTAACTTAAAGGTTATGTCAGCTTGTAGTTAAAAACTTTGAACACTTGTTTCGGAGCGTTTGAATCCTCATTATAGATTGTTGTTTATAACTTTGAGGTTTCGCTAACTTAAAATTTAAACTGCTATGGTCCTAGCTTTTGACTTACCGGTAGAAGAAGGGGTATGGTTCAGTTAATGAATTATTGATAATTAATTGAGATCCATCAGTCATAACAATATCCTTTCATGATCATTACACCTGGATTAATAACTAGAGGAAGGTCCAACTCAAAACTATTTCAAATCATAGATGCCGTCTTCTCTCTTTTCTGTCATGCTAGAATTGTATTAACAGTCAATTGTTATAATTCCTTTACGTTGAGTACAATATGCCTCCAGATTTTTAAGTGAATTGGCTGAACTCATATTAGAAATTGTCATCATAAGAGAAAATGAAGGAACTATCCCTCACAAAAGCAATGAATATCTTTTCGCTTTTATTGAAGCTTGGGGTAGAAGGGGATGACAAATTCACAAAGATAATAGACAATAGGAAGTGTCTGTAATTCTTTGGTTTGGGGTATGAAATGTATCTGGTTATTGTACAATTTATTGCAATATTTTAAAACTGTTCATGAAAACTGCATGTAAGTTTCAAGACTTTCCTAAGGTGTTCTATATGTATTGATACCAATTATCTATTAATCTTGTTGCAGCCTTCCATAATCATAAGTGTGCATTCAGCAATGGCAATCTGGGCAAGTCTTTATGAAGCTTTGGTTTCTGAAAGAAATGTGTGTAAATTGGATTGCATTTTTGTCATCACATTCCAACCACAGGAAATTAAACATACTGAAAAAGTACAACATTGACATAATTAGGTTTCTTAATTTAATGTAAAGAGGCACATGTATTCTACATGAACTACTGAACTGATGTCAACAAATCATGCTTGTTCTTTTTTCTGATGGTACAAAGTTTATCATGTGAGAAGGGTCAAGTTACTTCTTTTTTTTTTCAAATTTTGTGCAAACTTCTGGATCAAAATACATTTTTGAAATACAAATCTAACTCAGAAGGGGCTTGAATTATTACTACAGCAATATTATATCAATTGGTCAAGTACATGTAGTAGTCAATACTTTTTGTTTTGTATTCTTTTGGGACAGGTTTTGGGTGAAAGCTCTGTTTTCAGCACACAGTTCAGGAAGTAAATGCAAAGACCCAGATAAATAAGTAAATACTAAAGCATTGACATACATGCATGTGGCAATTTCTTCTAAAAAAACTTCTGTATTGAACAAGTTGTCACTAAAAAGCCAAATACAATAAGGAATGGCATATTAGAACTGATAATGTTTTTAAAATATAGAATGTAAAAAAAAATGCGTTTACTTAAAGCTTCAAAAATTAATATTAAGAAAGAAATGTATACAATTAGTACCAAACCAATATAGGAAATTTCTATTTTACTTTGCTTTTTTCATACTTGGAATTGAAGGTATATCTAGATTTTGCAGAAGGGAAATGTCATAATTTTAAATCATGATATAATGTCAAATGCGAGAAGATAGATGGTCTAGTATACAAATATACAATGACACTCGAGGATCTAGCTAAAACTATTCGCATCGAAGGAACATCAAATAGTACTATTGATGTTCCTGAGTGCGAATAGTTTTAGCTTGTTCCGAGAATGAGTCATTGTATATTTGTTTTATATCCCTTCCACCTGTATCATTCCTTCTGTAATAACATGTACTGTACTCACATTCAAAAAAAGATATATAAAAGAAAATTGCACGGCTTAAATGAAACATTGAAGGATGTAAATATGTTTAGCTGGCGCTATACAGGTACTGCAGTAGTGTACTGCAGCTCAGCATAAATTGCCGGGAAAACGAATAGTTCACTTTTTCTCCTAGGGAAAAGGTGAACCATTCGTGATGTCAGCAATAAAAAATGGAACTATTCAGCAGGAAACGTCTTTTCTAGTAAAACTATTCTTTTTCTTGTTGTGTACACTCCTAATGCAACAATCTTACGATAAGGCCGGATATAATTATATAAAACATGAAATGTTCTGTTTTGCTAACAAAATAAAGTAAGTTATGTGATATGCTTGTTCGATATATTATTATGCCTTTCAAATCCAGCGAAGGAATAAACAAAGAAATGAATTGTATGTAAACTTTCTGGATGTTTGGTCACTTTTGTGCATAAAAAGCATTTAATTATATGCCTGTAAATATATTACATATTTTAATATTTCATATTAGATCTGAGTAATATGTTCACATATGATACATTGAATACACATGCAACCCAACTTTCCAATTAGTCCTACTAGAAACTACATTGAAATGAATTAGAGGGACTATTCATCTCCAAGATCTCTGATCATAAACACAGAAATTTCTAAAATGACGACTTGTAAATAATTATAAAGATGAAAATGACAAAAAACACAGCATTTACGAACATTTTTCACCTCATTCTCTGCCCTCTTTTTTCTTCTTCCTATGCTGTAATTTATGAGTTGTGTGTAAAGAAATAATGGGAAAATCTAAAAATAATTTGTTTTATTTACATGGAGATCTTGATCTAATTTTGTCACAGACATAATAACAAAATACTGCACATAGTAAAGCAATCATCATTTAGAGGGTCATTTGTTCATTTCTCTGTGCCAAGAACAAAAGGTTTTTCTTGTACAAAATTATTGCTCAAATTCAGCTACTTTTATCTTTTGAAAAATCACAATTTAATCCAAACATGCAATGCAGTAAATCATCATGATGCAGACTGAGTTATCACCAAATAAACCCATTACAACACTTTAAAGTGCGGCTTCAAAGAAAATCACAAATATGGCAAATAACATATTACTAGAAACTGGTAAGCTAATAGATGGCCATCGTACAAGTTGTAGGTCAACTACGAATCGGATGATTTATAAAAATACAAATAAAACCACCTCCATAGCATCTGGGATATGCGAGAGATTCGCCAGAAAAATAACGATGTTTTAATGCCGTCACAATATGAACCAATCCTGCCCAAGCAGACGACATCCCATAAAGAATGAACATAATTGCAATGCTATTATTTCTCAAATTATAATGAGTTTAGTGTATATAAATGTGATGGAATTTTACACCATTCAAAAGGGATATGACCCCGATTCTGATAACTAAATTCTTTTGTTTGTAAATACACAGGATAGGGGTTAATGAACAATCAAAGAAACCACACTTTCAAATTTAAAACCCCGGAATGAAAGCATGGACGCATTTGTTCCCTCTTGAAACGCCGAACATACCGCGGTGTATGCAGCTGAAAATACAATGGCGTCTTATTTTGTTTACAAGCGACGGATTCCTTTATTTTTTTATCGCTGCATTTTTCATCAAAATAATACCATGCGCGGGGTTTAGAGTGAGGCAATAGATTAAACATTTAGTCTGACGGTAGTGAAGTAAGAGAAATAACTGAAGAGAAGACAACGAAACAGGCACTGAAAATGTGTGAGATGTCATGGGACATCGTCTGCTTGTGCAAATCATGTTCAACATGTGACGTCACACATCTCAGCAGCGATCGGAGAGCATTTCAGGTGCTATGTCGGGGCTGTATTTAAGAGTTTTGTAATTCATAATAATCATTACTTCGAATGTTTCCGAGCATTGAATTTTGATAACCTTGTCAAATCAAAGTGTTACCTTTGCAATAATGACAATAAAGTTAGTTTTTAAAATCAATGAACCTGATCTTTAAATCTTCCACCATTTATAAATCATTATGTGTTCTTATTATAATACATGATTCACCGTACCCAATATAATGTGAATAAAGAATCTGAATTTTAAGTATACTAGTAAATGACTATACATGTCTAAAATCTATGCAAATGATGCATTGCTGTACTGTTTCCAGCCACTAAACATTCGTACTTAATATTTACCTTTTTACCTAATCATACGTGACAAAGCAGAAAATATGAAGCATTCCACATAATAATAATAGAATAACCATAACATAGAATAAATTATGGACCTTCGACTGCGCGCAGTCGAAAATGATGATATAGGACTGAAAATCTCTCCTACATTGACTGTGATGATGATGGTGATGATAATGATGGCAATGATAATGAAGGTTATGTTGATGGTGATGGGGATGATGATGATGATGGCGATGATGATGATGGCTATGATGATGATATGATAATAACAATGAAATATTGATGAGGATGACGAGCTGGGTGGAGATTATGTGTGGTAACATAAATCTGAACAAAAATATTATGTTGAACTTAAACCACTACCTTCATACAATTACATTTACAATTATGAATAATGAATATAGCACATATTCTCTACCAACTAACAAAGTCTCTCAGCACTTTGCTGAATATATACCCCAATATATACGTTTTGCAAAAAAATAGCATTTCTATAGCACAAAATATGAATGACTCTAAGAACATTTCGGTGACAGACCCCATCCTTGGACACATACACAAAATATGTGCACCATCTCCACAATGAGGAGTAAGCTTCAGGGTCACTGCAAGGTCATATGGCAGGTTCAGTGACACAAAGGCTTACAGCATCTTACCAAGTCCCAATGTCTTGCTTGGGTAATGGGCAGGAAACATGGACTACAAATGATGCTCAGAGCTGCAGGTTGGGAAATGTTGATTGCTTTCTCACCAGAGAATGATATACCTGCAGCTGGGATTAAACTCGGACCATTTGACCCATAACCTGATGACTTATCCACTAGATACAACACCTCCGCGACATGAACGTTATTTCATATAATAATATACAGATACCCTGGCTACGTCTGGCAAATTACGCTGAAACAGTCTTTGTATCGATCTGTCAAGAATTCCTTCAAATTGTGTCTGATCGAGGGACGATATCACAGTAATAATATTTCAGTCTATTCCAATATTGCTCCTGTGAAGTGAAATCTCATGCACTATGACGCCTCCTCCTCTAAGTTCATTGTCATCACAACAATGTCTTGCATTATGGGAAGCAGTAGCTGGAATGCATCTTGGATATATGATGTGCTGTTGGAAGCCTGTAGGAGTAGATGAGTAAATTGAGCAAGATTTGGTCAATTGAAGAAAACAGAAAAGTATATGACATGGGATAAATCATATCATAAGATAGGTTTTGAAAAGTGATATATTTTTAACCAACTGCAGTGACAAGTAAGATTAATACTATTCAAGCAGTTATTTTTTTGCGGGGGTTTATTTTTGCAAATTTCGCTAATCAGTCATTGTTCGCAAATTTAACATGTAAAAATATTTCCAGCAAGTAATGTCGCATGTCGAAATCACTAAAGTAAGACCCATTGCATGTCACACATCGTCATCAGGTCAGGCTGTGTAGTTTGAGACCACACTGATTGTAATGGGGCTCTTCAATATATTATTTTCATTTCATTTTGTTTTAGTCAATTCTCTACCTTTCTATCAAATGGGCAATCACAATTGCTTTGTTTTCATCCCTTTCTCCTCATATCATCATGCATTATCAATCTAGTATTATCTATCTACCTACCTCAAGATATATGTTGGTAATGATGGTATTGACTTCCTCAGAGCCCTGATCACCCATGGAACTCAACAGCTCACAAAATTTGGTCGCGACTGAACTGACTTCAGCAGACAGAATGCTAGCTAACCTGCAGGGACGACGTAAGAAACACAGAAACAAAGAAAGTCAGCTACATGTTTTCAGATCAATCATCTGAATGCTAGCTAACTTGTAGTGGCAACAAAAGAGAGTTGGGTATATGTTTTCAGATCAATTATCAGAAATAAGAATTGTTGGTATTCAGATAGTTAGGGAAAATGATTGACAGCTTGACTCTATTTAAACCAAAAGAAATTCAAAACTAGATGGATCTTCGACTGCGTGCAGTCGAAAATGATGCCTCTGCTGTAGAGCGATCTTACAAACCAAAACATAAGCAATTTTTAAAATTCAAGTTAGATTGTTATCCATTAACAGGTTCTCAGAATATCATGATTACAAGCTATTTTTCATATATATGTATGACCCTTTGATCTTTGAATTTATGACCCTAAAATCCAATCAGATCATTGGCTCTGCAAGATACATACATGTCTTGAGTTTGATGGTAATTCGTCCATCGGTTCTATTGATAATGTGATCACAAGCTATTTTTGCATACATAATGAGCCCCATGACCCCAAAATCTAATCAGTTCATTGGCTCTGCAAGATACATACATGACCCAAGTTTGGCGGTAATCCATCAATCGATTCTTGAGATAACGCGATCACGAGAATGTACGGACGGACAACCCCGAAAACAACATGCCTCCGGCTACTTCGTTGCGGAGGCATGAAGAAAAGAAGCTAGATAATCATCTAAAGGTCTCATATATAACTGCTGAATTTCTCTTGGCTAAATTAGGAGTATATCCTGTCTATATACTAACTAGTAGAGATTCTTCAGCTATCTTGTAGCTTTGTTAGAACCAGACTAATTTCATTCTACTCATGACCATGTTCATGATGAAATATTGATATTTTCATATTTTGTATGATACTTATTATCATATAATTACACTTAAAGAAATTCTATATTTTGCTAACATCAGAACAATTTAAAATACATTTATTCTTACATACACCTAATATCATGTCTCAGCTTACTTTGATAGGGTGGTAGCTCTTTCCACTGGACTCTTTGCCTTTGCCTGCTCTGTCTCATGGCCTAGCAACATGAGTTCTGCTACCTTATGGAACTGCTCAATGGTCCTAGCTGTGAGCTCTGCAAGGGTCTGCATGGCCTTGGCATGAACTTCCTGATCACCAAAACAAAAGAAGTGAGACTGGCTCCATGTAAAATTGTTTATTTCTGTATTTTAATTCACATCTTCAATATAGACAAGCTATCTCCAAGAGGAAAATTCGAACACAGACTATGCATAAAAAATGGAGAGGGAAACCATTATTGCATTCTATCTTATTCTTCTTCTTTTTTCACTTAACAAATTGAGACAAAATTAAGATAAATACAGAATCTTTGATAACTTGACCACAAGATTTAATGATGTTCACTTTTACTTTAGTACCTTAGAGCAAATTTTATTTTTTAATGTCCAGAATGATTCTATTGGTCTCATCTTCAATCCATATGACCTTTGACCTTGTGTCATCAAATATAATCAGTGTTACTTACACATCTATAAATAATTTTAAGCAAACTGAAACTGAAAACAATGCTTTAGCAAAACATTCTGTACAAAAAGGCAAAGCTCAACTATGATTAAAATATAGCTTCACAGATCACTTAGAGAAAGTAAAAATGGTAGAAACCAATCAAGTAAACTCAAATCTAGAACAATATCTTGACAAGAAAGATGCCTTTATTTACCTTGATATCTGCTTTGTCCTTATCGTCCTCATCGCCATCCCCCTTCTGCTGGGTTATATGATTTGCTAACCAGTCTCTGGTCTCCTTCTGTACCTGCACGTCCAATAACAAAAATGAAAATGAATTTTTGAATCTGACAATGACACCAAACATCTCTAGCTCACATTCAGGATCATGTCCCATCTGTAAGACAAAGATGTAAAATGGTGGTCCCATTTGTAAATTATCATATCAAGCTAATAAATATGTAACTTAATACTATGAAAAATCAAAGTTTTATAAGTTGTTGTCATAGTGCCCACATCTTTAATTTTATTCCTAGTAAAAAGAATCCATGAAAGCATTAACCCTAATAAGGCCGGGGCCATCATGGCCCCCTCCGCGATTTTCTGATTGTTTGGGAACGCATACGGATGACGCCCCGCCGCTTCATGACTTTATTCTTTCGAGTCTTGCGCATCTTTTAAAAATTTTTTTTTGA
Organism: Mesocentrotus franciscanus; assembly: GCA_037976565.1. NCBI lineage: Eukaryota > Metazoa > Echinodermata > Echinoidea > Camarodonta > Strongylocentrotidae > Mesocentrotus > Mesocentrotus franciscanus. The sequence continues at coordinate 3,367,436 of CP137680.1, read as the reverse complement.
AAATCGGACCTACCGTTACAAAGTCACGTGACCTTTTGTCTTTACATGTCGGCCCGAAAATCGCTCATTTTCGTGATTTGTGTACAAAACATATGGAAATATCATTTTTCCTAAAAGAGATAAAACATTGGTTATTTGGTCTTGTTTAAAGTTTAGGTGTTTGTTTGGGGGTCAAAATAGTAAAATTATAGTTAGAAATGAAATAAAACAACAAAAACAATAAAATACATAAGTTAAAAAAAACAATGAAATACATAAGAAATTATCAAAACATGAGATAACATAAGGAATAACCTAGCTTTCCAAATTTTTTTCGTATTATTATTCCAAATGGTCTAACAAATATATGTAGTGGAAAAGAAAGCTTAAATATGAAGAATATATGATTTATGGGTAAAAATATGAATTTTTGACCTTATTTGCATAATTTACCATAAATATGCAAATGAGTAATTTTTTCAAAAAATTGAAATTGCTATAGTATTCTATACACTTCACTTGACATGCATGCAAATTTTCGCGGCGATCGGCCGTTTCACGGCCGAGATCTTAAGGGGGGGCCATAATGGCCCTCCCCCGGCCGTATTAAGAACTCAAATAGCCCGGCCTTATTAGGGTTAAGGACATGTAAATAGATACATATGTAGACTGATGTTTTACTTCTTTTTCATTTTCTCTCTATCATCCCTCTCACTCTCTCATAACTTTTATCACCTTGCACAAAAGTGATGTTCTAAGTTTTTGAACAAATACCAATAGGCCAACCGAGCAACTGCTTTTATTAAATGTAGTTCCATAATGTCTGGTAGCACTAGTGATAATCAATCTCATATCAAAATCATATCGTACCCTCTGTAACTTGTCTGGAGTGGCAGCCACGCTCAGACTGAATAGCAACTCAGTGATGACATTCACAAAGTCCTGATCACTAGCAGTATCTAAGGAGGGAAATGAAAATTTATCAAACTGTTATGTAGGAGGAAAATAATAGATATAAGGAACTCAACATTATTTCTACCAAGATAAAGCCAAGCAGCAGGACCTTACATTTTCTTTCTGTCACCATTGCTCCCCCCTCCCAAACCAATCTCTTTTTCTCTCCCTTTATTCAAAAAGGTTTTCTGAAATATCAGAAAATCTTTTAATTACATTTACATATCATATTATTGTATTAGCATATCCCTTTACTCTGCATCCAAATGAAGGAACTCAAAGAAAATTGATATTCTACAAGCATGAAAACCACTCTAGGATTTTAACCCCACTCTCCTATATCCAGTTATCTTCCTGGATCACACCGACGCACCTTCATCTACTGCATCCAAGTCCTCCAGCTGGAACGCATCCCTCACCTCCAGGAGTTCTGTCTTTAGCTCATCTAATTTCTCGTCCGTTACTATGGAGATAGATGACTGGACCTTGGTCTCGCTCTGATTACATAGCATCTCAAGGGCTTCTAGATGAGCTAGACCTGGACAGTAATGGCAGCAAAACATTCATACAATTCAATGGATATAACTACAGGTGTCTCACAACAACAACAACAAAAAACTCATGCCTTTGGTATGTTATGCTAGGCTTCAGAATTATAAGTTTTCAGTGCACAAAGAGCCTAATTTTTTTACTTTAGACCCCAAGAAGAACAAAAATGGAGCCCTATATCATAGTACTACAGATTCAACTTGAGATGTGGTTAGTTTCACGATTCTAAGAATGTTTATTCAATGATATCATAATTCATGGGTAGAAAATGGTTTTTAAGGACTACGGATTCTTCTTTCTGAGAATTTGTAACATCATATATAAAATCTAACAAAATAAAAAAGGTTAAAACCAACCTACAGTTCATGGTAATATATAGCATAATAATCTCAATAGGCAAATTGCTCAACAGCAATACAGATTGCTTATAACAAATGTTTAAAAGGGCAATCCAACCCTTGTAATAATTTTATTTGTATGACGGTAACAAAATAAGATAAACAGAATGGCAAATTTCTAAATAAATTGACCAATAATAACAAAAGTTTCTATCAAGGTTGGATTTCCCTTTAAAGAGTTGCTTGAAATGTTGGATACTCATAAATTACTCACTTTTACAGTAACCCTACAACAAAACATACACAAGAACTCATCTGATCAGTATTTACCAGTGCCCAATGCTTACTTTAGTTTTGGCCCATCACATTGGATTAAAACATGGCAAATGAACTATACCACAATTTTAATCTTTCTATCCTTCCAAATTAACATCTAAATAACAAAAATCCTAATTTCCTTGTTGCATACAAACCTTGATATTGATCAAAGAGGAAACTAAAGTTGTACTTCTGATGTTCTTCTTCCTCCTGTCTTCTAGCAGCCTCTTCTTCAGCATCTTTCTTGGCTTGTTTTAAAACCTACAAGAAAACACAAGTGATTGATGGTATCTGAAGCTGTTCAGCTGGATTGAAGTCAAACACATAACCACTCCAGGACGAAAAGTACTACAGTATACAGTTTGGCTTGTCTAAGTGCCAGAGATTAGTCATTACAACAACCAACACATTTCTTCTTCTTCAAAGTATAATAGAAAACAAAGTAAATGAGGCAATATTCTTGATTCAGATCACAATTCAGAAAAAAATCTGTAAAAACTTTTGACTGGTATCACATTTTATCAGAGAAGAGAGAGTTTTGATTTTCAAAAGTTTGATAAACATAACATGGAAAAAGTAGTTCTTTTAAACAAGTGTACAACCATGTCTCTTAACGCATAACAATCTGCAGGTATTCTTAAATACATTATTCTCACATCTGATAGGTTGGTTTTATCTCTCTTGGGGATAACCAATCCTTTCTTCTTCTCCAACCTTGGGTCACCTTCTTGTAGGATGTCCATTGTCTTACGGCCAATCATCTCCAGGGCATCAAGACCACCGGTCACCTATGGACAAACAAACAAGATATTTTGTACTTCTATTCACCAAAGTCAAATTAAGGTTCATTTTATTATTTGCCTAACAATTTAATTAGTTTACTGACCAGCATTCTTCTCTACTAATACACAACAACCCATAAAGCTATAGTCGGTCTCAAATCCTTTCATGCAATCATTTTATTTGAAATAAAATAACACACGAGGGATAAGTAAGCAAAAATTTCCATGAATTTATTTCTAAATGGCCCACCTTGTATTCCATTCCCCAAATTAATTTATTTTTTAACATTTAAGAAAATAATTTACTTAGAAATCATAATTCTGTATTTACTTAGAAATCCTAATTCTGTATTTTAAGTAATATGACATATGATATCTTACTGTCTTGCCCATGGCACTGGTAAAAACTGATGCGCCAGATGAGAAGAAACCACCAATCCCAGCTCCTGTTTTCTCCTTCTCTTCTTTCTCTTTACCCTCACTCTCATCCTGCTGAGAGTCTCCCTCTGTAGAGTAGAAAATGTAAATGAATCATTGCACTGATATCTAGAATATTCAACAATTTTCTAGAATGCTTGTGGAGAGATAATTCAAAACAATTGTCATTGATCATGGTTTGAGAATTATAGGAAGCATACTTTCCAGACAAGTTTCACATTCAATCACATCCAATTTGGATCAAATTACAAGATTATAGTTTCAAGATGTGTATACCTTTCTAGAGACAGTTCTGTATTCAACATGGGCAGGATAAATAATTTGGTAACTTTGAAAATTTAATTTGTTTGTAAATTGTAGGTATAATCCATAGCATCATCAAAATTGTGCATTCATTTGCATGCTGTCATGATTTCGCATGTTCATGACAAAATGTATTCACAAAGCGTTAACACAAGGCATAAAGAGAATTTCAAGAAGCACATGGTACATTTTAACGGACAGAGGTGCATCTTTTTCTAAATAGAAATCTATACCACAGGTTCGATGATAGAAGTATACCTTGTGTTTCTTGGTCACCTTCCTTTGATTGATTCGACTGTTCTTCTTTCTCTTTGGCCGTTTTCTCTGCTTCCTGTTTCTCAATCTCTCTGAGTTCCTCTGGCTTCGGGACACCCAGCGATGTCTCTACGTTCTCCAAGACATGGGTAAGACCCTTTCCTAAAGTTATCCAGATAGATTGATTGGCGTAAGGAATTACTATCTATCCATTCTCCCATCTGTTTCTTTGGATATCTTGCAAGCATTCTATTTCACTTATTTTTGCCTACACTTGAGCAGTAGCTATGGAAACCAGTAATAAAAAAAACGTTTTTCTTCTATTTATCGAAGTAATTTGCCTCAAATTGAAAAGAAATGTACTTGTCTTTCAGGTTATGATCAACGTGTGAATCATCAGATATTCAATAATAGATCAACATTTACTCATTTTGATTGAGAATCAAGAACTGTCTCAAAAAGTTAAAAAGAATCTCACTTGTTTCCATACTTTGATAGTAAAGCCTTTATCTATGAGAAATGGGGAATAAAGTAAATCAGCTGTCAATGATAACATGTCAATCCAACTCACCAACATTATCTGAAACCTTGGTGACTGTTGCTGCCGCAGATGACAGGAGGGATGTTCCCCATCCACCCCACCCCCAAGAACCACCACCTGATGCTGGTGCAGCAGAGGCATTCTGTGGGGCACCACCAGCTTTGGCATTGCTCTCTGTGTCCTCTGTCACGGGAGCTCCTCTGTTCACAATCTCTTCTCCTTCTGGCTCCTTCTGTTCCTTCTCATCTCCTGGAGTTCCTTCTGCTTCATTTCCATCATCAGTTTGCACAGAGTCCTTTGCAACTCCTGCTTCATCTGATGCAGCAGTTCTTTCAGTTTTGTTGACATTGCCCTCTGTATATTCACCACTTTTCTTGTTTTGTTTCCTGCCATCTGTTTCATCCATCTCATCTTCGGCTTTAGTTCTTGATTCATCCACAGACCCTTCTGTTCTGGAGCTCTTAGCAGCTGCATCATCTTGAGCAGAATTTTCAGTTGTATTGGCTGTACTTTCATGATCCTGTGATTGAGATGAATCTGATTCAGCAGTATCTTTCTCCTCTTTGGCCATTTCCTCAACTACCTCCTCCTGGTCACCTTCATCTGCACTTTCAAATGTAACCTCAGCCTCGCTGTCAGTACTATCAGCCATGGTGAGGTTGCCTCAGCTTAGCTCAACTCAGCTAACAATGACAAAGAAATACAAAGGAAAAAAACATTTGTTAATCTTTTTATAATCCACATTATTTTCCCCTCCTGCTTCCTATTTTTTAGGTCACCTGCTTTCATATTTGGAAAAATTGTCGGGCAGCTGTTGTGATTCAAGATCAAAACAAGAAAGCTGGGCCTTTTTTCTTCTTCCAAATGGTAGGATACTACTACTAGGCACATTTTCCCACTCCAGCAAAGCATAGAGAGTCAATGCTAATGCGTATTGACCTCTAGCGCTGTACTACGTGCTAATAGGCAGCAATTCACACATGAATAGTCAATACACACATTACACACAAATGCACACAATGAATATGATGTGGCTGATCGGCAAGTTTGACAGTAGACTCACAATTTGAATTTTGAAATTATTCTTTCTAACATCGGTAAGTTGAAAAATTGTATTTTGCTGCCATTTAGGTGTCATCAATTGTCCGATTTTAGTGTTGAGTTTTATACAGTGGTGTTTGAAATGTTGAGAATCAATACAATATACTATATAGCACAGCTTTTAATACACAGCCAGGATAGTAACACAGCTATGTGTGATTTTTCCCTCTTTGGCTTAGTTTGATGTACATGGGATCAAAACAGGTCAATATAGGCCTAATCAAAGCTGTAAATTTGCATTTCATAAATTTATTGTTGTTAATTAAATTATCAATTATCATCATTAAAATGGTTTTGAATTTGATCCTCTTCTCCCTCCAATGGCCTCCATCTCCTCCTCCTCCTCCTCCTCTTCTTCTTCTTCTTCTTCTTCTTCTTCTTCTTCTTCTTCTTCTTCTTCTTCTTCTTCTTCTTCTTCTTCTTCTTCTTCTTCTTCTTCTTCTTCTTCTTCTTCTTCTTCTTCTTCTTCTTCTTCTTCTTCTCCTCCTCCTCCTCCTCTTTCTCCTTCTCCTTCTTCTCCTTCTCCTGCTCCAGCTCCCCCTACTCTCCAGATTCCAAAGATCAGCCAGCTAGCGCTAACTAGTGCCTACTAAAGTAACAAAAAATACAACATATGGGACTGTGCGAATCTTACAGCCGTTAGAAAATCGCAATAAAAATTAGGTACAGATTATGAATACAGCACCACACACTTTACTAACCTATGAAAATTGCAGTATTAGTGATACCGAAAGGATAGGATTCAATATATTTACCAAAATGGTCAGAATAAACCCTTTCCACAGCTATACTTTGCAAAGTACACAACACGCATCATATCACTGCACAATATTTTGTCGTGTTTACGTACACGTCATAACTCTCATCGTGTTCAACACTAGTGGCGGATTCGGGTGCGGGGGTAGCTGGGAAAGCACCTTTCAAATCTGCAAAGATTCTACATGCATTGCCCCTCCCCTTCCTGGATCTACTACTGTGATTCTTTGTCGTAGAAAATAATTTGAATTGCAAGAATTAATTAAATAATATATTAAAATGCCTCATGCAGTCGACAGGTCAATTTTAATTGTTAATGTTGTCTTAATTTGTAAACTGGACCTTATTGCAGCCTTTGCTGGGCATTCTTTTTTAAACCAATAAGATAAAAACAAATAAGGCATACTAATATGTATGTGTAAAAAAGCAAGAAAAAGAAAGAAGCTAGAAACTTGAACGTATAAGAAGTCCAGCAATTAATTATAGGTGCGGCTTAGAGAAAGAAAAGACTTGGATAGCCCAGTTCATCTCCCTGGATAGCCTATAGCCGCGGGTGAAGAGGTAACAGACCGATCGACTGTTATGCAGTGCTAGCTTCCACCCATCAAAATATAATATCGAATTTCAAAATACCTCCAACATGCCGTTTTTTCTGCAGTCTTTCAAGAATAGCTATAGAGGCTAACGTCAGTAAGCCTACATCTTTTGTCGCATCAGAATATCAACTTTAACCTTTTCACTTAGTTCAGAGAAAATGGGTAAAACTATGTTATTTCTAAAGCTAAAAATAATTTTTTTAAAGGGGGAAAATCACTTTTTTTTAATTATTTCCTCAAATTCCTTTTGATACTTCATTATTTTTCATCGATTTCTTTGAATTTCCTTAAAAGAATCTGGGCACTTTCAAAATTCCTTACTTTTTCCTTGAGAAAGTTCTCATGGACCTAATTCCATGATATTCTTCTACATCCTTGGATCCGGGGACACGAAACGCCCCCTAGGGGAAAGCCTTCCGTCAGTGGGCTGAACACTCTTGCCCCATTCCCCTTTCGGAGCCTGACCAAACTATATGCATAAGTATATCAGTGATACAGAGCGCTATCTATACTTGAGTGATTGCATTCAATCATCATAAATTATAAGACGAGTGGGGGGGGGGGTATTTTTAACAAATTCGTCAGATTAAGAAACATGCATTTGAAGTGAAATTTAACCTCCTCTGATTTACTCACGGGAAGTTGGATGTTTGAGATTTTGCAATGTAATCATGTATTTTATCCAAATGGGGTAGGGGGTTGCTGGGGAATGAGGGGTCAATTCAAAACCATTAACTTGCCTTTATGGAGTTCCAATCAAAAACGAAATTTGGGGAGGGCATCAATAAGTAAAATTAATTACTTTAAAGTCAGTGCTTGCCCCAAACTTGTAGATTTTATTTTCATAATGTATGAAAATCATATCCATTATGTTAAATATAGTTCGATATATACATGTAACACAATTTTCATTGCCCTGTTAGCCATAAATCTTATTCTCCGCATCTTGCTATGTCAGGCTTCATCGAAATTATCAGGGGCGGATCTAGCTTTTTGACAAGGGGGGTTGACCAAATGTCAATTGACGATGCGGATGACAATGACGATGACGATGCGGAGCATCGTCCACGAGCCGCGAAGCGGCGAGGCGATTTTTTTTTTTTTTTGTGGTGCTATTTTGAACCCCCGTAAATGATGTTTTCCTGGCATCTGCTAATTAACACAATGAAGACCATAAAAAGCAGTGCATGTGCATAACGTGCATAACGTCTTTTTAAATCAAGTAACAGTTTAAACAGTTTGACCCAATGACGATGCAGAGCATCGTCCACGAGCTGCGTAGCGGCGAGGCGATTTTTTTTTTTGGGGGGCCGGGGGGCTATTTTGAACCCCCGGCCCGTAAGTGATGTTTTCCTGGCATCTACTAACACAATGGAGACCATACAAAGCAGTGCATGATAACGTCTTTTTAAATCAGGTAACAGTTTAATGCACAGTTATATCCAGAGTTATTATGTGTTTGGTTAAGTTACCAGATGAGTTGAATATCTTCTCACAATATTTGCACTTGAAAGGTTTCTCTCCAGTGTGCGTTCTTTCTTTTCTTTTCTTTTTTTTTTTTTTTGGCGGCCCAAGGGAGGGGTTTAAACCCCCTAAACCCCCCCCCCCCCGTAGATCCACGCCTGATTATGCAAAATTTATTTTCTACACACCAAGCTTAAGGTCATCATGAATGTATTCTTAAAAATGAATTCAATATTGCCTCTCATTCCCTACTAACAAAAATCATCCTAATGTAGAGTGGCGTTTGGAAACTTCATTTCGAGCCCGTTACGCGAGTCGCACCAACAAAACTGTGATTTTCCCCAAAATTCCAGTACCTTTACTAAATAAGAAAAATATTAACCAAGATGTACATGACATGCATTTGATGTAGATTTGTCAAAAGTTTTCACAATTTGTTTTTAATGTCACGCGAGTCACGCTGGAATGGCTGTGAACATTATCGCATAATTGAACAAATTTGTTTGAATAGTGATTTGTAAATCAGTTTGGTAGGATAATGGTTGATAATAGTGAGGACATTCGTTTTAGGCAAATAGATCAGTTTGACCATATATATTTATATAATTACTTATCCAGTTTAAGATGAAGAAGAAGAAGAAGGAGGAGGAGAAATAGAAGAAGAAGAAAAAAAAAAGAAGAAGCAGAAGAAAAGAAAGAAGAAATATCTTCTTTTTTTTTAATGGGATCCGTACCCCCGTGGCCCCCCTCTGAATCCTCATATAGTATGCATGCAGGTTGGCTAAAACAGCTGTTGACAAAAATGGAATATAAAACCATTTACAACATTTCTGAATGGCATATAACCTTTAATGTGGATCCGAGATTTTATTAATGGAGGAGGCGGTAATTCAAAAATCGTAATAGTTTAATATTGCCATCATACAATTCTTTGCAAAACACCGGCAGGGAAGGGTGGGGGCAAATTACGGCTATATAGGAAAGTAACATTTTGTTATATTAATGCACTAAAGGATGATAGGCCGAAACGCAGCGGGGTGGGGTGTAAGAGGGGGTATCCCTGTAACCATAACAAACGTGTGGGATATCTGACCCCCCCCCCCCACCCTCAACGTGTTATAATGCACACCAAAAAGGGAACGAAATTGATGGATGAGACAACGAATGTATACGCCCATAATGGCTATTGGACGGGAGGGGTCCGAATTCACCTAGAAATATTTGTTTAGATTTAGAATTGAAATACAATCAAGTCAAGGGGCACCGACAGCTCAGCTGGCCCAGACAGCAATGTATCCGTGATCCAAGCACTGCTTGTAAATATCTTAACCTGCTTTTACCATTACTTTTATTTATAGAAATTTTCCTAACTGTTAAATGAGAAATATGAATAAATAAGAACTGTATATACAGTAGGCTTGCGGGTGCACCATGTGAGAGAGAGGGAGGATTGAGGAGTTCTGAAAAGGACTCGCGGTAATCTTTCTTGAGGGTGTGTAGTCCTGAAAAGGACTGTTGGTAGTCTTGAAAAAGACTGTTGGTTATCTTTCTTAGCTTATAGTTCTAAGGAGAACTATAATAGCGCTTGGAGAGGATGAGTGGCAGGAGTGGCTCTGAACTGTGGCTCTGAGCTGTATAGTCTGAACTGTATAGTCTATACACTCAGTAAGCTCTGGAAAAAAAAACCTACCGTATTTCTAGTCACGCAGTAGTAGACGTTTTTGTCAAAGAAAACGATTCCTGTCCTGTTACCGCTATTTTATCTATAATGCTTACACAGCAAAGATAGGTTATCAAAATAGACGTTGTACGACATGTATATGTACTTTGCTTTAGATCCACAACTATGTTCCAGTTCTCAATACGTGAAGTTGGAGAACATGAGAAAGGTTATAACTCTGTTATATACTATTGAGAAAGAGAGTGAAGAGGTGGCCGTAATTTTTTTTAACATTTCGTTTAGCATTACAAGAGTGACATAACATTCATATTTAGGTACAACAAACTCAATTGCACCAAGGTACATACAGGCGGAACTGAAAGCGAACTTCATACTTGCATAGCCAGCTGACTTTACTATACAATCATATTCCGATGGAAATGATTTTTTTTTTAAATGTGGAAACATAAACTAAGAAGAAAGAAAAAAAAATAGTGGAAAGTACAGAATAAAGTGCAATTATGATTACATGTGCTTTGAGGATGCGTATATTTAAAACAATCACTTTATTACCTAAATTTTAAAATCATCATTTCGTATAATGACAATATTCCTCATTTGCACAAAAGTCGTATAGCTTTTGTTGTAGGCCTATGTATTATTCATCCAATGAACATTAAATAGAACTGGTATCAAGATGGATTAACAATAACAGTATCTTGAATGATTCTGCACACACTTATCCAAATCATGTACACCTCAAAAGTTACACAATCTCCGGCCTTCATAATAGCATACGCCCAAGATAATTATCTCAGAGCATATGATCAACAATTCGGAAGTAGGCCCTACACCAACTTCCCCCAATACAAAAAACGCATAGCATAATCAAAGCTAAAATTATTCATAACTTGCTGTTAATGTTATTTTGTCACAACAAAACAGATTAACTAACATTCGTAAATGACTTTGTATCGGTGTTTATTGAGCGACCCCCCCCCCCTCCATCGAACGATTTTGCGTGGATACGCCCATTATGCTGCGCATTAAGACATTCTTATCTCGACAGATAGCTGTATTGATTTGGAAACCTGCTGAGGAAGTATATATGCTTTAATTGAACTAGCTGGAGTTGTACTGTCGAAAGCTGTGTCTTCGCTCAGCGCAATATTATTATTATTTTGTTTTACACTTTGTCAAAATTTTACGATGGCTGAGGATCCGAATACATCCCTAGAAGCAGCCGATATCGTGATCATTGTTCTCCATTTCGTTATCGTCTTCTCCGTCGGATTGTGGGTAAGTCAGAAAGATCTTTCTTTTATTACGTGACTTGTTTCGCATCGCATCACTCCAATCTACAATTTTTTTTATTCGTATTAATTGCTATGCCTTTCAATTAACTGACTTTTAATGAATTTCATGTCACCAACTGTTTGCAGATTAATATTTTAAAGGAGATGGTAACTCGTTGCTCATTGATATCGACAGCGACTTGTGTCCAATGGCATACAAACGCGGGGGCAAAAGGGTCGAGTGCCCCTCCCCCAATCAAACAAATTATATGGAGAACAGAGAAAGAAAAGGGAGGAAATGAAAAGAAGTTTATATAATCCTCTCACACACCTACCCCCATGGCCTACTCGCATTTCAATTTCATCTACCAATTATTTTTAAAGACAGACCCCCGCCCCCTCCCTCCCCACCCTCTCTCTCTCTCTCTCTCTCCCTCTCTCTCCCTCTCTCCCTCTCTCTCTCTCTCTCTCTCTCTCTCTCTCTCTTTATGACATTCAGGGACTGAAGGTACGCCCCTGCTTGTGTCAAAAGATCTTAATCAAAAGGATATTTTATCATTCAGGAAGATTTTACTATGTTTTATGCATATCTATCAACTTTTGTGGCTTCTATTTAAAATGTCATAACTTATGTGGCCTTAAATCATAATTATATCATGGCAAAGGGTAACTAATACCCTGTATAATGATACCATATTCATAATCTTGCTGCCATGGATGACTGAGCAGCAGGCTTTTCAAAACGTATTGTCAAAATCCTCTTGTAATATATATACCAAGTTTGGGCTGGAACAATGAATGTGGGTCAAAAGCCATTATGTTTGTGTTATCTCATTCCACAACTAATTGCCCACTTATTTACATTGACTATTAGGCAGTTGAAAAGAAAATGTGATAATATCAACTCAGTCAAACTCGAGGAAATGCTTATTACAAGCAAAATTCTTTTCTTTTTTTTTATTGCGTGATAAAAATTGGATAAAGTTTATTTGGGATGGTATCTTTTTTTTAAATGAAAGTCTACTGTCCTTTTCTTTGATATTCATCATCATAAATTATGTGTTCTTTCTTGCATTTGGGTTTATTAACCTTTGAGTTTTCATTCGCTATTCGAGATAAGAGCAAATTCATATTGCAGAGAATTGGTACAAACGAGTTTCCATTTCTTATTTGCCCAAAGTTCTACTTTAGAAGAAACACACCGTTGCAGCTATTTAGATGAATGGGTGTCTTGCTTTGTATTAACAATAATTTAAAAAAAAATCTTACGTCAAATAATATAGCGGAGACAAATTAGTGTGGTGTTTTATTCATGATGTTCTTTGGGCTAATTGATTTTTTTTTGGGGGGGTCATAGCTTGTGCAAAAGAGTTGATATTGTGTATCTGTGAGAATTGTAGTTGCTGAATCATTGTTATTGAAATAGTTTTGATGACAAAAGAGTAATTTATGTATACAAAACAGGATTGTAGTTTTGCCATGAAAATACACTGAAATAAATGTTATGTGTCTCGTTTCTCTCTATGTCCTCTTCTCTCCTATCTGAATCCTTTTTACTTTACTTTACTTTAATCCAGCGATGCTATAGGAATATGCCTGATCATCGATCGTAGATGTCTTCTTCAGTGGTTATACATTATCCTTGTCATTTCAAATTAAATAAGTGGGAAAGGACAAAAATGTGTGCAAACTTGCAATATCAGCTTATACATACAGGCTCATATACAAGATCATGGTTTTAGACCAGTATTTGTCTAGTCTACAGTTTACAGAAGTTGCTGATATAACATATTCAGGAAGACTGTTTCACAAATCCACAACTCTGGTGCTAAAAAAATGATTCCTCATATCAAGCTGAGAGTACTGTTTGTCTTCTTTCATTTTGTGACCTCTTGACCTCCTCTGTGCCAAATAAAAAAGATTATGTTGTGTTGTAATCGCAAAAGACACGTTAGATGTGAATTATCAATGTTATACTTTTGTTTGATTTTTTACAATATATTACGAGCTGCTGTTTTAACAGTTTTTTTTATTACTCTGAAAGTTTGCAAATATAGAACCCTATATAATGAAGTTCAGAATTCCGTAGCTTGCAAAATTATTTTTGGCTATAACGCTTCGGATAAAGACAATCTTCTACGTATACATACACCAGTGGCGGATCCAGGGTGGAGGTGGGGGCAACTGTCCCCTGTGCCCCCTCCCCCCTGCCAAAGAATCCTGGATCCGCCACTGGTGTGATCAGATGAGCAACCAAGAACAGGCCGCACTTATATCATGCATATAAACGACTTGTAGCCTACCTCAGTGTTTTCAAGGGTTTATCGATGACCGGTCAATCTAAAAGCCCCTCTAAAGTGTTGGGAGCCCCAAAAATTTGATGGTTAAATTTCACTTAAACTGTAACATAATGTGAAAGAGGATGTCATTTAAGACACATTTCTGCAAGGATTATCAAAACAAATGTGTTTGAAGTCGAATATTGATGAAAGAATACAAAATTTAGGTTTTCTGCGTACAACAGAAAACCCAAATTATGTATTCTTTATCAATATTTGTCTTCAAACACATTTTTTTGGGGAAATCTTTGCAGAAGTGTGTTCCTTAAATGACATCCTCTTTCACATTAATATGAACAAAGGATGTTGTTAGGAAAGCAAAAAGAAACTTATTCCGCTACTTTCATGCTTTGTTGCTTAGCAACAAAATAATTTGAATGCCTATTTTGGTTTCCTTTTTCGAAAAGGAACAACATTGTGTGAATATGGTCTGCACTTTGTTACTTTTTTTCTCCACCATGTAAGGTTTTTTGTATGCCTAACCTAATTTTCTTATAATCCCTTTTTTGTCCAACCCGACTGCGCAATTCATGCTGAGATGCTTGCTATCAAAATTCTGTTGAATGCATATTTTGGTATTTTCTATTTGGAAGGTGGATCGCAAAGCACTGAAGGTTACGCTAATGTGGATTTAGAAATTTGAAACAGATAGATAGATCGATGGGTAAAGGTCATTCATAGGACCAAGAGTATAATGTCAATATTGATCGACCGAGATTTAGGAGTTCAACAAGATCACTAAAGCATGACAAGGAGTCTTCTCAGGGTTTTTCAATAACTTGTTTAGTCACAGACTTCTAATTATCAGATGATAAATAAAAAGACTAGGGTGTATGTATTATAATAGTGACCGGCATCTCTATATCAAGTAGTCAATTGTTGGTTACTCAATGCACTATCAAGCGGCCCTTGGCCTATAGATGCAAACCTTTGATAATAATAAACGCTTCATAACAAAACTGGGAGGTACAGAGAGAATAATGTTCACATGGGTTATTGGAAATGATGTGTGACCCTTAAAGTGATTAAATGATAATAGGATTAATTGTTGTCATGATATAATTATAGGTAGACCCATGTGAAAACCCCCATTGCATTATCGTTACCTAAGTAATGAAATACGTCTTTATACAGGAAAACCATACAATCATTAACCTGTCCCGTTCACATTATGGATATCTTAGTTTTAAAATCTGTTAGAAACGACGAATTTGTATCTTTGAATTAGTTAGGAACCCAACAGTTAGATATTGAATCTGGAAGATATTTCAAAGACATTGGGAAAATTGAAATAATAAACATACAATTGGAGTCCTCATATTCTACGACGCTGGGCTTAAACTTTCGTTCAAAATTAGGTTTAACAAAGGAAGTTTTTCTGAGGTCGAAATTTTCTTTTGTTAAAGTATATCTTAGATACAGGATCGGCTTTAAATGAATTAATAGAATACGGCCCTAAGACATGTAAGAGTTTCCTTTTTTGTGACATAGAGTAACATTTCAAATCAATAAAAGTGGAAGACAATAATAAATTGAATTTAATAACAAAGACCAGGATGTACTTATCCAAGTAATAAGTTCATAAACGTAGCAAATGTGTGCACCATCTCAAGTACAGGGAGAATTGCGCGTGACACTGTTAATATAAATTATGTATACATGAAGAATAAATTATTCAATGTGTAGATGAGACTAAACTGGAACAGAAGGTAAAACTTTAATTCGGTTTTCTAGCATTTATGTCATTTTACAATAGACCTGTTTGTATTTCAATTTATGGATGTTTCACTTTCTACAACCCCTGGTTACCAGCCACTTTATTCATCTGCTATGAGTAATTGCATAGAATGGAATCAACTTTGCATACATTAGTTGTTATTATGTCCGACAAGCCTCTGTCAAGCTTGTTAGTTGTCAAGAGAAACCTTTATTCAAAAAGTTTGCATAAAATTAGTTAACAGGTGTATTGATAACTCTGATGAGTAGTTTTTTATATATCTGGTAATTTGTATAACATTTAATTCCTTCTTATTGTTGTATTCAGGTATCATGGCGCTCAGGCAACAAGAACACGACCAGTGGGTACTTCCTGGCAGGGAGAGATATGTCATGGTGGTTGGTGAGTTCTAGTGTTGTGAATTAATATAAGACAAAATATAACAAACAGAAAATCGCGACAACTTTTTTGTATTCCTCCATTTGGTTTAGTCAGACAATGCTGCTGATATAACGCCTAAATACCTCAAATCAGAAACACAATGGTAATATTAGAAGTTCTTCGGTTTTGAAGTGCTGTCATCATTATTATTTTCAACTCTGCATGAGTTTTTTCCTAAAAGTGTATGATAAGACATTTTTTTTAAAGTACATTATTAAAATTGCATAAAAGTTCATAGAATATGGTATGAATATATGCTTGCAATTTGAATACAAAGTAAGCATAATAACGATAGACGTTTCATATATAATTCACTAAGAAATTAGTGAATAGCTAATATCAAATTGAAATGAATTAAGATGAGTTGAATTGAACTTGAAACAAAATGAATTAGATTTGAATGAATTGAACTGATTAGAATTAAATATGATGCTTTTTACTTAATACAGGTTGGTTTATCGTTGTACGTGAGTAACATTGGTAGCAGTTCATTTATTGGTTTGGCTAGTTCAGCAGCAGCATCAGGGTATGCCGTCATTGCATATGAGTTCCATGTAAGTCTATTCTTCAGTAGTGTTTATTATGTATATTATCCTGCAAGTTTAAAGAAGCCTTGATTGAAAAGTTCCCAGCCAACCGTGATAAGGATGTCCTTTTGAGATGTTTGTTCACAGGGTATTTTAATTCTATTTGCCTCATCGATTTTTGATAAAGAGATGGTGGAACATAGATGCTACATAGGACAAATCAAATTTGTCCTTTTCTCAAAATTTTGTTCAAATAAAATCTCCCTGTATCCCTTTCAAGACATCGTCGGGTTCCTGCTCTTAAAAGTATCCTATTGACCCTTTAACAATTCTGTCTTTAAATAATCCTGATTATCAGATTATTGTATATTTTCATTTCCTCTAAGAAAAAGATGCATTTACGAACATTCATTCGCATGGGAGGGGGTCCACCATCGTGGTGTTTGATTATTCTTGACAAGAAATAAATTCTTAAACTTGGCTACTGATCATAATATTAATGCTCTTCTTAAAGCTTTGGGATTAGGCCTAATAATCCTGAATAAAACGGTAAAACTAAAGTGGATTTCAAAGCTTATCAAACTAACCTACAAAATATATTTGTAACATTTATTCTGTCACTTACCCCCCTCTCTCTCTCTCTCTCTCCTTCTCTCACTCTCTCTACCCCCCTCTCCCTCCCTCTCTTTATCTCCTTATCTCCCTCCCTCACTCTTTCTCTCTGTTTATTATCTTCCTATAGGGTATATTTTGTCTCCTTCTGTTGGGATTTGTGTTTGTACCTGTTTACTTTTCATCTGGGGTAAGTAGATGCCTGTCAATTATATTTAAAAATGAACCGAACTTTAAATAAGTTTACAATTTACTTTCATTTATTATTTTTTGAAGAACAATAAATTAATTTTCTGTTATACGAGCATAGTTATTGACAATAATTCTAGGCAAATTGACAAATGAATGACTGAATGAATGAATGACAAATGAATGAATGAATGAATGAATGAATCAAATGTATCATTCGGATTAAATGTTAATGTAGATCCAGATAGCGGAAATTGTTTATCAATCCGAAATCCGCGATAATGCTTATCAAATGCACATAAATGTTATCCGCAATGTATCATGCTGAATAAGCATCTTATTGAGATATGAGCTAATATAACCCACTGATGGACAAACAGGATTACACCACTGATACATTCAGTGGCGGATCCAGGGGCCTTCCCTAGGAAAAAACAGGTAAAAACACCCTTTTTTGAAAAAAGAAGATGGGCCCTCCTGGCGCACAAGGGGTGGCGATGGGGAAAAATTACCCTTCCCGGAAAAAAATTTTCGGGTGCCAAAATTTTTTTGCTCACTACCCCACTGAGCGAAAAATCGACCGGCACGATTTTCAAATTTTCGCACGAAGTGGGCCCCTTTTTAGGCCCCCTCCCTTGCCGCCGACTGGATCCGCCCCTGGATACATTATATCTATTGTGTATTCATTCTTTATTTATTTATATAAATTACTAAAAATATTCAGTATTGTGGTTTGTGACAATATTCTGATTTATTCTGATTTATATACAACCTTTTATTAATCCCATGAATATAAATATAATGCAGGAATGACAAGAATCTTGTCAAATACAAGGTTATTATAAACACATATATATAAAACAACTGTTTAATGGAATGCATTATTTCTCACTCAGATCACCACGGTACCAGAATATTTAAAGAAACGATTCGGAGGAGAGCGACTTCAAGTTGGCATCTCAGTGATCAATCTCTTCCTACTTGTTTTAGCATCGCTTTCGGTAAGAAAAGAAGGGGAAAATGTTATCCTGTTATAAGGACAGATTTTTAATGATTTCATGAAAGACATAGTATACACACAGGCTCTATAGCTATTAGGAGAAATAAAGATAATCGGGCACTTTTTTATTCATCATTTTTATTAGACATAAAACTGATGTATATCATACAACAGCTGATTTATTCTGATTTATTGATATTATTTTTGGAGGGAAATTATGTGATACTTGCCTGTACAAATATAGGTAAATAATAATTCATTATATTCATAAAGTAGAATTCTGTTGATGATCTTTCTACTATTTTGACTAAAAGAAAGATTGATGTTTTCATTCGGAGTTTCTTCAATGTATCAATGTGTGGTAGTAATGCGAAGAAAATTCTAAATGAAAAAATCTGTGGATCCATAATTCATAACCACAGTTTTCAGTATAAACCAAGATTTAGAATACCTAAAATATAACGTTGTTTTTTCTTTCACGTCACTGTTATGTTTATCATTACAGGCTGAGATGTATGCGGGTTCAATCATCATCAGAGAAGCATTAGGATGGAATATCTATCTCTCTACCATCCTCCTCCTTGCATTGACCGCTATCTATACAGTAGCAGGAGGATTAAAAGCTGTCATCGTCACTGATGCGCTCCAAACGGTTGTTATGGTTACCGGTGCATTTATTCTTATGGGTATTGGTAAGTACCGATAGGATGAATAATATTCAAGTGGTAGTAGCACTAGAGAAATATTGTGAAGTGTTTGCCTGCTGCAAAGTTAGATATTGTTCACCGTTGATGACTTGTATGAAAAATAATGATTCTAGAAAGTGTGTGATGAAGGGAAAAAATTACGACAAGGAAGATTACAGCAAGGGGGATTTCATAGTGGTGATTGAATTTTTGTATTATCTCAATCTACCTGTTTTAAAACTTGATTGTTCTTTAAGATGGAACAAGCCAGCCAAATCCATGTGTCTGTTCAAGGAGTAGATCCATGATTCTGTATTTTTTAGTTTTTTTTCAATGAAAATCTCCCGAGCAACAACAACAAAAAAGGGGAAAAAAGAAAGAAATCAAAACAAAAAATAAGGGGAAAAATTGTTTATCCTATTTTAGATGCCCTCTTTGGGGTCTTGCATTTGAAAGGAGCACAAGAAAACAATATAGGGGGGACACTTTGTGTAGTTAAGGTCTGCCAGATTGTGTAAAGTATCCTTTATTCATAAATTCTAAATATCAAGTCAATCACACACAAGATACAGGATATCCTTTTTCGATTGATATTTTCCCTCCCTCTTCTCCAGCCATCAATGAAATCGGTGGATTAGATAACCTTCGACTCGACTACATGACTGCAATCCCAAACACAACAGCTATCTATGGAAACACATCATGCGGTATCCCTACTGGTGACGCCTTTCATATCTTCAGAGATGCTAGTGCATCCAACCCCAATAGTCTCCCGTGGCCTGGAGTACTCATCGGTATCTTTCTACTTTCTGCGTGGTACTTCTGTACAAACCAGGTATAAACTGAAAGAGATATAACATTCTATAATCAGATTATATCAGGAAGAACAAGAATACGAGGACTTCAGAACATGCAAACAAAACAGGGGAATTTCATTTTCAAAATGTGAAGCTATTGCCTGCTGATTATCCGAAATACACTTAGAATTCTCTTAATCAATAAACTTTCCTTCTTGACATGTTGAATCTTACATTTTCTAGTCTAGCATGAGGAACCGTTATTATTTCTATTAATGCG
Source organism: Mesocentrotus franciscanus (assembly GCA_037976565.1). Taxonomy (NCBI): domain Eukaryota; kingdom Metazoa; phylum Echinodermata; class Echinoidea; order Camarodonta; family Strongylocentrotidae; genus Mesocentrotus; species Mesocentrotus franciscanus. The sequence goes on along the minus strand of CP137680.1, from coordinate 3,347,519 downwards.
TTATAAAATTATTTTCCCCGAGTAGCCTTTTCGATAGTTACAATAATCAGTAAATGAATGTCACATAAGTGTAAATACTCTGTAGAAATGTATAGTTAAGAATGTTGGCGTCATTAAATTTCATAAATTTCTGAGCACGTTGCATTTCTGAATGTCTTGTTTCTAGGTGATCGTTCAGAGAACCTTGGCTGCTTCTAACCTATCTCATGCCAAGGCTGGTTGTATCTTAGCAGGATTCTGTAAGATCTTACCTTTCTTTCTCATGATCATACCCGGTATGATCAGCAGAGCTCTGTGGCCGGGTAAGACACTAATCATAAGTTTTTTTTTTAATTTTTTTAATTTAACACACTCGGTTACCTGAGACGTGTGAGAGGTGTATCTATAAATCATATTGAATGTATGGATTTTATGAGGCACTCTATCAAATTATGTTTTTCTATTAATTTAATTACTTTATGTCTCGTAAATTCTCATTACGAATTCATCATTATATATGTTGACAATATTAAATATAAAATGAAAGAAAATTTGGTCTCACCTCGGAAAGGGGCAATGTAAAATCAGTTAAACTCACCGGGGGTCCGAGCATGACCAAAAGGGAAAACTCATTTACATAATATTCAAATATGCATGTCAAACGAACATAATGAAGACAGTAAATGTAATTAGTCATTAGCTTTACTCTTGTTATTGTTATTATTCCATTTCCATGGTAATAGATGAGGTTGGATGTGTAGACCCTGATGTATGTGAGGAGATATGTGGTAATCCCAATGGATGCTCCAACATCGCCTACCCTCGGTTGCTTGTCTATCTCATGCCAACGGGTAAGTTACACCCCCACTCCGGGGTCGGAGGGACCGCATTCGTGTTCCCAAAATCTCCGGTAAAGGGGTACTTTTCACGCAACAAAGTCCGGTCCGTAATACACAGAAATCCGGCCCGTATTGACTTTACACGCCGGACTTAGGGGGGTGCTTTCAAAGGGAGGGAACATGCATACGCGTACCCTAAATAACACTGAGTGGGGGGTTACATCTCTTTTCTTAAATTATCTAATCGTGAGGGATAATGAGATGTGACTGTGTGGTGTTGCAATAACAACACCTTTAGTAATCAAAGAAATAATAATCAGCATAACATACTCGTCTTTATGCCTAATTGTTTTTAAAGAAAATAATAGAGAATGAGAAAATAACAAAGGAACATTTTTTGAAATACAAATACATGAAATATAAATTTATATGTCAATTTTACCAAACGCATTATCAGACATAAAACAGCTTTGATTAACCCTCTTTATTGATTCTTGGTTGTTTCGTTCGTAAATCTATATGATTGACTAAGAGTATGTGATTGTCAGAGATAAAGTAATGATCCCTTTTTTTCCATTGCTTACATCAACTGAATCAATTATACATGTATTAGTTTGATATCAAACATATCAGTTCATGATCTGTCAAGTGCTCTCAGTTAGTTGTATCTTATGATCATCCACATTAAGAACTCATCGACTGAACAGAAGGTGTGCTTCATTATTTGAATGAACTGTGTTCCCTCATTATAGAATGGCTGGGTGCCGACTGGACTGGTTTAAAGAAATAAGAACTGTATTATAATTATGATTCGCTAATTAATTTGTACTTTGACCCGAAAAATGAATCTGAAATAAGGACATTTTTCAAAAAGTGGCGTGATGCTCGTCGTGTTATTTCGATTTCAATATACAGTAGGCATATGTGTAATTCATTTTAAAGAGCTGCTGTATCAAAGGTCTGCATAATTATCAAGCAAAGATAGGAAATGAAATATAACATTAATTCATAGCTTTCTTGGGGAAACATGCACGTTCCGTATGTAATCTTTCTATCTGTTTATATGGAGGTGACCTTGTGGTTTTACTTTTGTCTCTTTGTTTTTCTCTGTTTGATATTTGTATTTTATCTCCCCTCCTCGTTCTTTCTTTCTATCTTTTGCTCTCTCTCTCTCTCTCTCTCTCTCTCTCTCTCTCTCTCTCTTTTTCTCTCTCACTCTCTCTTTCTCTCACTCCCCCTCTCTCTCTCTCTCTCTCTCTCTCTCTCTCTCTCTCACACACACACACATATTCTATCTCCCTCTCTCTCTCTCTCTCTCTCTCGCACACACACATACACACACACATTCTATCATCCTCTCTCTCTCTCTCTCTCTCTAGGTCTAAAGGGTCTAATGCTCGCTGCTATGTTAGCTGCCCTGATGAGTTCATTGACCTCTATATTTAACAGTGCAAGTTCTATGTTTGTGATTGATATTTGGCTTAAGATCAGACCTTCATCAACTGAGCTTGAACTTGTCATTGCTGGAAAGTAAGTCAATTTCTCCACATAATTTCTTTTTCTATGCAACATATATTTTAGTTATATTTACAATAAGTAAAAAAAAAAAAGTGTGTAGAATCTGCCCAAAGTTACAAAAATAGAGGAAACAAAAATATAGGAAACAAAAGGTAACTATACAGATCTAAATCGTTGTTTTTATCTCTGCTTGTAATCCACTTCAGAAAGAAACGAATTGTAAACATCTTACTATTCATCAATTAAATATAAAACAAACAAACACAAAATCAAACAAAACACTTTTTAGACCTACCAAATACCGGTTTCGATTTTACCGGAATATATCAAAACTTGAAGGATGTCCACAATCATACTGATTCTCATTTTGGTTGCCTTTTTTTCTCACCAAGTAGAGCGATAGATACATCAAATGACATTAAACTATATGGAGGACTAATATTTCTACAATGTGTTACAAGTGGCCTAACCAATGATGTGTTGTTTCTCTTACATCCTTGCAGATTCTGTACCATAATCCTTGTAGTGGTCAGCGTACTGTGGCTCCCAGTCATTGAAGCGTTTGGTTCAGGAGAACTCTTCGTTTATATCCAGTCTATCTCATCATACTTCTCACCAACCATGTTTGCTCTCTATACGGCCGCTATCCTATCCGAGAGAATTAATGAACCAGTAAGTAAGCTTGAAACAAATAACGGATCAAAGACAAAGTCAATGCATGTATTCGTCATTTCTAGAGTTCCAAGCTGCAATGGGCCTAACTTATCGAGTTGCAAGGACGCAGTATGCTGCTCCGTGGATGGATAGAGTAATATTGGAGGTTCCCAATGCCTCGTTATTACTTTTATTTATCCTTGCATAAAAAGTGCACAGATTGTTTGCTCCTTTGGAATGTGGAGATTGTGCCCATAATTGTGGACATGGAGTCCTATATATACATAAAAAGCTTAAGAACTATTAGGGTTAAATAAACAGTATACCTATATGAATGTACGTTGTTAGATAACCAAAGGTAGATGACAACATTTCACATTATCGTCACTATTAAAAGTTTTCACCTTAATCATGTGAAGTTTCATCTTTTTAAATTTCTTGTTGTTATTTGTCTACAAACAGGGAGCTTTCTATGGATTGGTATGTGGTTTCATCATTGGATTGAGTAGAGCTATTTGTGACGTCATCTTCGGAGTTCCCGGATGCGGACAAGAGGACGACCGACCCGCTATCGTAAAGAACTTTCATTACCTTCACTTTGCTTGTTTCCTCTACGCTGCCGCACTCTTCTTCATCATAGCAATCAGCCTCATCACCAAACCTATAGAATCTTCGAAGGTATGTTTCATCTCACCATCATCTCCCGGTATCATTGAATAGAGAGCTTAAGTGGCAGACTGGGGATGGAACGAGAAGGGGGAGCAGGTGCGTAGCCAGGGGGCGGTGGGGGCGGTCGCCCCAAAAAAACGCCGGCCAAAAAAAATAAAGAGAGAGAGAGGAGAGAGAGAGAGAGAGAGAGAGAAGAGAAAAAAGTAAAAGGCCTAGGAAGAAAAAGGAGCAGACAAAGAAACATTTTGGAAAATTCAGACAAGGATTAAGAGTCGAGAACGGTACTTTCTCTAATAATTTAATGAAACGTCAAAGCTTCCGCGCGAGGGGGAAACTCCACCCCCTCCCTCCACCCCTAGGAAGCGCGCTTTTCTCGCTCTGTAAGTGATTCGCACGCTTTGCGTGCTCACTACCACCCTCTTAAATAAAATCCTAGCTACGCTGGTGGGGGGGGGGGGCTGGAGATACACAACCAACTATTTTTTTGTTTTTATTTGTTGCAATTATTCATATCACCTTTTGCGACCCGATGGTGATTTCCCTCCCCCACCCTCCACCCCCATTATACTATTCAAATCCTTGATCTACCGTTACCTAGTAAGAATAATGTGAGCTGAAAGTAAATTTGAACTCTTAAACGTAGGTGTCTCGAATGATTATCATGATTGTTGCATTTCATTTCATTTTGGCGATTTCTCATCTTCCTTCTTCAAACAGTTAATACGACTCACATGGTGGACGAAAGGTAATCAGTTACCAAGGAAACCGATGTCTGAGGAAGAAGAGAAGAAAGATTTAGAGAACGAAGCCATCAAAGCTGAGAAGATGAAGGAATTAGCAGAAAGTAAGTTAATTCATTTGCCGACAATAATTAATGAGATGCATTGCAGTGGAAATTTTTGAAAAATCCTTAATTTCAGCTCTAATGCCAATTATTCAAAACCGAAAAATTAAAATATTCAAAACCAAAACAAAAATCAACACTTGTTACATGAAAATCAAAGCATGATAATCTCATAATTTGAATTGTATGTTCTATAACAGATTTTCGGAAAAAGTGGTTACCTTTTAACAAAATTGATAGGTCATCTTCGTCTAGTCATTGATTAAACGTAGGCTATGCCCCATTTGCAGGCCCTCAAAAAATGAAAAGGTTAAATTCCAATGGCATTTGAAAGATAATACTAATTTAGAACTTCCCTCAAAACAGAAGGGCATGAAAATGTCTTTTTGTGTGAAAATAACGACCTTTAGTTGTCGAATCGAATTTAGCGATTGCAGTCGTTTAATTAAATAGTCTGATTTTCAGACCCTTGTATCGAATGGTCGTAAGTTTTGTGCTGCGCAAAGATTCAATCAGCTTAATTTTGGCCATTACAAGAAGTGGGTTATTGATGTGGACAAATGCTCATGTACCCTGTACAGCTCATTTTATGTATGTTATGACCAAAGAAAAAAGAAGTCAGTCAGTCACTCAATAGTGTCTGACAGTGAAGTCTAGAAAGTAAACGGGTTTCCTTGCATAATTTGAATACTAGGACACTGCTAACGTTTAAATTTCACAGATAGGACATACGTGACATATTCATAATTCTTGCAAAGTTCTACAGAATTTGATGTTGGCTGCACGATAAGGAATACACTACCTTTAAGGTACTTATAGTTACCAAAAATTGCAACACACGGCTAATGTTGATGTGAAAGGTTATCGCTGCAAAATAACATTTTTAGATGACGGGATACCCTTTTTTGCAAAAAAGCATTCAGCATGTTTGAAGAAGTGAAATCCAACAGTTACGATAAGTATAACCAAAGGAATATATATGAATTTGACCGCATCTTAAAGAAAGACATCACGCATGTGTTTCCGTATTCTCACAGAGGCGGCAGCTAGGACAAGCTTCCTGGGCAAGTCTTGGAATTTCTTATGCAGCATCAACACAACTGTCGAGGATAAACCACCTTTGACGGAAAAAGAAAAGATGGAGTTGGAAAAACAACTGACATCGATCGAAGAAAAACCTCTAGTGAAGAAGATTGTCGCCTGGAATGGGGTTGTGTTGTTCGGTGTTGGTGTTTTCCTATTTGCATTCTATGGGTAGATGATGCTTTGACGGATCAGAATTCAGAAGGACTAGTGTGGACCATAATGTGGCATAATTGGTCGTAATCAGAAATAAACTCGATCAAAAGCCACCCCAACGTTTGTTAATAGTAGGACCCATGAGAGTGTCATATCAGAAAGTGATAATTGGGGGATGTGCCTATATGTCCGTCGCTAGGCCATTTAGACCATTTTTTAAGAAAGAATTTATGAACCGATGAATTCGTCATAATATATATCAATGTAAGGATTCGTCGATCGGTTCATAATAATGACGATTAATGTTTGAAATAATGAAACTGTTTTTTAGCAGTTAGGGTCAAAGAGAAAACAAAATAGGATGCGATTTTCTAATACGCTCGACTGTCATTGAGTGTGCATTGGCCAAATATAATGAACACTGCAATGTTGAAAATACAATAATAGTTAACATGATAGTATGGGACAGGAAAGGAAAATAGGGTAGATAGTTAAACCATACCCATATCAGAGTGGGTTTTTGCTTTTTTCTGTATTCTCTTTTCTATTTTATAACGGCCCGATAACGCGTGAAAATAATTCGGCAATTTCGTCACCCTTCAGTTGTGCCGATTTAGATGGCGTCCTGCTAATAAACTTAAATCACGTGACAAATTAAAGCCATTACAAGCATGAGAGGAAAGGGCAATGAATGTATTTTGGACTACAGCAGAAGGGCTATAATGAACGTGTATTTATAAATATCATTTCAAGTCTTGATCTTCACACCCTCACACCATCATCCACTGTCTCTGTCCGTCTCCCCAGAGATCATACTCAATAAGCGAGTTCGTAATTAGGATTTGCACATGCATGGGCAGATAAAGGTCATTCGTACCCAAATTGTAAAACCATTGAGATGAATACTGGTATCGTGCACATGAAAGTTATGTAATCAGTATTCATTCATGCACCAACAGTACATTTATCCGATACACAGGTGGAAGTATTCTTCTCAAGAGGCAAACAAAAGGTATTCATGAAGCACCTCCATCACTTTGGCTGTGATTTTTTTCTAAAATGCACAAGTGGGACGTATCCATCGTGTAAAAGATCTGTGGATATTTTGGGGTCATGTGTTCCGGAGCTATTTACGAACTCGCTTATTAAACTATTCGCAATCTAATATATTTTGTTGTTGAAACAAAATCACTGTATATTCAAGTATTTAATTGAGTTAATATGACTTCATGTATATCCATGAATGAATAAACTTACTTACCAGGGTACATAGCAAGTCTACTGTATATGCATTTCTTCTCACATTCCTTAGGTAACGAACTGTTATTTCCTCAGTGTGTATCACACGCCCTACTTTATTCTTGCATATAAAATGTTTGACTATCATTTTTTTTTAAAGAGCAAATTATTGAATAGAAGCCTGTTTCTGCATCTTTTTGTAAATTCGAACAAGGGTAATCCATAGGCGCCGGAAGTGGGGGCAGGGGGGCACTCGCCCCCAACCAAAAAAGTGGGGGGGGGGGCAAAACGCATTTTTGCCCCCCCCTCCAAAAAAAAAAAGCAGTAAAGGAGTAAAGATGGTTTGTATTTTTAACCCAAAAGAAACTTAAACAATAATAAAAACCTGAATTAAATCGCATATAAAATTCCATTCAAAGAAAAGGAAAGTTAACAGGAATTAAATTTCCTAAACATTCCGCATGCCACCTATATTTATTAATGGAGGTTTTTTATAGCGATACGCGCATATCATGGAAATATTGTGAGAGGATGGGAAAGCGTGTGTGTGTTTTGTTATAGGGGTGAGAAGACATGAGCCCCTGAACGCTGGCGTACTGATGAGGGGGGGGGGGTTATTTCTTATTCGATACCAGTGATTTACAAATGTTGCTCAAATGACATGATTTCCGGTATTTTTTCTCAATTTTTTTTGTAAGTCATACCTTTGTATGCATTTGTTTGAAAATTAGAAATTCCCAAATTTACGGTCGGGCGAAAAAATATGCTTATTTAGAAGCCTTCATGTTAGGGCCTGCAGAACGGCTAGACTCGGGGGCTCGAGCCCCCTCACTTTTTGAAAAAGTATGTTACAGAGAAAAAGAAAGAAAGAGAGACAAAAAAGGTGACCTGCCAATGTCACAAATGAGGTATCAAAATATGCTCATCTCACCGTAATTAAATGCCTAAAACCCAAGAGCTTACGGGGGCTCTGCCCCCGGACTCCACCAAGGGCCCTAAAGCGGGCCCCTGGATGCTCATCTCACCATAATTAAATACCTAAAACCCCTGAGCTTCTGGGGGCTCTGCCCCCTGGACTCCCCGCCAATTAGTGACATGCCAGTGTCACAAATGAGGTATCAAAATATGCTCATCTGACCGTAATTAAATGCCTAAAACCCCAAGAGCTTCCGGGGGCTTTGCCCCCTGGACCCCACCAAGGGCCCTAAGATGGGCCCTGGATGCTCATCTGACCGTAATTAAATATCTAAAACCTCTGAGCTTCAGGGGGTTCTGCCCCCTGGACCACATCAATGGCCTTAAAGAGGGTCCCTGGATGCTCATCTAACCTAATTAAATACCTAAACCCCCTGAGCTTCCGGGGGCTCTGCCCCCTGGACTCCCCGCCAATTGACCTGCCAGTGTCACAAATAAGGTATCTAAATATGCTTATCTGACCGTAATTTAATGCCTAAAAACCCTGAGCTTCCACCGGCTCTTCCACCGGCTCTGCCCCTTTACCCCCTGCCGGGGCTCAGGCCCTGGACCCAACCCAAATTTACGCTCTACCTGATCGTTAATACTCCATTTTGAAAAACGTTCTGCAGGGCTTGCATGTTACGTGTAAGAGTGGTGGTGATGCAGATTTTTCTTCTCCCCCTTCCAAACGTTTTTGCTCATTACGCCACTGCCCCTGGAAGGTGAGCCCCATGGAATGTTTACCCCCCCCCCCCAATTCCAAACTGCTTCCGGCGCGCCTGAATATATCCCGTTTCTTCAGCCTCATTGTTAACATTACTTTGTATCTCAATTGGAGCATTACAAGTAGTAAGTACACACCGTTCTTTGTCACAGTATTGACGGTACTTACAAGGTGTAGATAATACCTAATATACGGTATTCAATCGAAAGCTACGGTATTTGTGTCTTTAAAAAAAAAATGATTTAGTTCTATACCTATGATCTATCATTGCATTTTAACATTTTTTAACCCTCATTGTTACATTCCATATACTATCACAAAACTAGATGGATGTTCGACTGCACGCAGTCGAAAATGATGCCTCCGCCATAGAGCAATTTTACAAACCAAAACAGAAGCAATTTTAAAAATTCAAGTTTGATTGTAATCCATTAACAGGTTCTCAGAATATCATGATTAAAAGCTATTTTTCATATACATATGTATGACCCTTTGAACTATGACCTCATGACCCTAAAATCGAATCAGTTCATTGGCTCTGCGAGATGCATACATGTCCTGATCATGAGTTTGATAGTAATCCATCTTTCAAGGAAGTTCTCCGAAATTACAGACCAATATCTAATCTGAAATTTCTTGGTAAAACACTTGAACGGGTTGTCTGTGCAAGGATTCAGAAACATGCCAGTGAACATGATCTTAGCGATGCATTCCACTCTGCATACAAGCCAAACCATGGCGTAGAGACAGCACTTTCGCGTGTTCACAATGATATTATGTGTGCATTCGATAATGGTGAAGTATCAGCTTCGATCTTGTGCTCCTTGATCTCAGCGCGGCTTTCGACACGGTAGATCATAAACTCCTCCTTTCACGTCTCAAGATTCATCTGGGAATAGATGGACAAGCTTTGAAATGGTTTAAATTATATTTATTATATCGCCCTCAGCATGTCCGTATTGGTAGCTCAATCTCTAAACCTGTGTATAAAGATTATTCTGTTCCCCAAGGATCTGTTTTGGGTCTTATTTACAGTGTATACGAGTCCTCTGCGTGATGTGATAATGGAGCACAATGTACAGTACCATTTTTACGCAGATGACACTCAATTGTACTTACGGTTAAAACCATCCCAATGTAATGTTGATATTGGTATAAAAACTCTTGAATCATGCCTTAGGTCGGTTAGTCAGTGGATGAATGATAACTTTCTGAAGTTAAATGAAGATAAAAGTGAGTACATGTTGATTGGATCTGCCAGGCAATTAAGTAAATTTTCTGCATAAAAGATCATCATTGGCAACTCAGAAATAAAATGTGTTAATCAGGTTCGTAATCTTGGAGTTTTGTTTGATGCTGGAATGACCATGAAGTCTCAGATTTCAGATGTTGTTAGTTCAGCATCATTCCATATTCACAATATTTGGAGGATCAGAAAATATCTGAATCAGAAAGCCACTGAGCAGATTGTTCATTCTTTTATTACATGTCGTTTGGATATGTGTAATTCGTTGTATATTGGCCTTCCTCAAAATCAAATAGCCCGTCTGCAACAAGTTCAGAACATGGCAGCTCGGCTCGTCACTCTCCGTAGTAGATGAGACAATATTTCAGATATATTAAAATCTCTTCATTGGTTATCAGTCTCAAAAAGAATCATAAGCTGTTACTCATTACTTAAAAAACACTTCTTCATTCTTCACCCCATTACTTGTATCAGATTTTGAAACCGTACACCCCACAACGGCATTTACGCTCAGGTTCACAGCTCCAGCTATGTACACCCAAAACCAATAACAAATGGGGGGACAGGGCTTTTGCTAACATTGCACCCAAATTATGGAACACTTTACCATTAGAAATTAGACCATCATCATCAATTGAAATATTTAAGAAGAAACTTAAGCACCATTTGTTTATGTCGTAGTTTTAATATTGTATACTTATTTTGATGTTGTACAAAGCGCCTTGAGCAGTCTTTTAGAATGGATATGTGCGCTTTATAAGTTGACATTATTATCAGTATTGACAATGCGTTCACAAGCTATTTTTGCATACATAATGAGCCCCATGACCTTTGACCGTTGACCTCATGACCCTAAAATCTAACCAGTTCATTGGCTCTGCAAGATACATACATGACATAAGTTTGGCAGTAATCCATCAATCGGTTCTTGTGATAACGCGATCACGAGCTATTTTTGCATACATAATTTGCCCTGTGACCTTTGACCTTTGACCTCGTGACCCAAAAATCTAATCAGTTCATTGGCTCTGCAAGATACATACATGACATAAGTTTGGCAGTAATCCATCAATCGGTTCTTGTGATAACGCGATCACGAGCTATTTTTGCATACATAATGAGCCCTGTGACCTTTGACCTCGTGACCCCAAAATCTAATCAGTTCATTAGCTCTGCAAGATACATACATGACCCAAGTTTGGCGGTAATCCATCAACCGGTTCTTGAGATAATGCGATCACGAGAACGGGACGTACGGACGGACGGACAACCAGAAAACATAATGCCTTCGGCTACTTTGTAGCGGAGGCATAAAAACAAAAGTGTAATCACATGATAATGGAAGGTTTCAAAAGAAGAGTTTGCTTACATTTTCAAGGCAAAAAAAGGGCAAATTTCACTTTCCACTCAAATTTAACACATGCTGACCACACCATTATCGCCACGAGCAAAACAAAGAGTTGTCATAACTATTACTTCAAACTCGATACTAACATTATCACCATCACCATTATCATTACAACCACCATTCATTATCACCATCATCATCACCATAACCACCATTCACCATCATTATTACCACCTATCATCATCTTCACCATGACCCCCACCATCACCATCATAATTATGATCTTAATCACCATCATCACCACCAGCATCATCCATTATCGTTATCATCATCATTATCACCATGACCCCCACCATCACCATCAGACCCATGGTCAGATTTAAAACAAATGACCAATATTTAGAAATTGCAACCGAGACAAGGTAACTGAAGAGGCAGTTAGCTTTTATTAAGTACACATCACAATACATGGCTATTGTAAATACATCTGTACAAAATTATATTTGAAAATAATTTTCCGCATTCACTGTTCATCATATCAGCTATTTGAAGAACAAATTCAAGTGAAATTTGCAAGGTTATCTTCGTAGAAGGTTCATAATACCGAGTTCCAATTCTAAGCCATCCAAAAAAATGGAAAAGGTGCATATATATATATATATATATATAGGAGTTTTGTAATTGAGTTTTACTCTCTTCATAAATAGTGCTCTCCTGATTTTGTTGTCTATAATTTTTGTAAAATTTCATTTGAACATTTTTCAAGAAATGGAAACAAAAAGGACAACAATAGTCTATAAATATTGCACTGAATGTCAAAAGTGTTAAAATTAAAATATGAACTCACATGTTGACATTACTATTTCTTTCTAAGCCATCCAAAAAATTGGAAAAGGTGCATATATATATATATATATATATAGGAGTTTTGTAATTGAGTTTTACTCTCTTCATAAATAGTGCTCTCCTGATTTTGTTGTCTATAATTTTTGTAGAATTTCATTTGAACATTTTTCAAGAAATGGAAACAAAAAGGACAACAATAGTCTATAAATATTGCACTGAATGTCAAAAGTGTTAAAATTAAAATATAAACTCACATGTTGACATTACTATTTCTAAAATCTTTATCAGACATAAAAATATATCCCCATGATATATCACTCATTTGCTTATCCAGTAATAGCCCTGATTTTAAAGTACTATCATATATTGACACATTTTATCCCACATTCTGACTAAAAGAAAAAAGTATTTGTGCTAGGCTTCACTAAAGCATGTCCCAAGGGAGAAAGATATTTAATCTTACTTTCAAAGACTTTGCAGACTAACTCTAGGCACACATATTCAGTAATAAATAGTTAATCCATATCTAGTTACCACATCATATCAACAGGTTATAAATCATAATGTGATTTCATAACCCTCTTGCTTCACATAAGAGATCATTACATGTTCACAATTTATTTGTTCCAGGTTTTTTTGCTTGTGTGTTCTCTTTCCTATACACGTAACGGGCCGGTAACGTGTGAAAATTCGGCAATTTCGTCACCCTTCAGTTGTGCCGATTTCAGTTCGTCTAAAGTTCGCGTCCTTGAATCTTTCTTATATGCAAGATCAGAGACCTTCCTACAATATTTTTATCTTTTTACAAAAGGGCCATGAAATTGCATACAAAGTCATTTGACATATATCTTTAACATCAAGGTCTACTGAATAGCAAAACCAGTTATATTTGACATTTAAAAGTGCAATGTTACAAATATTCCACACCAAAGGTCAAAAACCTACAACATGTACAACGGGTCAATGACCTTAAACATGCAAGTTTAGGAAAATTCAAGGTCGAAGATCAAATACCTATTACACAAGGTTAATGCACTGATCTAAGATCCGATCGGAGATCTAAAAACAATACTTATTGGCAAGACTTTGTTGCCCGTACGGAGATCTAAAAACAATAATTATTGGCAAGACTTTGTTGCCCGTACGGAGATCTAAAAACAATAATTATTGGCGGGACTTAACTGCCGACACGGAGATCAGAAAACAATAATTATTGGCAAGATTTAATAGTCCGTACGGAGATTTAATAACAATAATTTTTGGCAAGACTTTGTTGCCCGTACGGAGATCTAAAAACAATTAAAAAAGTAAATATAGAATGAGTGATCATGACATGAACATTAGGTACAAAATGACAAGTTAATTAGCTTGCGAAAACGTTTATATTTTCCTGCCAAACATGCGAACTAGGCCTTTGCGTTCGGTTCGGTTCGGCGGTTCGGCTACAGCACTACCTTCGCCTTCAACTCAGCCTCCGTCAGCTTGGCTCCAGATTTCTCCTTCAAGCTCAGCTTATCCAGGGTGAACTTGATAGGATCGGCAGCTGGACGTGTGTGCAGGTAATACATACCAGTCTTCAAGCCCTGTAATGGTGCAGAATAAAGAGATGACTGATAATGAATAACTATTTCCAAATGTTACATTCTGAGCAATTTGGTTAGGAAATAACACAGTATTTGCTTCATTTTGTACAAATGAAATGACTATTTCACTACTATACAACAAAACCCTTTGTAATTCCCCCAAAATGCATAAGACTACTGATTTTCCTATCTGGAATCTAACCACAACAGTAGACTACGGAGGCAGTATGGAAGCAGCTTATGAAAATTACGGCAAACAATGCAAATTCTCCCTTAATTAACTATGTTTCAAATAAATGTTAAAAGCAATTCTTATAATCGTATCAAAACATTTGTGCAAATGGTCAAGAAAAGTTCTTCACACAAAATCCAGAACAATTTAAAAAGCTGGGCCTCCAAGCCTTCAAGGAGGAAAATATCTGTTTTCATACAACTGATGTTTGATTTACATGCTGAATACCAATGACCGACAAATATCAAACTTTTAAGTTAGAAATTCACAAAACTCACCGATTTCCAGGCGAAGAAGTGCATACTGGTGAGCTTGCCATAGTTTGGTTCAGCAATGTGAATGTTAAGTGACTGACTCTGATCAATGTATGCACCACGGTCTACAGCCATCTGAATGATGGTCTTCTGTGAGATCTCCCAAACGGTCTTATAGAGTGCTTTGATGTCATCAGGGATTGTTGGAATGTTCTGAAAGAAAGAATGGAATGGTAAAGAAATAAATAAACATTTAGTCTTAAGGTATTGACACTGAGATCTCTTCAATTTGAGAGAATAATGAATTAGTATTTCTTGAAACTATTCACAATTTATCACGATGACTGTATTAAAAAAAAAAGATTGAAATAACAGAAAGAAAAAGTTTCTGCAAAGTACAATGATTCAAGTTGTAAAACGAGGTCAAGAATTCTTACAGCAGGGTTTGGATTTAATGATATAACTCAGAAAAATCAGAACTGATTTTATTATTTACTATATGAATCTATGTATCTCCCTATTATTTGCTAGTTTATCTAAACTACGCCACCATCAAGAACTCTTTAAAAACGTCACCTTCGCACATGCCCCCCCCCTTACATCACCTTCCCATAATTCACGTGCGCCACACATGTCCGCCATTCATCCTCTTTCACGAGCCTCCAAAGACAAAACTTACACTATTTTTGTGATTCGTCATTCGTTATGCAGTGAAAAAATATCGGGCCTAATATCATGGTTAATAACTCCGAATATTTAGCGATATTCGTCAGATTCTTTGGAGACAGGGCGCTGCCATTTTGTTTGACACAAAACTCTATCCTATTATGCCAGCTAGGCGCGCATGCGGCCGCGAAGTGTAAGGCGAGATTACCGTACACATGCACAGTTCAGCACAATATTAGTAAAGGGGCTGGCGTGTGCGCCTAGTAGACGTAATACTAGGCACATACACGCCAGCAGCGAGCGGTAGGTGCGGCGAGATTGTACACACGCTGATGTACAGTTCGAAAAAGGGGCTGGCATGTGCGCCTAAAATCGATCGATCGCTGACGTGTCAACCAAGACTGAAATGTTCGTCTAGATCTCTAGTATGTTTGTATGCAAATCTTATGTAAACGGAATTTCATTTTTTTCATGTGTACAAAGTCTATGGCAAAACGGAATTCCTGATTTTCTGAAACGGAAAAGGCCTTTTTTTTAAACGGAAAATCAGTGTCCCTACATAGGTAGTTACATAGATTTATATAGTAAATAATAAAATCAGTTTTACCACAATAAATCAATGTATCTACCTATTATTTGCTAGACCAGCACATACACGAACCAGGAGGCATGTCCCGAACAAGAAGGAGATTACTGGGGAACAATGGCAGCCGAAGCCGCCCGCAGGGCCGCAGTTGTGAACAACACCTCCCCAGAGGGGACGTCCCGAAGATAAAAGACGTAAAGGAATTGGGAGATCGCCAAAAGGTCATCCAAACCCACTCCCTGGAACAACGCCCAGGAAGTACTGATACTTCTGGTATCATGGGCCCGAGCCCTGCCCTCAGCGAGCAGGGCCTCAGGACCCGCCGCCTGATCAGGCTCCCGCGAAATGAGGAACAACTGGTCACCCTTTCGCTGAACCTTAGTTCTATCTAAATACCACTTGAGTGCCCTGAAGGGGCACCAAACCTTGTCCTCCGCGACCGAGGAGAATTCCTAAGGAGGGCTGAGGAAAAAACCTCCACCAGTCCGGAGGACGCCGACTTATTCTTGGCAACGAAGGAAGGCCGTAGGACCCGCAAAACTTCCCGCCTCTCCCACCTGATGTGGCCGGGGGAGGTAGACAGCGCAAGGAGCGTCCTCCTCCGCTGTCCGGGTGAATAACTGAGGCCTTAGACAAAGACCCAAAAGGAGGCTTTGCCAAAGCGTCCAAAACCTTCGGTAGGCTCCAAGCAGGAGCCAGCTTCAGGATAGCTGGCCGCTGCAGAAAAAGAACGCAGTAACTTGGACAAGAAATGGGAGATAAACCACCGAGCCATCCGGAAACACGACACAAGTGGCTGCGAAGGTTGAACGGTAACCACGAAAAGTGGGAAGGACTTTACTCTTGTCCAACAAGCAACTCAAAAAAACCAGCCATGACACATATGTAGTCTACGGGTGAGACCCCAAGGTCCTCACACCAAATGGAGCAGGGCTCCAAACAAGAGTTGTAAAGGGTCCTTGTGGGATCCCTATGACTCTAGACTATAAACTGCGAGGCTCTCTCAGAGAGTCCAGAAGTCATAGCGTCCTCCCCGACACTGGCCCGGCGGTTAGAGAGAGTATGCACCGTGGGACGATGACGGAGAATCCCCAACAGAGGATGGGCCCACAGGTCCGGTCTCAGCGGGAGAGGGACAGATGTCCGCAGCAAAAAGGGACAGAAAACCTGAAACACTGAACTGAAACAAGCCGGAAACGGGAAACCCGCCGGGGAGCCCGTTGCCCCAAACATCAGCGACTCTGATTACCCTTAAGGTGAGCTGGGGAATTGTGTCCAAGAACAGAGCCTCTCAGAGGTCAGGTTCAGCAAGACGGACCCCAACCTAAAGCGGTTACCGGCTTACACCAGACAAGCGTAACTGGGCTTCAGACCAGACGACACAACGAGAAGCCCAGTCTGAACGGTTGGAGAGAGGGCAGGCTGAGGTCTAAAAATCACTACAGCCCTCTCCGTCTTAAGTCACAGTCGGAGACTGGTTATCAGAAGGCTTCAATGATCCTCATAAAATACCAACTACAAACTTCTCACCCCTCGTCGAAGCGTCGGGTGACGAAGCTTGCCCAAGGGCCTTGCTAAAGCTGGAAGGTTTAGCTAAAAGAGGCTCAGCATGGACACCACTAGACCACGCCTCACCGCATCCGAGTGTTGAGTGGTGAAACGGGTGAGGATAGGGAACCCAAAACAGCTGCCGACTTCCTCCTGGAGGAGCGTCAAGGGCAGCAGGAGCTACTGGCCCAATTCCCACCAACAGGCCGACGGCATATGGTGGAAGGCCAAAGGCAGCACCAGGCAACCGGGACCTAAAGTGTCTCGGATGTCGGAGTAGCAACACCCGCAAAATCTGAACAAGGTGTGACCAGGGCCGGCTCATTGCTAGTCGAGGCACGGGAAGAGGCAGCAACTGAGCCTCCGCCCAAACCCAGGATGCCTTTTGGGACTACTGGTATCACCAGTCGCCAAAAGCATAAAAAAAGGCACGAAGCCCAGCCTGAGCGGTAGAGAACACACCGACTGAAGTAATACATAACTCAGTCCTCTCTACCTTTGACCCAGTCAGAAGCTGGCCGTCAGAACACTTGCGCTTCTTACCCGTAGACACGGGAAATGAAGCGAGCATAGCGGCCATACTAGACTTCGTAAGCCAAAAATTTAGGCTCAGTGCGTCAGAGGCTCAACGAACAAGACAACGGGAGCCTCTGTGAGATCAAGAACTTTGCTTTTCCAGAAAGTGGATCAAACAAAGTTGTGGGTGAAACCGGGGCCACTCCTGTTGTCACGCAACCACGCCGTGAGACACAGAGCTTGACCCAAAGGTGAAGCTCAGTGTGACGACCTCTACATTACTGGCCGACCCTAGGGTGGCGCCTGTCATAACTAGAAGGGGAGGAGATCCCCGGAGGGACACAATCCAGGCAACTGGTACCCGATCAAGCCACAATGTCGGGACAGGTCCGAACCTGGACAGGGTTAAACCGGACCGAGGTCCTGGACGCCTTTGTCCAAAGACCGGACAGGGCAGACCGCGTACGAGGAAGGCCTATACCACCAGAGGTCGGCCGAAAGGTCTGGGGGTTTAGCCCGCCCGCTTTCCTCCTTGTGGACGTTGTCGGACGTACCCTGGACGGGAGAGGGTCGGACAGTCTCAACAACGACACTCTGAGTGACTGTAGTTGCTCACATAAACAAACTGAGTCACTCAGGGCTTATCCACAACTCTCACGGTTCTCAGACACCCATGACGGGCGACCGTGAGTCAGATCTTCGAATCTGATATCTGAAAAACGGACCGGTAACCGGGGCTTAAGCCAACCGGTAAACCCGGACCGGAACCGAATCGGTAAACCCGGACCAGATCCGAAATCGAATTGGTAAACCAGGACCGAATCCGAAACCAATTCGGGAATCCGGGACCGAATCCGAAACCGATTTGGTATCTGGGACCGAACCGGTAAACCGGGGGCGGATATCAGATAACCGCTGGGTCCGGGTCTGGATATATCGGGCGGCCTGTCGAGCAGGGGGTGGGATATATTTTGCTTGTCTCATAACCCCCCGTCTGTGACGGGAGCGAGAGAGCTAGCGAGAGAGCTAGCAAGAGTGTACTTCTGAGTTATCAAGGGGGCACAGGGTGCCGCGGATTCACTCGCGTAACACTCAATGAGAATCGACCGCTCCCTTGGGGAGATCGGTCCGTCTCTTACGACTCCCAACCCGCCCAAGACTGGAGGGAACCTGCTCCTGAGGATTCAATGCTACACTTAGTGCCGCGGAATCTTTCAAAATGCACACATAACTGTGTTGAGCTAGGTCAGTGATTTGGGTCCGAGTGTCAGTGGTCGCAAAGCGACGACATTCTATCCCCGGGCACGAACGTCAGTGGTCGGCAAGCCGACGACGCCCGTGTCCAGTGTGCAGGGGCTAATGATCGGTAAACCAACTGCCCCCTTGACGGGACCATGGGTACCAACAGTATCTGTAATGCCGAGCCCTACTCTTGGAGCCAGGTCGGCAAACAGTAACGAAGTTGTCCGGGAGACGCTAAAAGCGCTTCCTAGCTTACCCGGCGACACGCCCGAGAAGATGACCCCTGAGCTAGAAATCGGCTACACGTAACAATCCCAACCAACAAAGGCCGCAACGCCAGGACCAAACGCCCTTACCCAGCGGCGTACCGACGCCTGTAATTTACGGTCGTGAAAAGGAAATATGCGGAGCAGAAATGATACTCAAATTTCCGCAAAAATTAAAATGTGACTAGGGAACCCATACCACCAAATTAATAGCAACAGTCAAAAATGACGCCTCCGCCTAGAGCGTTTTACAAACCAAAACGGAAGCAATTTTTAATATTCAAGTTTGATAGTAATCCATTAACGGGTTCTCAGAATATCGCGATTACAAGCTATTTTTCATATACATGGCTCTGCAAGATTTCTTGTCCTGATATTGATAGTAATCCATCTGTCGGTTTTAATTATAATGCGTTCACAAGCTATTTATATGCATACACAATAAGGCTGCGACGAGTAGTCGAATACTCGAATACTCGCACTGTTGACAGCTACTCGAGTACGAGAAATCGTACTCGAATACTCGGCCGCCATTTTTTTTTTTTTTTCCCCTTTCACCTGGCACTGTCCAGGCCGACGGTCACCCGTGCCAGAAGAGCACCGGCATGGTCCCGTGGGTAAAAATGTTTCCCAGCTCAATCATACACAGGGTGTCACTGTCAACTCACCACTCAGAAACTGGGACCAAATCTCCGGATTTCTGTTTGGACTCGGAGGAATATTTGCCATCTTTAGTTTTAAAAATAACATTGTTTCAATTATTTGTCAAAAATTCAAAAGCACAAATAGGCGCTTTCAACAGCAACTTGAAGTAAAATCGCGGGGGTTTTCAGAGACGAACCTTCGTACTGTTCGTAGTATGGTGTTGGCAAAAACAAAAAAAAATTCAAAATTCAAAAAATTCAACAAAAAAAACATGGCGTCCGAGTATTCGAGTATTCGCGGGCAAGGCTAGGAGTGTACTCGAGTACCTCATTACACGGTTATGCACAGCCCTAATACACAATGAGCCCCATGACCTTTGACCTCATGACCCTAAATCTATTCAGTTCATTGGCTCTGCAAGATACATGTCTAGAGTTTGATGGTAATCCGTCCACTGGTTCTAATGATAGTGTGATCACAAGCTGTTTTTGCCTACATAATGATCCCTGTGACCTTTGACCTTGTGACCCCAAAATCTAATTAGTTCATTGGCTTTGCAAGATACATACATGACTTAAGTTTGGCGGTAATCCATCAATTAGTTCTTGAGATAACGAGCTATTTTTGCATACATAATAAGCCCTGTGACCTTTGACCTCGTGACCACAAAATCTAATCAGTTCATTGGCTTTGCAAGATACATACATGACATAAGTTTGGCGGTAATCCATCAATCGGTTCTTGAGATAACATGATCACGAGAACGGGACGTACGGACGGACAACCAGAAAACATAATGCCTCCGGCTACTTTGTAGCGGAGGCATAATTAAAATGAGGACGGAATTCAATACGTAAAAAGGACAAAATCCTTGATTTTAATGTGACTCAGCTGTATACGATGTCTCTCCCGGTAGGCGAGAATAGAAAGAGGATGAATGGCGGACGTGCGTGGCGCACATGAATTATGGGAAGGTGATGTACGGGGGGTGGGGCATGTGTGAAGGTGACGTTTTTAAAGAGTTCTCGATGGTGGCGTTGTTTAGATAAACTAGCAAATAATAGGTAGATACATTGATTTATTGTGGTAAATCATATCCTAATCTAGATACTATATTTATCTATATACACTGTCATTAAATTAACAGAATAAAAAAAGTGGTGATGAATATCAAAAACCAATATGCAGTGCAATTTATTGTTCAATTATCTGAAGTACTACAATTTCTCTTCTCTATTCTACAATTTTTTTCAAAACCGTAAGTATAGCAGCTTAATAGAATAATTTGATACAGCATATTGAGAAATATGAGTGAAGGGCATGATGACTACAGACACCTACCTGGATGGAGCCATTGTTAGCAATAAGCTTGTTCTTCATGTCATCAGACCACAGACCCATATCAGTCAGGTCCCTTAGGAGATGATGATTGACCACCTGGAACTCTGCTGACAGCACATGACGCGTGTAGATGTTACTAGTGTAAGGCTCGATGGCCTCATTGTTACCGAGGATCTGAGCGGTGGATGCGGTCGGCATGGGAGCAAGGAGGAGACTGTTTCGGACGCCATACTTGGCGATATCAGCCTTGAGGGAAGCCCAATCGTGGAGGTTGGTAGGGGTGACACCCCACATGTCATACTGAAGGATCTGTAAGGGATAGTTAAAGAAAAAGAGTAAGTTGTATGTTCAGGGCATGTATCAAAGAAATCATTCAGATTAAACATGAGAACTAGGAAGTCAAATTTGATCAAATTCACTTTTCCTTGTTTTTAATTTTAACCCTGGTTGGGAGACTGTATTTAGAGGATCTGGTTTGCAAGTTGATGTCAAGGGTTAAATTAAAGAAGAAAAATGTAAAGAAAATTATTGACTGAATATTAGAATTCACCTCCATTGATAAGTATATGTGGAGTAATGTCTTTCACTATACATCTCATCAATCTCTCTGTTCTCAAACTTAGATTCAAGGCCATTACTTTCAATAAACTGGGATGGTAATATTTTCTTTACGACTGTCAGAAGTTTCTTTGGTGACAGTATCTTGTATAAGAAAAAGGTTGCTTACTCCTTTGCTGACTGGTGAGCCCTCGTATGTCTCGTAAGGACCAAGCTTAGCAGCAATCTCACAGCTAGCCTTGAGAGAAGCATAGTAGATGGTCTCAAAGATCTGGATGTTGAGTTTCTTAGCCTCGGCGCTCTCAAAGGGGAACCTCATGAGGATAAATGCATCAGCTAGACCCTGGACACCAATACCGATGGGACGATGGCGGAAGTTGCTACGCTTTGCCTGAATCGGAAGAGGAATCATCGGGGTGAAATTATGTCTTCTATTCATTTACAGGAAGAAGTGAGATGTTCTGGGGGCCATTTATAGATTTGTCTTATGTTTTCTGATTTTTTTCTTTCTTCTCTCAACCTGCCCCCCCCCCCACCCTCTTGACAAAAAATTTAAAAAAAAGGTTCGGGAAAAATATGGCATCTAATAACATTCCCCCTTTTGAGTAAGAAAATAGGGGGAAAAAATGGGAAAAATAGGGGGGAAATGAAGAAAATCAGGAAAAAAAAAGAAAAAAAAAATCGGGAGAATAAAAAAAAAATAATTGGGAAACCAATTTAAATCGGGTAATTATCAGGCATGTCTCTTAAATTGTTTTTTTTTTGTAGTTTGTTTATGCTGTTAAACACACAATGACAGCATTTCAATTAATTTTGTTGAACATTTTGAAGGAGATCTTTTTGAAAACATGCAGTTATCATGATCAGTCCCTTTTAACAATGTTTTCATGAGCAAATTATAACTTTAATGTAGCCTTTCATTTGGGTTTTACCATGATACCCTTCAATAAAAATCTTGAGATTCAATCAATCAAATAATAGCAAGTTTTATGGAGGTGATGAACTTGCTGACCTCTGGGATTGGGTAGTAGTTGATTTCGATGATCTTGTTGAGATTGTGAGTGATCACCATGGTAACATCTTCAAGCTTCTTGAAGTCAAATGTTCGGTCTCGTCGTACAAAACGCGGCAGAGCGATGGAGGCAAGATTACATACAGCTACCTGTATGACGAGCAACAAAGAAACAAAAACATGAAAAAATAAGCTTCTAACTGCCAATTTTCAACAGAAGATAACGCAACTTTGACCATCTTTTGACATTTCTACACAGCGGTCTGTCAAACAGATCCGTCATGTTTCATTATCATCAACAGTGATCCGTAAAAGACAGATTTAGTAACCTATCATCTAATCAAACCACTGTCTCTCAAAGTGTTTTAATCTTCAGCCAACTACTTCACTACCCATATGTCATCTATCCACAATTCCTACCAAATATTAAAACAAATTTATTCAATATGCTCTATTTCTTATAACATATTCGATATGTTTTAGTATGTAATTTGTTTTCTAAAAACTTAAACACTCAAAGAAATAACAAACGATTACAAATTTTGGATAATAAGTTGAATTGAACTGAGCTTAGGGCAATAAGCCATCGTACTGACCTCATCAGCACTGGAGTACTCTACGATCTCTGTAGACAGATTACTGCACTTGATGGTTCCCAAGTTTTGTTGGTTACTCTTCCTGTTACAATGGTCCTTGTAGAGCATGTAAGGGGTACCAGTCTCTTTCTGGGACTCGATGATGGCATACCACAGAGCCTGAGCCTTAATGGTCTTCCTTCCACGACCTGCTTTCTCATAACTAGAGAAAAGGAAATGGGTTCAATGATAAATGAAGGGATGAACTGCTCATAATTGTCAATTTTTAATATTCTACCACTCTTACTCTCAAAAGACTATTAAACATCTTAGTCAGCAAAAAAACAGATTTACTCTATCAGAGGGGACAGGGTCTCTGGTAAAATTATTATCAGCTAGAAGTCACATTGGTCTAAAGCCAACTTTATATCATTTGAGTTTGAATTACTTGTCAGCAAAACCTACATAATTATTCATATTAGCAAGGAAGGAATTCTTTGAAAGCTTGAGCGTCCTTTCACAGTAGCTCGGCTAAAGCTGGTGTAACAATATATGATTGCAGGGCCCTAAAGGGAGAACAGTATTAATACTGTTGAGGCTACCCTGGGTAAACAAGACACATCATCATCATCCTCATCATCATCACCATCACCACCACCACCACCATCATCATCATCACCATCATCACTACCACCACCATCATCAT
Source organism: Mesocentrotus franciscanus (assembly GCA_037976565.1). Lineage (NCBI taxonomy): Eukaryota > Metazoa > Echinodermata > Echinoidea > Camarodonta > Strongylocentrotidae > Mesocentrotus > Mesocentrotus franciscanus. The sequence goes on along the minus strand of CP137680.1, from coordinate 3,323,687 downwards.
CATCATTATTTTTATTACTCTATCTTTCTTCATGATCTTTACTTTGGATCGCACCATTGCACAAAATGCACTCATGATATTGGAGAGGTGAAAGTCTGCCATCTGAAATCTCTACATTTCTCTACTGCACAGCTGACAGAGGGCAATAGCCTAATACAGATATCAATGCTGCATACACCATCCCTAACAAACAAATTTCACAAAAGATAAAGACTTGAAAACATTTTGTTCTTCAAATACTTACCTCTCATAAAGAGTTTCAAATTCCTCTCCCCATACATCATGTAGCCCTGGGCTTTCATGAGGGCACATCAGGGTCCAGTCACCATCAGCTTCCACCCTCTTCATGAAAAGATCTGGGATCCAGAGACCGTAGAACAGGTCCCGAGCCCTCTGCTCCTCCTTACCGTGGTTCTTCTTACAGTCTAGGAACTCAAAGATGTCTGCATGCCATGGCTCCAGGTACATTGTGAAAGCACCAGGAAGCTGCAAGAAGGGACATATGGAGACGATTATACCGTTTTCTATAAACGGTGGGACAGTGGGACTGTATTCTAGTTCTCTGGCAAGCTATATACCTCAATCCATTTGTGCTCAACTGTTTCCATATTAAATGTTCAAATAAGTATTAGTAGGAGGTAAGGTTCATGAAAGAAGACATTCATTGAAAATTAAGGCCAATGATTTATCGCTACAAACCAGGAAGCTTGCAGATGACCATCGCGTAAGTTTTAGGTCATCTGCATATCGGACAATCACAAATTAACACAATAAAATGTAAAGTGCTTTAATAGAAGCATAGAAGTAAGCGCTATACAAATTTGACTATTATTATTATAAGGCATCTCTCAGGATCTGGGATAAACAGGCACTTCGCCATAAAATTTAGCGATGTTTTGATCACATCACATCAAGGACCAATTCTGCGTAAGCAGACAATATCCTGTAACTAATGAACATATTTTCAGTGCAATTATTTCTATATTATATATTAAATTAAATCAATATTTAAAATCAATGAAACTCTACCACAAGCTAAGCGAGTAAGGAGAGAGAGATGACAATGTGAACCCTTCTAAAAGCAGCATAGTATTTTCCCCTATAAATCTTGACTTGAATCTTCAAAAGGCCTACATGATAGGGAAAGCATTTTGAAAACCTGTTCAGCGGCTTTGTATACCAAGACATCCATTACTGTCAAACCCTACACATTCCTTAATGAATACTATACATTCTCTCACATTGCTTGTTTTGGAGACATGGTAATCTCTGAAGATGAGACATTTCAATAAAATCCATACCTTGTTTCCTCCTTGGTACACATATCTAGTTGTATCGTTGTACACACGCAACACGGGGAGTAAACCCGTGGCGGTACCGTTGGTCTGAGAAAGAGAATAACGTGTATGAAATAATAATATTGAATACTTCTATAAGCACTCCTATCCATCACACAGGTGCTCCAGGCATAACTTTACATGCTGGACAGAATGAAATGCATTCTTTTGGCAACAGCTGTCAGTTCTGAAATTATCCTGTAAATCATATTTATTTAAGCCGCAGCCAATATTACATGTTTCACAGTCTTTGACAATATTGTGGTTTCAGAACATCAATACAGAGCTGCCAACCTCCAGAACAGAAAATCATTAATCACAAGGCTCAAAATCAGTCATTTTGGGAATAAATCAGTAATTTCCTATGCGGCGCTATGAATCGAAAAGAATGGCACGCCAACACTGCGCGGATGCATGCGCGCATGATTATTTGAAATTTTTTTTGATTTTACTCACACAAAGTTGCTAAATATTGATTTTCAGGTCATCACAACACATCTGTTTTCCATGAAAAATTGGCTTCTATTAAGAGAATATTTGATACAAAAACAAAACAAACAAAAATGATTTTTTTTAAATAAATCCCCCCCCCCCCGTAATTTTAGACAACATTTCGTACTGCTGTAATGATCGTTAATTTCCGAAATAGTTGGCAGCTCTGTCAATATGCTAAATGGACAAGACATAACAGGTCCTTACCCCTGCAATGTAGCTACCCGATGCCCTGATGTTGTGTATGTTGAGACCGATACCACCAGCCGTCTTGGAGATGAGGGCGCAGTTCTTTAGCGTCTCATAGACACCGTCGATGCTGTCATCTTTCATTGTCAGGAGGAAACAGCTGATGTAAGCAAAACAAAATAAAAGATTAATGAAGACTAGATGGACCTTTGACTGCACAGTCGAAAATGATGCCTCCGCCATAGAGCCATTTTATAAACCAATACAGAAGCAATCTTTAACATTCAAGTTTGATTGTTATCCCTTAACAGGTTCTCGGAATATCGTGATTACAAGCTATTTTTCATATTACCGTAAATCTCTGTGTATACGATGCACTTTTTTTCCGCTGGAAGGTACAGGATATTTTGAGTCCTCAAAATGCTACTTTTTAGTGGTTTTTCGAAAATCTCTGTGTCTCAACATAAATTACATAATGCAAATAGAATAAGATCTACTCTTTGAAGTTAACCTACTTCCTAATTTGAAGGGAAGAGATTTTTAAAATTTTGTTTTGAAGTCTCGATTTATTCCCCTTCACAAAGCACTGTGCCAGCCGACGCGAAGAGCAAAGGCATGGTCCCAAGCTCACTCACACACGGGATATTTTTAATTTTTTAATTTAGGTTTTAATTCCACATTAACTGCATATGAAACGAATTTACATGGTAACAAAACATGTAAATATATTCGATAGATAGGTGGTATTACAACAGTAAAAACGATTTTCATGCAAGTCATTAAATACAAATGATGCTAACAATAATATACAGTAATGAGGAGGAAACCTTAGAAGCATTATGCTTGTAATTAAGGTTCCCTTCACATAATATATAAAACAAAAACAAAACAAAAGAAGAACAAAAACAGGTGTGTAGTGCAGCCAACCAACAAGTGATGATAATAGCGGTAGTCTCCATCATGATGACCATGATGACTCACCACTTAGAAATTACTAGAACCAAACGGAATTTCTGTTTGGACTTAGAGGAAAATTTGTCTGTCATCTTTAGTTTTAAAAACGACATTGTTACTATTATTTGTGATAAGTTCACAAGCAAAAATCGGAGCCAAGTTCAACTGCGCTTCGTAATAAAACATAGGTCCTTCAAAAGCTGAAAGAAGACGCGATCTGGCTTGCGCTGCCTACGGTGAAGGCAAAAAAGCAAAACAAATTGACCTCATGACCCTAAAATCTAATCAGTTCATTGGTTTGTCAAGATGCATACATGTCCCGAGTTTGATAGTAATCCATCCATCAGTATTGACAATGCGTTCACAAGCTATTTTTGCATACATGAGCCCCATGACCTTTGACCTCATGACCTCAAAATCTAATCAGTTCATTGGCTCTGCAAGATACATACATGTTTTGAGTTGATGGTAATCCATCCATCGGTTCTAATGATAATGCAATCACAAGCTATTTTTGTGTGCATAATGAGCCCCATGACCTTTGACCTGAAAAATCTAATCCAGTTCATTGGCTCAGCAAGATACATACATGTCCTGAGTTTGATGGTAATCTGTCCATCAGTTCTATAATGAAGTGATCACGAGCTATTTTTGTATACATAATGAGCTGTGACCTTTGACCTTGTGACCCCAAAATCTAGTCAGTTCATTGGCTCTGCAAGATACATACATGACCTATTAAAGTTTGGCAGGAATCCATCAATCGGTTCTTGAACGCGATCACAAGCTATTTTTGCATACATAATGAGCCCTGAGACCTTTGACCTAGTGACCCCAAAATCTTATCAGATCATCAGCTCTGCAAGATACATACATGACCCAAGTCGTCACGCATACTGGTCAAACACAACACTTTCATCAAACACGAGCTACACAGCTGGTCGAGTTGATACAACCTGTAAAACAATTCAATCAAAATATCAAAATCTAAGTATTTGGCAAATTGCCTTTACCTTGCAGTTCCAACGTAGTGTAGGGTGGCCTATGCAGCTACGGCACGGCGGGGCTCTAACTTGCAGAGAACAACACATCTTCAGACTTCACTCCATGCTTGCCTGAGGGGTACTGTCTGGGATTATGCATGCTTGGAACTTTAGGGGTTTATTTTGTATATATATCTAGTTATCTACATGTACCTTTGTATGACAACTGTAAATAATAAATATTCAAATAACAGAGCTAGTAAATAAAAGGAGGAACATGAATATACACAGATTTCTGTGCATATCAATGAGCTGCTATGAATATTCAATGAAGGCTTAAAGCAATCATACTGGAAATAACAAATCTACTGAACTCAAGGATAAACGTGAAAAGATGAACATGAAAGGAGGAACAAAAGAGACTAAAGTTGGGGAGAGTGAACATAGCATGAGAGCAATATGTAGAGGGAATCACTCATGGTGATGGTGATTCAATGACAATGTGATGGAAAGAGTAAAAATGGACTTGATGATAGAGGGATACAAATAGACAGATAGGATGCTTTAACATACATGCCACAGTACAATGTCCTGTATAAAATATAGCTCTACAGTAGTATAGAGACATCTTAAATAATGACAAAATCAATTGAAGACACCAGGTAAGCCAATATAAACATAAAACAATCCATACTCTTTAAACAAAAATTATAACAAAGGGTGCCTGCAAAAGCGTCTACAATTGGTCCATACATGTAGCATTGCAAACACTGCAAACAAGTGCTGTGAAAGCATAAATTCCATGCACATGAAATGTTTGATAATTTTGTGAGTAGCCTAGATTCCTAAGTCGCCCTGTAACCTAAACCGCCTATCAAGGTATTTCTATGTCTCACCTTGATAGCTGTGGTCTGTTGGTACCAGCGTTGAAGAGTGTAGGTGAAGCATGCGTGAACCACCTATCTGAGAGGAGATTGTAGGTCTGGTGAGAGAGAGACAGGGAGGTAGAAAGTGATTAATAATCATATCAGAACTTAATCTTAAGGGCATCTATTGTAACTCAATCAAATATAATATTGTAATGAATAGAAGAGCGTATATGGAGAAACACAATACAAAAAGCAAAGAACAAAATATAACTAGACATGTAATACTTGTTTGTGACAAGTATAGGTGGGCTGTTCCAAGTGCATACCACACATGCATGGTTAGTGAAATAGTGATCGGTGAAATGTTTGACCTTTGTCCCTAATTTACATACTAAGTAGTTAAAATAACATTGGCATGATTTGACCTTAATTTTTGAAATAATCCTCTTATTCAGGTCTATTAGTGTGCTGAATTTCATGTCTATACAAACTTACAAAGCCTTGTTTTAGAGAAACCATGCATGTACAGTATATTTGACCTTTAACCTTAAAATCTAAATAACATAATAAAATATGCATATTCTCGATTTTGTGTTTCTATATGAAACATTTTTTCTTACCTATCAACATGCAACGTTTCAAGTCAATTACGACCAATATACCAAAATACTCCACATAGACATTACACGTATACGGAATATGGGATTTTCAAATCACATTTTGTAGTTAAAATATCACCGTGATCTCATTGTCTGATTAAAAAATAAATGTCAACACCTGTGTAGAGAATTGTCTCAGCTACAACATATCCGAAGCTGGCAGAAAATCGAGCAAAAATCATCGAGATATTGCTCAAACAAGACTGGAATGTAGAATGAAGATTTCAGAAAAAGTCACCTCCCATAGAGAATACACGTAAAATTAGGAAAATTGACATGCCTCCTTTAATCGAAAGAGTTGACCATGACGCCATTGTTAAAATGAAAAATAAATGTCATTTCATGTAGACAATTGTCTCAGCTACAACATATCAAAAATTGGGAGAAAAATGACTAATATTTACAGAGATACACTAAATTTTCCATAAATATGCTGACGTCATAATATGCAAATTCGTATTTTGGGTTCCAAGGCCATTAGGCCTAAAAAAAAAAACTTCTTGTATTGCCCTTTAGGTGCCAAAACATGGGGGTTTTTTTTAACTTTTTTTTTTGTCACCCTCTGTGGGCTGATATTTTTCAGTTTTGAATGTTTTTTTTTCCCCCGCCCTCTTTTGGCTGATATTTCTCAGTTTTTAATGCTTTAATACATGTGTTCCAGCGTCATCATTCCATTCATATCTTTTTCACGTCATAATAATCCATGGTTTGCAATGTTGTGTTGAGACAACACTCTGTGCTTCCCAGCTGACGTTGGTTTTCAACACTGCGCATGCCCGGCATTTAATTCACGGGCGGACAGCACTGAATGACCACCAATTGAAAAACATGTTAATATCCACTCTTTGAGAGCTCGATTTGAGACTGTCAGGCAATATATCAACGAATTCCAAATTGATGAAAAATGAAAAATTTGTCTCGATGTATATATGTCCTTTCATCTCGTCTTTACGTAAATTTTCAATGTTTTTTAGTGCCTTCAAAATGTGTCATGAATATAAGTGTTGTGAGCCTTTCCGTCACCCAAATCTCCCTGGTTTCTAGCAGGTGCAGTGCATGGTATAAACATGTACACAAGGCCGGGGTTTACTTGCATGTTTACGCTAGTAGGATTTTGAAACTTAGGCAGAAGACGTATAAGAATTTGGAACAATTTGATTTTATGCATTTATATCCCATTTAAACAAACAAAATACATATTTTTTTTATTCATTAATAAAAAAAATTCTAAAAAAACGGTTACAAAAAAAACTTTTTTAAAATGCCGACCATAGATTTTCAGATTTTCGGGTCAGTCGCAAAGGGCAATACAACAAGTTTTTATTTTAGGCCTTATGATGATGTCACGATATACTTAATGGCCAAATGAGACATGAAATCATGTCTGACTCATACTCTATCTAAATGTGAAACAAGTGAAACGCTCTCGGCGGTCTCGCCTGCATTACGCAATTCGGCATTACGCAATTCGATATGATGAAAAATTGAGGTTGGGACATTATTTTTATAGGCAGGGTGGCCCATTTGCAGACCCCCGAAAATTAAATCCTCTGAATATAATAAGCATTTTGAAGTGAATATTGATATAATGATATATTGATACAATATAATGAGATTTAGTGTATGGGTAAGAATATAAATGTTTCAATGCTTGTCAGTAATTTACAAATAAAGTTATATCTAATAAACTTTTTAAGAAAAGAGGATTATTCAGCATTTTGTGTAAAAACAATTGGAAGGTAGAGCCCATCTACATCACATCACGTCTCATTAGCATAATGAGAACATTATTATGAGATATACTCCAATATATATTATCGAAACATCAATATTGTCACCTAGCTGTAACTGATCATGTACATACTAGGCCTGGGATCGAATACTAAAATTACTATTAGAATATTCATGGGAAAGTACTTGAATGATTTGAATATTTACTTTCATGAAATATGAACAAATAACAACAATTTATTTATTAATTCTCATATTAAATTTTGAGAACATAATCCAAGTCTACTGACCTAAAATGACCTTTGACCTTGACTTTGTGACCTGGAATTTGTGTCACATGATTTGTGATACTTGATAGCCCTTGGGTACAAGTTTCATGGAATTTGAACAAACACTTTTGAAATTATGCTAAAATTTCAAAATCTTGATGTTGATGCCACAACAAAGTCTAAGTTTCCAGACCTGAAATGACATTTGACCTTTACTTTGTCACCTAAAGACTAATAACATGATTGGTGATACTTGATAACCCTTATGTTCAAGTTTCATGGAATAGGAATGTATACTTTCAAAATTATGATAACAATTAAAAAAGTCTTAGCCTGATGCCACAACATAGTTAAGTTTGTTGACCTGAAATGACCTTTGACCTTGACCTAGTGGGCTGAAATTCTACTCACATGATTGGGGATACTTGATAACCCTTTAGTCTAAGTTTCATTGAATAAGAACTTATACTTTCAAAATTATATTACAAATTCAAAAACTTAACCTCAGGTTAAGTTTTTGATGATGATGCCACAACATAGTCTAAGTTTGTTGACCTGAAATGACCTTTGACCTTGACTTTGTGACCTGAAATTTTCCTCACATGATTGGGGATACTTGATAACCCTTTAGTCCAAGTTTCATTTAATAGGACCTTATACTTTCAAAATTATATTAACAATTCAAAAACTTAACCTCAGGTTAAGTTTTTGATGTTGACGCCGTCGCCGCCGTCACCGGAAAAGCGGCGCCTATGTCTCGCTTTTTGCTACGCAGGCGAGACAAAAATTGGGGGTCCCGGTGCATCCAAAAGTGCTATAATGGATTTTGTATAGGCATGTTTTGCCCATATATGCTATGTATTACAAGAGCTCGCGCGCACGGACATTTATCTTGAACGGACGCTCATTCCGTTATTAATAGTCATAAAGAGATAAACATGGTATCAAATTGTTTGGAAAAAATGGGAAATATGAAAAAAAAAAAAGGCCATTCTATGTTGTGTAATGGTGTTAAGCGTGTGTGCGCTATTTTTTGACAAATGCTCGAAATGGCCTGAAACCTATGCAAAAAAAATTTGAGATGATTTTGAGCATTTTTAAATTTTGTGCGCGCATTGACGCGCGCATTTTTTGAGCTGAAATTGACCGGACGGATATTGACCTTGATCATGATAAATATGAATGAGAAATAACTTTCCGTTATGAAGATATGATCATGAGTTGATTTTCAGAAAATTTCACAAAATGGCGCCTAGATGACGTCATCAGTCAAGGTCAATGTTGAAAACCTTATTGTGCTTTGTTTATATGCCTATACATATGTGTGCCAAATTTCAAGGTATTTGATTTAACCATTTTCAAGTTATCTTGCTAACAAAAAAGTGGGTGAAAATGAGAAAAATAAAGAAATAAATAAATAATAAATAAATAACTAGACATGTAATACTTGTTTCGGAACAAGTATAGGTGGGCTGTTCCAATTAGTGCATACCACACATGGTTAGTGAGATAGTGGTCAGTGAAATGTTTGACCTTTGATCCTAATTTACATACTAAGTACGGTAGTTAAGATATCATTGGCATGATTTGACCTAAATTTTGAAATAATCCTCTTATTCAGGTCTATTAGTGTGCCAAATTTCATGTCTATACAAAACATTGTTTTAGAGAAACCATGTACAGTATATTTGACCTTTAACCTTAAAATCTAAATAACATAATGAAATATGCATATTCTTGATTTTATGTATTTATATGAAATATTTTGTTTTACCTATCAACATGCAACATTTCAAGTCAATTGCGACCAATATACCAAAATAATCCACATAGACATTACACGTGAACAGAAAATGGAATTCTCAAATTCCACTTTGCAAGTGGAATATGAGCATGATCCCGGCATCTGATCGAAAAATAAAGACACACTGGTGATAGCTTATTGTCTCAGCTACAACATACTTGAAGCTCAGCGAAAACTAAACTAAAACGACGGAGATATTGCTCGCGAAAGACGGAATGTAGAATCCAGTTTTGAAAAAAGTCATGTCCCATAGAGAATACACGCAAAATGTGAAAAATTGACATGCCTCCTTTAATCGCAAAAATACGCCATGATGCCTTTGTCAAAATGAAAAATCGTGATACTGCATCTGTAGACAATTGTCTCAGCTAGAACATATCAAAATTTGGAAGAAAATCAATCAATATTTACAGAGATACAATCAATTTTCCAAAAATATGCTGACGTCATAATATGCAAATTGAAATTTTGAGTTCGGAGGCCATTATGATGACGTCATGAGTTAATTGAGGGTCAAATGAGACATGAAATCATATCTCCGACTCATAATCTATCCAAATATCTAAAAAAATCGGGAGTTCCAATCCATTCTGAAGAGTTACAATGAATTTTGTATAGGCATGTTTTTGCCCATATATGCTATGTATTACAAGAGCTCGCGCGCACGGACATTTGTCTTGAATGGACGCTCATCTTGTTATTAATGGTCATAAAGAGATAAACATGGTATCAAATTGTTCAAAAAATATGGGAAATATCATGAAAGAAAAAAATGGCGATTCTATGTTGTGTAATGGTATTGCGCAAGCGCGCATGCGTGTGCGCGATTTTTATAAAATGCTTAAAATGGCCTAAACGTATGCAAAATGAATTTGAGACGATTTGAAGCATTTTGAAATTTTGCGCGCTGCGGACGTACGCGCGCTTTTTTGACCTGAAATTGACTGGACGGATATTGACCTTGATCATGATTAATATGAATGAGAAACGAATTTTCGTTATGAAGATATGAACATGAGTAGATTTTCAGAAAATTTTACAAAATGGCGCCTAGATGACGTCATCAGTCAAGGTCAAGGTTGAAAACCTTATTGTGTTTTCTCCATATGCCTATACATATGTGTGCCAAATTTTAAGACATATGATTGAGCCATTTTCAAATTATCTTGCTAACAAAAAAGTGCTTGGAAATAAGAAAAATAAAGAATAATAATAAAGGCAATTTTAACGAAAACATAAGGTGGTCTGTATTATATACAGCCCACCTAATAAAGGCAATTTTAACGAAAACATAAGGTGGTCTGTATTATATACAGCCCACCTGAAAATGAATTAAAAAATGACTGAATATTTGGGTGATTAGTTCTTGTGTTATAGTAAAGGTTTCTATTTTCCAACATGTGTTCTTCCTGTAACACCTGTCAAAGACGGAAAAGTAATGTAATCATGATTCAAGCTTGTACACACAGGCTGTAGCAGTAAAGAGTATTGATGTTTTTCAAAAAAAGGTAAAAGATTTGAACATCTATAAAGTATTGTGGGAAGGCCGAGTTTACCTTTATTGCTGCATCAATATCCTTTCCATGGATACCCACAGAAACCCTCATCAACATGTGCTGGGGTCTCTCAGCAACTACAGGGAAACAGAAGACAAATTACAATGATTAAACAAATAGTATGTTGACTTCAGAAATAAAATATGGGCATGGACAGGTCATTTTTCTTGTAAAAATCTGTAAAGGAAGAAATTCAACAGTATGTCACAGACCCCAAAGAACAAACTATATGTACATGTAGGCATCATATTGATAAAACATAATAAATCATACCATTCTTGAACCTGTGACCTGCCATTTCCAGGTTATCATTTAAATGTTGTTTACATCAAAATCTTTGCTATGGTAGTTACACCCTGCAATATCATTCCTAGATAAACATCTTATACAAATCTTTTACAATTTTCACTATTTTGCACTTACCTTTTCCATTAATCTTCAGGAGGTAGGATCGTTCTAGTGTCTGCAAAGAATAAGACAATATAGTATGGTAGTTGGGGAGAAATTGATACATGGATACCATGTCTTTATTCAAGATAATCTTCCATCTCTCTCTCCTCAATTCAATCGATTTGGCTCAAGTCTACCTCGGTATCACTGTTTGAATAATTAATTAAAAGAAATACTAACTCATAATAGAGAGGCATGAGGACACATTAAATGTATAATCAAAAATTTTAAAACTTCCTGTTAAAGGTAGTGTATCCCTTGTGCAGCCAACATCAAATTCTGTAGAACTTTGCAGGAATTATGAATATATGTCACGTATGTCCTATCTGTGAAATTTAAACGTTAGCAGTGTCCTAGTATTCAAATTATGCAAGGAAACCCATTTACTTTCTAGACTTCACTGTCAGACACTATTGAGTGACTGACCGACTTCTTTTTTGCTTTGGTCATAACAGACATAAAATGAGCTGTAAAGGGTACATGAGCATTTGTCTACATCAATAACCCACTTCTTGTAATGGCCCAAATTAAACTGATTGAATCTTTGCGCAGCACATAAAAAATACGACCATTCGATACAAGGGTCTGAAAATCAGACTATTTAATAAAAGTACTGCAATCCCTTAAATCGATTCGACAACTAATGGTCGTTATTTTCCTACAAAAAGACATTTTCAAGCCCTTTTGTTTTGAGGGAAGTTCTAAATTAGTATTATCTTTCAAATGCTGTTGGAATTTAACCTTTTCATTTGTTGGGCCTGCAAATGGGACATAGTACCTTTAATGCAAGTCTTCACCATTAACTATGCGTGATGTGAAGATTTGTAAGGGGGGGGGTGTGGGGGTGTGGTGGAAGTGAACAAACGGTGCAAGTAATCCAAACCCAGAATCACAAAACAAATATTGTTTGACACTGAAGAGAATATTCAGATGTCTCATCACCATTAAACAAACATTATCATATCACGCTTTTCACCTTGAATCCGAAGTAGTTGTATTCAAAGTCTCTGTCGTAGAGTACTGCAGAGTTTAGCCTCTGTGGGAGGAAAATAACATCAAATTTTTTATAAAATCTTGTGATAATAAGTGAGCATTGATCAGGAAAAAAACTAATGAGTGACCCATTTTATACAAAAAGCAAATATATGACGTTGACCATTATCATATCAGTTCAATTCCCCTTTTTCATTTTCCCTTCAACATCATCCTCATTTTCATAGAAATATTTGTGTATATATAGAACAAGTGAAACGCTCTCGGCGGTCGCGCCTGCATTACGCAATTCAGCATTACGCAATTCGATATGATGAAAAATTGAGGTCGGGACATTATTTTTATAGGCAGGGTGGCCCATTTGCAGACCCCCGAAAATTAAATCCTCTGAATATAATAAGCATTTTGAAGTGAATATTGATTATGAATCATCAGAATAACTATTTACTGTATCATAAGAATACAATATAATGAGATTTAGTGTATGGGTAAGACTATAAATGTTTCAATGCTTGTCAGTAATTTACAAATAAAGTTATCTAATAAACTTTTTAAGAAAAGAGGATTTTTCAGCATTTTGTGTAAAAACAATTGGAAGGTAAAGCCCATCTACATCACATCACGTCTCATTAGCATAATGAGAACATTATTATGAGATATACTCCAATATATATTATTGAAACATCAATATTGTCACCTAGCTGTAACTGATCATGTACATACTAGGCCTGGGATCGAATACTAAAATTACTATTAGAATATTCATGGGAAAGTACTCGAATGATTCGAATATTTACTTTCATGAAATATGAACAAATAACAACAATTTATTTATTAATTCTCATATTAAATTTTGAGAACATAATCCAAGTCTACTGACCTAAAATGACCTTTGACCTTGACTTTGTGACCTGGAATTTGTGTCACATGATTTGTGATACTTGATAGCCCTTGGGTACAAGTTTCATGGAATTTGAACAAACACTTTTGAAATTATGCTAAAATTTCAAAATCTTGATGTTGATGCCACAACAAAGTCTAAGTTTCCAGACCTGAAATGACATTTGACCTTTACTTTGTCACCTAAAAGACTAATAACATGATTGGTGATACTTGATAACCCTTATGTTCAAGTTTCATGGAATAGGAATGTATACTTTCAAAATTATGATAACAATTAAAAAATCTTAGCCTGATGCCACAACATAGTTAAGTTTGTTGACCTGAAATGACCTTTGACCTTGACCTAGTGGGCTGAAATTCTACTCACATGATTGGGGATACTTGATAACCCTTTAGTCTAAGTTTCATTGAATAAGAACTTATACTTTCAAAATTATATTACAAATTCAAAAACTTAACCTCAGGTTAAGTTTTTGATGATGATGCCACAACATAGTCTAAGTTTGTTGACCTGAAATGACCTTTGACCTTGACTTTGTGACCTGAAATTTTCTCACATGATTGGGGATACTTGATAACCCTTTAGTCCAAGTTTCATTCAATAGGACCTTATACTTTCAAAATTATATTAACAATTAAAAAACTTAACCTTAGGTTAAGTTTTGATGTTGACGCCGCCGCCGCCGCCGCCGTCACCACCAGAAAAGCGGCGCCTATGTCTCGCTTTTTGCTACGCAGGCGAGACAAAAAAACCTCAGAGAACAAGTTGTTGTTTTATCAATTTAATGGTTCATTTAATTATTTCTTCTTTCTACAAAATGTCAAATGTATGGGACTATACATGGAAGAAATGTTATCTTCCCTTCTACTTGCTCTCTTGATATGGTCCAGTATTTTGGAATAACATAGATCCATCTCTTAACTCACAAGGGACCAGTCTATACACATTTTAAAAAAAAGCTGAAAAGTCAATTTTTAAACACATACCGGTACGTGCCGTCGGCAGTCAGCTACATTGCTGATACGTCGGTATACATGAATCTCTACTCAATCCCTTTCTCCCTAATTCTGCTGATCTAACCTCCTTTTCCTAGAGCTTTTGCAATCATTCATTTTCCTTTTCTATCTTTCTTTCTTTTTTGCCTTCTACTATTTTCCTCCATTTTTATCTTTTTTAGTTTTTATACTTTTCCCCAAAAAATTCAGTTTCTTTGCTAAATATTTTTTTATTCATTGATTTTCTACATATACTTTGTTTTCAAGACATATTGTAAAACAGCCTCTGAGGAACTAATACTTCAACAAGCTCTGCTTCTAGTTAGTTCCTCTTTTCTCGTGCTATTGCTTATATATTTGTCGTTTCATTGAATAATTTTTGTAATCTATATATTAATACGCAAAATCATCGCGGGGGGTAAAAACGGTTCATGAAAAACGTCTTTCCTCGACCGCGCCCCCCTTCGCCGTGGCGCGGGAACGGCGACACAATTCCACGAGGCATGTCTCCGTACCCGCGTGCCACGTCGACCCGCGGTCGCCGTCGATGTCGTTAAAGGTGGTTCCGGGTTCCGGGAGGACGAGCGGACGAGAGCACGGCCGGCGTTGTCCGTGCAAGGAGGCGACGAACCCGAGAGTGAGGCAGCAATGCGTGCACCCGCCCTCTGTCTAATCAAGGAGATACACTTTTAAGAGACGATCCACTCTAAAATGTGTTGTAGCAGATACACGCTGCAACAGAGCGGGCCTACCCCGTGTTAGGCATCTTGCTGTATGATATGCTTTGTAGGCACTTCGCGGGAATGCCAGAGAAATACACAGCATACAACAATCCACTCAAGTCATGTGGCGTAGCAAGTACAGGGCGCAACGGGCTGGGCCTATCCCGTGTTAGGCATCTTGCTATATATAGGCCTTTGCAGCAGCCAAACTGACGAGATCACGTAATATGTTGGTTCTACGCTCACCACACACACAGTAGAGTTAATTCGTGCGATTGCAGCAATATATTGGCACAAACCGTCCGACTTTTCGCGTAAAATCTTTACTTTGAAAATATTTATTCAAATTCTGTGAACCATGCCAACATAATCATAGTCCAAGCTTCTGCTTTATTGGTCTTTTCATGAAAACTACATTAAAATCACAACAATAATAACGAAAATAGATTGTAATTATCGAGACCATTTAACTGACGAGAGGGTAAATTCAGCGAGCTTACATAATTTCAAATGCCTCCGCACGGGCAACTCCCCCGGTGTCAGTCCGGTCGCGGTAACTGCAGCACTCTACTGCTGTACCTGTAATACTGGCTGTATAGCGTGTCTTTAGATTCTTCAATGTTTCATGTCTAATTGAGCCGTGCAATGAATTGTTGTTTTCTTCTATTTCTTTATTGAATGTGATTTTAATGTGAGTACGGTACATGCTATTACAGAAGTGTCCAAGGAATGATAGGCCTACAGGCCTGGAAGGGATATAAAACAAATATACAATGACTCATTCTCGGAACAAGCTAAGACCCCGTTCTCACTCACTTCGTTGGAGCGGTCTAACTAAGACCCGTTCCTCAGGAGCGGTTCTTAGGTGAGTGAGAACGGTCAAAGTGGTCCAGGAAGTGGACTTCTGGACCGCTCCAGAAGATCACCTCGGGAGGTGGTCTTGAGGAACGGGTCTTATTAAGAGCGGTTTGGAGCGCTCTAACGTGCGAGTGTGAACGGAAGCGTACTTTGAACGGAAGTGGTCTAGTGACGTTGCGGGCGAAACATGTATTACGGTACTGTCAGGAAAGAAATTTATTTGTTTTGCTCTTTGGTCTGGAGTATTCTTTGTTAAGGTCAAGTGAAGATGTTAAGGTCAGATGTTTTCTTTTCAGGCCAAGATGTATTGTTCCCTATGAATAGGCCTGGGGAAGTCATTAATTCAGTGTACATGTTTTATCTGTTGTTTGGCACACATTTAGGAAGCCTCTTTTCAATACAAGTATTTTCCTTTGTAAGATCATTTCCTCTCCAAATATTTGTAGTCATGTGTTTAGAATTTACTTAGTAACCGTAGGGTATATTAAGAGGTGGATTTTCTGCAATCGAGGAGAACCACCTAAGCTATAATAGACTTAACGTCATGTTAGAAGTCGGCAATTAAAGTCAATATCTGAGGGTAATTCCACGTCGGGACGAGAGGCTAGCTCAACTGCCACCCGGTTCTCCATAGTTTTCGTCGGGGCTAGCTCTTGTCTGGGATCGACGCACACCATCGTATCTCAGTCTGCGGAGGTCAAGAATCCGGGCGACTACCGGGCCAAGTGGAGCAAAGACGCCGTCTGCGGAGGCCAGGGCCAAGTAGACGAGACGAGCTGTGACCGGCGTCGATGTCAGACGGAAACTACCCATCCAGAATTATATTTTGTTAAAGATAAGTCTAATTACCTACTGTATGTTTGTTTAAGCCAAAACAAAGTGTGTGAAACAGAAAGAATGATTGGAAATTAAACGTACAATTTCACTTTATTTTAACAAGCTTTATTTCCCTTTATTCTGTGTGTCCGTAGCAGTAATAAAAAATAAAAAAAAGTCTCTCACGTGACAATTTGGAGGTCCCACCGAGACACTGCTACTTATAAATAATTTCCAAAAGGGAATTAGTTATTTCTCCCCCTCTGTTCCCCGCATACGAATTTGATGTTAAATTGATGTTTGGGGTTGAAATACAGGTTAAAAGGAATTATCAATGCTAGGTTGATAAAAGCAATAATGTCAAGAGTTTAGTGGATTCTACCCAAGGTTAAGCCCTTGGTAACGCCTATAGACTAGGATAGTGCTTAGGCGGGTTGTGCATTATGCATGGTATTTTGCTCGATTGGAGATTCCAGGTTTGAACAACTATAGGCTTTGAATGTTCATGTTGTGAAGTTGACCGGTGTTTCGCATGGTTGACTTTTGTGTTCTCGTTAGGAGAAATTCTAGTGTGCTTGTTAGAAGGCACTAGGGGTTAATTGTCTGGTGTGAAGCGGACCGGTGTTTCGCATGGTTGAATTAATTGTATGCTCATTGGGAGATACATTCCTGTGTGCTTGTCGAAAAGGCACAAAGGGGTTTGGCATTTGATGCCGGTGTTAAAGCCTAGGTTTTTGTAGTTTTGGAATCGATGTTGAGTCGTTATGGCTAGTTCCGAGCAAATTAAAGAGTTTTCTACTTTAGGTAGGGAAGTGGGTCTTAGTGGTGGCGAGTTGAGTAGTTTCGTTTCTGAACGCTGTCAGGCGGTAGAACGGGAAAGAGAGCGTGAACATGAGCTCAAGTTAGCGCAGTTGCGTAAGGATGAAGGAGATAATGTAGCTCAGTTAGGTGGGGTTAAACTTGATGTCGGTCAATTTGATGATGCCCACGATAAATTTGATGCATACATTACCAAGTTTGAAATGATCCTGAAAAGTCAAAAATCCCTAATGACGTGTGGGTACTACATCTAATCTCTAATTTGAAAGGGAAGGCTTTAGATGTAGTGAATAGAATGAGTACAGATGATCGCCAGAAATATACCGTAGTTAAGAGTGAGTTAATGCAATCTTATAATCTCACTGAGGAGGGGTATAGGCGTAGTTTTAGATCTGTTAGGCCTTTGAACTTTGAACGCCCAAAACAGTTTGCTAATCGGATGAAAGGTCATTTTGATAATTGGATAGGTGCGTCTAAGATAGACAATAGTAGGGCTGCTCTTGAGGATCTGATGTTGCGAGAGCAATTTTTGATTGATTGTCCAAGAGAGGTTGCTAGGTTCATCAGGGAACGGAAATGCACGAAGTTTGACGAGGCAGTGGAGTGTGCAGAGGTTTATGTTAGTGCACACGGACCTCATGCTTTCTTTGGTGGAGAGAAACCGAAAGAAGCCGATCAGATCCGAAGGGGGTAGTAAGGGCCCTAATCAAGTAGGTAAGACTAATGCAAAATTGGGCGAGGTTCAAGCAAGGGCAAAGAAAGTGGAAGGTAGTAAGTCCTTCCAAAAGAAGGGGTGTTATATGTGTGGGAATCCCAATCACATGAAGAGGGATTGTCCCCTGTTAGTGAAGTCTATGGCGGCTCAGGGTATGATGTTGTTAGGGGTGATGAAGTCCCCGGGTAGATGCTGTTCATAATGAGCCTAATGAGGGTGAGATTGAATCTGAGGCCGTAGAGTTGACAGCAGCTTGCATTGCTGAGTCGGTGGTCGATAGTGAAGTCATTGAAAAAGTTGGAATGGCTTACGATGATATTGAGGCGATGGTCAATGATATGCCTGTCGTGTCTGGGAGGTTGATGCCTGGGAATGTTCCCGTTTCCGTGCTACGCGATTCAGGTTGTAGTACTTGTGTTGTGAAAGAAGCGTTAGTTAGGAAAGAGCAATTCACAGGTCGTCATGTTAGAGTCAGGTTAATTGATGAAACGATAAGGCGTTTCCCCTTGGCAAGAATCGTTGTCGATTCGCCTTATTTCGAAGGAGAGGTTGTGGCAGTGTGTATGCCTAGATGTTTGAATGACGTAATCATTGGTAATGTGAGAGGGGCTCGTCCACCAAAAGAGCCTAATTTCCATTGGGTTCCTAAGGCTGACATAGAGGTCACGCCGGAGGTCGTGCCGAGGTCACTGGTTTGGAAGATTCGAAGTTGGAGAGAGAATTTTCAGATGAGTTGAAGTCTACCGCTGAGGGCGTTTGTTCTGAAGAGGGCGGTATTAGATTACAAGCTGTTCAGACTAGGGCAAAGAAGTTGAAAGATTCCAAGCCTAGTAAGGGTTTGCCGGTGGCTGACCCAGTTGCTAATATTCAGTCAAATCACTTTTTGCAAGAGCAAAAAGATGACGTATCATTGCGCCCTCTGTGGCAAAAGGTTGATAATGTTGACAAGTCGCAATTCATGTTTTTGCATGAGCAAGGTTTTCTCTTTAGACAGAGAAAGGATGTCAATGCTAAGGGTATAGGTCCTAAATTACTTGTAGTGCCTAAGCCTCGTAGGGAAGAGCTAATGCGAGTTGCACACGATTCTCTTTTAGGTGGACATTTGGGTATTAATA
Organism: Mesocentrotus franciscanus; assembly: GCA_037976565.1. Taxonomy (NCBI): domain Eukaryota; kingdom Metazoa; phylum Echinodermata; class Echinoidea; order Camarodonta; family Strongylocentrotidae; genus Mesocentrotus; species Mesocentrotus franciscanus. The sequence continues at coordinate 3,304,457 of CP137680.1, read as the reverse complement.
ATACTCTGTCAAAACTCAAGGCGCAGTTTTATTGGCCTGGGATGTCGGAAGATGTTGCCAATTTCTGCAGATCATGTGATGTCTGTCAAAAGACTGTTGATAAAGGGCGGGTGCCGAAGGCTAGTCTTGGTCGAATACCCCTTATTGGTGTTCCATTTCAGCGGATTGCCATTGATCTTATGGGTCCATTCATACCTTCTGCCCGTAAGCATACCCACATATTAACCATAGTGGATTATGCTACAAGGTATGTCGAGGCGATCCCGTTGAAGTCTATATCGACTGTCGATGTGGCTGAGGCCCTTGTTTCGGTCTATAGTAGAGTTGGTATTCCAGCAGAGGTCATGTCGGACTTGGGTACGCAGTTCGTATCGGATTTGATGCGTGAAGTTTGTAGATTGTTGTCGGTCAAACAATTGACCAGTTCTCGGTACCATCCCATGTGTAACGGGTTAGTCGAGCGTTACAATGCGGTTGTGAAATCGACTTTGAAACGGTTATGCTCCGAGGAACCAGCTCAATGGGATAGGTATCTCCCGGCTTTGCTGTTTGCTTTACGAGAAGCACCGAGCTCGAGTTTGGGGTTTTCCCCGTTTGAACTTTTGTATGGGCGGCATATCCGTGGGCCATTGGATGTCCTGAGAGAGTTATGGACGGCCGAGAAGTTAGAACCAGAGCTCAAGAGTGAATATGAATATGTAATTGAGTTGAGGGAGAGGTTGGTGAAATCTTGGCGAATTGCGCAAGAGACCCTTAAGTATTCAGCAAAAGGTACAAGGGGTACTATGATCGTAGGGCTAGAACAAGAAAGTTGAATGTAGGCGATGATGTGCTCATTCTACTTCCTACTGAGCACAATAAATTACTGATTAGGTGGCAGGGTCCCTACAAAATCATAGGAGTCAAATTTGACTACGATTATGTCGTAGATGTTGGTGGCATTGCTAAGACGTATCATATCAATTTGTTGAAGCGATACTATAGTAGACCCGTGAATGCCCCAGTAGGTGCTTGCTTTGAAGTCAGTGTTGATGACGATGAAGTCATTGATGTCAAAGATGATGTCGGTGAGGTTGAGGAGACTGAAGTTGATCCCGATTGGGGGGATGAAATACCCAAAATGCCAAGTGCAATTCAAAGTGAATTCGTGGACAGGGTGGGGATAGATGGAAACTTAGATGAAAATCAGAAAAATCAAGTACGAGACATTCTCTGTGAATATCAAGACATATTCACTGATATCCCTAAGAAAACGTCTGTGTCTAAGTGTGAGATCATGTTGACAACTGATCAACCTGTACGGACTTCACCTCATAGGGTACCACAAGCTATGGAGAGTGAAGTTGATAAAGAGATAGATTCCATGCTTCAGTTAGGGATTATTGAACCATCTAACTCCCCATATGCCCATCCGATAGTCATAGTTAAGAAGCCAGACGGATCGAATCGATTTTGTGTCGATTTTAGACGTTTGAACAAGTTAACTGTCTTTGATCCAGAACCGATGACAAACCCCCAGGAAATGTTCGCTTCCCTTGCTAAAAGCAAATATTTCACGAAGCTAGACTTAACAAAAGGCTATTGGCAAATCCCGATGCGTAACGAAGATAAAGCCAAAACGGCTTTCCTCACTCCTAAGGGGCAACACCAGTTCAAATACATGCCTTTTGGGCTTGTGACAGCCAGTGCCCAATTCACTAGGATGATGAGAAAAGTACTAGCGGGTATGTCAAATGTTGTGAGTTATATAGATGATATTTTAATTCACACGAGTACTTGGGAAGAACATGTGAAAATACTTAGCGAAGTCCTTGGTAGGTTACGGGAGCCAATCTGGCCGCTAAACCCTCTAAATGCACCGTAGGTTCCCAGAACATAGAATTTCTTGGACATAGAATAGGGAGGGTGAGATACTTACCAGCGATAGGTTGACCCGTAAGGTACTCGGAGCCCCACGACCCCAGACTAAGAAGCAGGTTAGGTCATTCCTAGGGCTCTGTGGGTACTATAGGGATTACATACCTAATTACGCAGATGTTGCCCTACCCCTAACTAATCTTACTCGTAAAGGCACACCTAATAAGGTGGAATGGGGACCAAGGGAAGAAGACTCATTTGCTAGGTTAAAGGAATCCCTTGTTAATCCACCGGTGTTGAAGTTACCAGATTTCGAGAAGACGTTCATGTTAAAGGTTGATGCTTCTGACGTTGGTATTGGGGCAGTTCTCATGCAAGAGCATGATGGGGAAGATTTCCTTTAGCTTATGCTAGTAAGAAGCTCCTTCCTAGGGAACAAAGATACTCCACAGTAGAAAAGGAGTGTCTTGCTATCATTTGGGCTGTCAAGAAATTTGACTACTATCTGTTTGGGAGGGTATTTGAGATCCACACTGATCATAAGCCCCTCACATATCTCCAAACCATGAAAATGACAAACAAGCGAATCATGAGATGGAGTATGTGCCTACAAGAGTATAGGTTTCGGTTAATTTCAGTGAAAGGGTCAGAAAACAAAGCTGCTGACCTCATGAGCAGACTATTGTAAAATATAGTGAAATTGTTGTAAAAAGGCGAATAACCAAACAAGGACAAATTATAATGGTCCATTTTATTTGTATGGGTTTATGCTGTATAGCAAATGACTAATGAAGCTTTCTCATTTCTTTCAGGAAAACAGGAACCAGCAAATCGCGGTCGCCGTTATGTTTAGTTGGTTAAGCTTTAGTTACGTTAAGGAAACATTGTCTGTTAGGGCTTAGTTGTAAATTAGTATAGGTTAGTTTAGGGCCGTTAGGATTTAGTTAGGTTGCTTTAAGATTGTGAACGTAGTTTAAGAAACAAGCTTCATGATTTTATGATACAAAGAAAAAAATATATATATATATTCATATACCATAATCAAAACAAGCATGAAAAGTTGTTATCGGTTGAATGTTATATGCAAGAAATGAATCAATATAGTGCATTTCAAATGACAGTTTGGTTATAGTGAATATAGAAAAGTTGCTTAATAACTGCAAAAGTACATTCAGAGTGCAAACATAGATTGAGCAATCTGAATTTATATTGCCTGTTTCATAATCTCTTGTCTTTTAATATGCTTATACTTTTAAAGAAAATGATCATAAATGTCTGACTAGTAAAGGAAAGCAAGTCATGTTTAAATATAAAAACTTTGAATTCATAGGAGATTTATGGAAGGTGTGATGCAATGCTCAAATGGTCAAACAAAATAGTGATAATGATAATGATACATGTTTCATACCAGGAGTATGATTTCCACATAAAAACAATATTTGCTTAATGACAAAGTAAGATTATAAAGAAACAAGAAGTGCTAGTGATATTGATGTTAATGTTTTATATGAAGCAAAAGAAACCTAATCATATTCAAAAGAAAATGTAAGCCATGTTTTTCATAGATAGAACTTATAGTATAACAGTCAAACTTGCTTTCAGTTTGGGATGCTGTGGTTTATAGTTCTTTGGTTTGAAAAAAGCTTTTCAAATAAATTTTTTTATAGTGGATATAAGTTAGATCCCCTAATTATATTTTAAGGTGGGGGATATTGTCAGGAAAGAAATTTATTTGTTTTGCTCTTTGGTCTGGAGTATTCTTTGTTAAGGTCAGGTGAAGATGTTAAGGTCAGATGTTTTCTTTTCAGGCCAAGATGTATTGTTCCCTATGAATAGGCCTGGGAAGTCATTAATTCAGTGTACATGTTTTATCTGTTGTTTGGCACACATTTAGGAAGCCTCTTTTCAATACAAGTATTTTCCTTTGTAAGATCATTTCCTCTCCAAATATTTGTAGTCATGTGTTTAGAATTTACTTAGTAACCGTAGGGTATATTAAGAGGTGGATTTTCTGCAATCGAGGAGAACCACCTAAGCTATAATAGACTTAACGTCATGTTAGAAGTCGGCAATTAAAGTCAATATCTGAGGGTAATTCCACGTCGGGACGAGAGGCTAGCTCAACTGCCACCCGGTTCTCCATAGTTTTCGTCGGGGGCTAGCTCTTGTCTGGGATCGGGACGCACACCATCGTATCTCAGTCTGCGGAGGTCAGGGCCAAGTAGACGAGACGAGCTGTGACCGGCGTCGATGTCAGACGGGAAACTACCCATCCAGAATTATATTTTGTTAAAGATAAGTCTAATTACCTACTGTATGTTTGTTTAAGCCAAAACAAAGTGTGTGAAACAGAAAGAATGATTGGAAATTAAACGTACAATTTCACTTTATTTTAACAAGCTTTATTTCCCTTTATTCTGTGTGTCCGTAGCAGTAATAAAAAATTAAAAAAAGTCTCTCACGTGACAGGTACATACGCTTAGTATTCCGCGCGCGAAAAAATTTACCCGCTGACCTGAGCTGCCATAGCAACAAGACCACTTTGACTCGTGGAGCGGTTTGAGCCATAAAAAACTGCTCGGAGTGTGAACCCTCGCAAACCGTTCCTTAAGACCCGTTCCTATGGAGCGGTGTAACTAAGACCACTTTCAAAGTGAGTGAGAACGGGGTCTAAAACTATTCGCACTCGGGAACATCAATGGTGTTCTCTAGCTAGCTCTCGGGCCGCCATGGCCCTCGGGATAATATAATACGATTTGATGTTCCTTCGATGCGAATAGTTTAAGCTAGATCCTCGAGTGTCATTTTATATTTGTATATTATTTTCATTGTAGGACTAAATTAACTTAGCAATGTGTGAAAATAACCAAAATGATAATGGGAGTGAAGTGCATGAGAACAATATTCGTAGGCCTATCAGGGGCGTCAATCCATTATCCTTCGAGTGTCATTGTATATTTGTATATTATTTTCATTGTAGGACTAAATTAACTTAGCAATGTGTGAAAAAACCAAAATGATAATGGGAGTGAAGTGCATGAGAACAATATTCGTAGGCCTATCAGGGCGTCAATCCATTATCCTGGGGGACGGGGACACGTCCCCCTACAATTTTTAGGTGGTTAGGGGTTAAAATCTTTCCTTTTTTCTTTCTTTCTCTCTCTGTTGACTTCGCGGGAGGGGGGAACTTTATTCAAACAAGGATTAATAGTCGAGAACGGTACTACGAAACGTCTTCTTTCTCTAAAAATTTCATGAAACAGGGATTAAGAGTCGAGAACGGTACAACGAATCGTCTTTCTCTCTAATATTTTAATGAAACGTCAAGCTTCCGCGCGCGAGAGGGTGGAAACTGAATTCAGGCAAGGATTAAGAGTTGATCGAGAACGGTACAATTACGAATCGTCTTCTTACTCTAATAATTTAATGAAACGTCACAGCTTCCGCTACGCGAGAGGGTGGAAACTGAATTCCGACAAGGATTAAGAGTCCAGAACGGTAGAACGAATCGTCTTCTTTCTCTAATAATTTAATGAAACGTCAAATCTTCCGCGCTACGCGCGAGAGGGTGGAAACTGAATTCAGGCAAGGATTAAGAGTTGATCGAGAACGGTACAATTACGAATCGTCTTCTTACTCTAATAATTGAATGAAACGTCACAGCTTCCGCTACGCGAGAGGGTGGAAACTGAATTCGACAAGGATTAAGAGTCCAGAACGGTAGAACGAATCGTCTTCTTTCTCTAATAATTTAATGAAACGTCAAATCTTCCGCTACGCGCGAGAGGGTGGAAACTGAATTCAGACAAGGATTAAGAGTCCAAAACGGTATAACGAATCGTCTTCTTTCTCTAATAATTTAATGAAACGTCAAAGCTTCCGAGCTACGCGCGAGAGGGTGGAAACTGAATTCAGACAAAGATTAAGAGTCGAGAACCGTACAACCAATCGTCTTCTTTCTCTAAAAATGTAATGAAACGTCAAAGATAAAAAAGACAATAAATGAACCGGTCACCAATGAAAGTACATGCCGTGAAACAGCATAACTAGCGAGAGAGTGACATGTAATTGTGTCCCCCCATGCTCAAACTCGGATTGCAATGACGCCCTTGATTCGTATAGATAACTAGAGTGAGGATCCGGGAAAGGGATAGTGAGAATAATAGGAACGAAGTGACGACAATAATCGTAAATAACGAAAGTGAAAACGAAGGTAAAGTCTAAAATATCTGCATCAATTTTGATTACAAATTATGGATTTCACTGTTTTCTTCCAGTTTTCAAGTTTTATTACATAATTCAGATAAAAATTAAAAATTCAAAACGATACATGATGGGACAGCAAACAAAAGGTTGGTATTCTAACGAGTAAAATATTAATGAAAAGAAGAAGAAAAATTATAAAATGATAAAAAGTAGGCCTATACAATGAAGAAAAATAATATCATCTAGCACAGAAATATTTTTTTTTTTAATATAACAAAAATTATAATTAAAAAATTATTATTTAAAAAAAAAATCCAAAAAAAATCCAAAAAAAATCGATAGCACATATCTATTTTAAAGTATTTACAACCCCCTCCCACCCTCCCTAGAATCCCATGGATTTTCCACGGGCCCTGCTAGTATACTTATTTATTGTACTATGTTTTGCATGAGAAATAAAATCATTTGAATTGAATTGAATATAGCTGTCTACATTGTAACACATTACTTACATCAGCATTGTCATTGATGATCGCCATGGTTTCTTCGCTAATAAGAGGGGAATGTAGGCCGTTCCTTGGGTTTGTGTACTCGAATAGATCCTTCATCACAGCTTTATAAAAACAAAACACATCAGAATATTACACAGAAGTTTAGTTGAAATTCTTTCAATGGTAGTTTAAGATACTTTCAGTTTATTTAATAAATTACATTTATGACCCCACATTCGACATGATGTATAATCATATCTTGATAATCAATCCACCTTGGTGAATTAATAATTAATCCATCCATGTCACAATCTGTTTTCTTCATAATCTTACTTAATTTGTTTTCAAATTCAGATTATGACCCGTGACCTCTCGTTAACAACACAATTTGTAGCCTCTCCTAGTTGGGTATTGTGTGTGAAGAAGGGAGAGCAGACAAATTTTAGAAGTTTAACAGATAGGAATGTTGGCTTTATACTCTAAAATCAGTAGCTCACCACTGAAGAGTTTCTTTGTCTCTTTATGAAGGTTAGAGACGGCGATACGGGCAGCAAGAATGGTGTAGTCAGGATGCTTGGTCGTCATGGTAGCAGCAGTCTCTGCCGCAAGGGTATCCAGCTCGACGGTCGTCACACCTGGGTTGACCCCGCTGATCACCTTCATGGTGACAACAGCCTGAAAGATGACAAAGTAATTAAAAACATCAATAATAATATGCATGTATGGGAGTGATATCATTGGTTCTGGCAGAGCCTTGTTAATTTTCACTTTCTTTGTATGAAACTTGGCTAAAAATCATACACTATAAATACAGCCTAAAAAACAGGAGAGAAGTACATAACATATAAAACAGTAAAAAGCATTTTCCCCCAAAAATTTACCAGATGAACTGATCAACTCCCCGAAAAAAGATATCAAAATTAGAATTAAAAAAAAATTCACATTTTGTAAATCTACTGCACATTGTTGATTTTGTTTAATGTTTTTCTGGAACTTTATGTACCAGGAAGTCTTAAAATTGTTGCAATGATATCTGTATAATATTTCCCCTAAATTTCATATAATTTCCAATGCCGTTGCCATGTTTCTACAATGATCCACAATTACAAGGCCAAAAGATCTGCAAGCTATCAAGTATCAAGCTCAACAGCCTCTACTCTATATGTAAACAAAATTCCATACAAGAGCCCCGCTTGTAATGTAATTCCATTATTCCATCAATCAACAACATATAGTACCTCTATGAATTCCCTAGGAATATGTAATACAAGAGAAACTTGTCAAGGAGATGTTTTGCTAAGGGGCACAGGGTTCATGCCAACGTGCCTTCCAATAACAGACAATTTACACCAAATTTATAGGTGTGAACTTTTTCTTGATCCCATATAATCCGAATCAAGTTATATGATTAAAATAAATCTCGCTCGAATTTCATTATACATTTTTTTATATGGTGTAATACATCAAATATGTATACTTAAATGAAAGAGTGTATTGTACATCACAGTACATGTAGGTTTAATTTATTTTGTGTCCCCAAAAGGCTCCAATGAACAACAGAGATTTTCTAAAACCAATTGGTGCACAAGTGTAGGCCACATTTGCCCAAATGGATTAATTAATTAAAACAAATTATTATAGAGTACCCCCATCCCCCATTTCCACAGCAAATCCATTCAATACCTCGACTCTTCAAACCAATTTAAAATAAACCCCCCCCCCCCAAGATAAGCCCCAGGTATATTAGTTCATGCATGCTACATGTACATGTTCTTTACACATATTTTTTAAATTACACATAGAGTACAATATTTCTGATGGTACGTACATGGAAAGCATTGCTTAATTTCACAAAGGAAATTGTCTTGGCTAGAGCTGACTCATAACAGATTCTTCATATTTGAGGATATTCCTAGCTTGGTTGTTTGGTTTGACTGGTTCAAGACATTGCTAACAAAACTAAGTGACAAAATCCTCACCTCCAAGAAACTTTAGACTGCATATTTGTACAATTTTGGGGTTGTTTGCAAATATACAAAAAGCACAAGATGATAAAGACTTAGATCTGATTCTCACAATTGCTATGGAGGGGATATGCATTAGATATACTGTTGGATTCAATGACTACATGTATATAGGCAATTTAAAAAATTGATTTGCTATTTGTAGCCTAAAATTTCAATGTTCAATCAGGTCAATGTGAAGTCCAACAATGTTATCATGCGACTGCCAATAGTAATACCTACATTTTACCAGATATTTTTTCACAGTAAAAAATTAATAATAATCAAACAGCATTAATTATTTGCAAATTTCAATTTGATCTTGATTCTAAAGGTTTATAGACCACAGCATTCATGTGCGTGCAACATACGCGAAACCAAAGCGTGAGGAGAATTTTGGTCCGTTTACGCTAGTGCGCACTGACCATGTAGAGGTTAAGTCGCTGACTACCGTTAATCAAGTCCATTCACTTACGTGCATTTGTCCAAAAGAAGACCTACATGTATATGGCGTTAACCAGTATTTGCCATGCTACACTCCCTTTAAATGAAATTTGGACTTTCATCCAGCTTTAAGTTTAATATTTTTGTTCAACTGAGCTCTTAAAAAAAAACTTAAATAAAGGTTTCTCACAAATGTCTTTATTGCAGTTCATATATTGGCCACAGCTTCATTTTTTTCCCCTTTTTTCCATGAGCTCTCTTTTGGACCTTTGCAGAGCTCTCAACACTCCTGCACATTTACATATGGTGGTGTGACCATTTAGATCATGCGTGACTAAAGTTGGCGTAACTAACACTAAAAGCGCTTAAACAGGAGAACAAAACGCGATGCCTGTGTGGGACTGAGCTGATACACCGAAATCTTTGAGCACCGTCGACAACTCCAAAGGTCAAAATGCGACATAAAAATGTGAATAAGCTAGCTTTTTCACGCTTTTTATCATAACAAATTGTGTTTTTTTCAATATGATAATCAGTTTATTAGAGGGATTGACTCCGAAAAATAATGATAAAATTTCAATTTCTTATGCAAAAAAACGGAACCTGCTCGCCTGCTTCCACCGTATCTGTGTTTTGGAATTTCAATGAATCTACAGGTTTCGTAAAAATACAAATTTAAAAGGGGAAAGTGGAGAGACAAGAGAGAAAAGAGCGAGAACTCATGTACGGCTGACTGATATAAATAAAGGAGACACATGAATTGATAAACTTTTTAAACACACAAATGACAGATAGGGACTACGGTCATTAACACGTGAACAATGAAAAATATTGTCTTTTATTTGCAAAATTGAACAAGGGTATTTTTTTCGGACAAAATTTCAGTGACAGAGAGAAATTATTATCTTAAGTTCGAATTCTGATTGAAACTGTCCATGTCACTTTTTGGAATGTTTACATTTATAAAGCCCACCACAAGAGGGCAGTAAATATCATGCGTGAACGTAGGTCACACTTTTTGACTAACGTCGGTATGGTTAAGCCTTCTGATTTTCTCGTGATCTCGTCATATCATTGGTTTGAAGTAAATACATCCTTGGAATGTTATATAATCTGATTTAATAGTCTATATGATAAATTAAGATTCTTATGATGTATGGAACATGGTATATGTTGAACTGGATATTTTGTAATGTGCAAGAAAAGAAAAATATCCGTGAACTTTGGTCACCCCTTCATACAAATTATTTTTTGCCTTTTATTTTTAAATTTTATCTTATATTATTATTGACCAATATGTTATCTTAGATCTATGTTTTAATTTTTTATAGGAGTAAACCAGTTTTATTGTGGGAATCCAGGCTCTCTCAGAGACTCACTGAAAAAGGTATTATTTTCTCAGCAATATGATTTCTGAAATACCACCTTCCATCAAAAGTGTCAAATCCAAGAGTAAGACCAGAGCCTAAGGGAAGGAGAGACCCCAAGACCCCCAACCCCCAAAAAATAACAAAAACATTTTCTTACCGGGTCTGAATTCAGATTGTAACATAACCTCTGAATACGAGATTTGATCTTGTCCAACATAAAAATCTCCTTCCTCCCATCTGAAATATTGAAATTAAGAAAAACATGGATTTATTAAACTTAAAACATTAAAAGACATTCATTAATACTAATAGAATATCAATTCACACTTCTGGCAGAAAGAGCGGGCGCAGAAAGAACACAGCCACGTCATTAAAAAACTAGTTTGACATGTCACGCATATTTATAGTTTAACATTAAACTTTCAAAGACAAGTGCAAGTGGTAAGAATTAAGATCAAATTTCTCAATATCCATTTTAATTTTGAGCCAATTAATTGAGGATACATGAACCATTATTAACGTCATAATCTACCTGAAGCATTAGATAGTCTAGATCGACTTCTAATAATTATAAGGTACCTCGGACTACCCCCTGCATAATGACATATAGATCTAGACTAATTCTAATATCTTGCTACAGTGATTTCAAGTTGGGTGTTTAGGGCTGGTGTTAGTGTTTAATAAACACTAACACCAGCCCTAAACATCGAAATGGAAATCAGCTGGTGTTACGGCTTTGACCTCTCAATATCGTCAACTTCCGGTAGCTATAGTGTTATCGAGTTTGCAAAATTGTCGTCTGCTGAACCGAACTTTGTGGATGGTGTTAATATTTTACGTACGAATGTCCTATTCACTAACACTAGCCCCTAGGGATTAAGCAAATGTTAATTTCCAGTTCGGTGTTAGTGTTGTACCCGCACAACAGTCAACGCACAAATTACGCTAATATATTGTCTGACAATCAAATAAAGATATGCGAAACAGGTCCTTTACTATGTGATTCATATATTCTTTTGTGTAAAATGAGTTATTTTATAAGACCAGAGAAATAAGTGTAAATTTATTCCGGGCTTTTTGTGATATCTTTAGTTTTGATTTACTATTTTAAAATCATCGTCGTGAAATCAAGCCTGTGTGGCGATGTCACTTTTTATTCTTTTTTTTCCATCAGTCACAGGTGTTACAAATAAATATTTGATAAACATACAACAAAAATTGATAATCACATAGTATAATTGAAGGTACATTACATATACAACTCATATGAAGAAAAAAAAATCAACATTAGATTTTAGTGTATTTTAAAGTAATCACTTCAAAATTAACATATAGAATATACATGAGAAAATAAACACCTATAGCATCTAACACCCATGAACTGGAACCTATGTAAAAGACAGACAAAAAAAAAGTACAAACACAAACAAAAACAGCACAAAAGAAAAGAAAGAGCTTTGTGGCTTCCAATAAACATGTTATGATACTCTCATTTTCCTTCCTTCTTCCTTATTGAAAAACTTTATGAATTTACATGTAATATCGAAGCTTAAAGAAGACTAGAGTCTATATTTTAAAATTTTTCCCATTTTCGATGATGGGTTCTTATATTATGATCTATTGCCAATTTGTGTTCTTGACCTTTACTTTCTAAAAGCATCTTTTTTATTTCTGTCGTAGAGGGTGCTATTCTCTTTTCCCGACTGCGATAAATCACTGTCACTTTTTGTTTTGTAATATTCTTTATTGTATTCATTCACAATGATTCAATATTTCAATACATGTTCAAAATACAACTTAGATCTATTTCAAATTAGTTCTACAATATAACTTATAAAGTACACAATATACACAGTCACTTACACAACTCAAATTATGAAAGAATGAATACATATTTATCGTAATAACCCCCCTCCCCAAGTAAAAACACAAAACAGTTTGACGAAGCCTAACAAACCCCCCCCCCAAAAAAAAAACAGTGGTGTTAAGCTATCGATATTGCTATCGGTATCAGACTCTTAATTTCATCAGCAAATTTTTAGCTTGATTTAAAGCCCAAGTCCACTCCGATTTTCTTAAATTATAACATGTTGTAAATAAATCAAAGGTTAAAACTGCCAAATATCACGGGCGTACTTCAATCAGGTGATCGGGTATTTCGAGCATTAAATTTGGTTACATTACAAATCTGTGTTGTGAGGACCCTACGTCACAACCGACTCGATCATTAACATGTTTTTTGCTCATTAAAAAAAATTATTAAAAATAAATCTGAGCACCATTTTCCAAAACCAAGTTATATTTGGGCTTTTTAGATTTTTGTTTATCTAATAAGCTCAACTTTTTAATGGAGTGGACTTGTACTTTAAGAGCTCTTTACTCCTCTAAACACTAACACTAACACTTTTACACCCAACTTGCCATCAGAAACAGTGGGTGCCACATCCGTTAATGCCTTCCGTCAATGCCTGACGGGAGGCCACAACTAAACCCGGGAACTTTTTACTTGCACCAGGAAGATGTTAAAGATAAGGTTCATTGATTTTAAAAACTATCTTTATTATCATTATTGCAAAGGTGACACTTTGATTTGACAAGGTTATCAAAATTCAATGCTCGGAACTATTCGAAAGTAATGATTAATATGAATTACAAACCGCTTAAATACAGCCCCAGCATAGCACCTAAAATGCTCTCCGATCGCGGCTAAGATGTGTGACGTCACATGTTGAACAGGATTTGCACAAGCAGACGATGTCCCCATCACATCTCACACATATTCAGTGCCTGTTTCGTCATCTTCTTTTCAGTTATTTCTCTTACTTCACTACCGTCAGGCTAAATGTTTAATCTATTGCCTCACTCTAAACCCCGCACATGGGATTATTTTGATGAAAAATGCATCAAAAAAAAAATAAAGGAATCCGTCTCTTGTAAACAAAATAAGACGCCATTGTATTTTCAGCTGCATACACCGCGGTATGTTCGGCGTTTCAAGAGGGAACAAATGCGTCCATGCTATCATTCCGGGGGTTTTAATTTGAAAGTGTGGTTTCTTTGATTGTTCATTAACCCCTATCCTGTGTATTTACAAACAAAAGAATTTAGTTATCAGAATCGGTTTCATATCCCTTTTTGAATGGTGTAAAATTCCATCACATTTATATACACTAAACTCATTATAATTTGAGAAATAATAGCATTGCAATTATGTTCATTCTTTATGGGATGTCGTCTGCTTGGGCAGGATTGGTTCATATTGTGACGGCATTAAAACATCGTTATTTTTCTGGCGAATCTCTCGCATATCCCAGATGCTATGGAGGTGGTTTTATTTGTATTTTTATAAATCACCCGATATGTAGTTGACCTAAAACTTGTACGATGGCCATCTGTTAGCTTACCAGTTTCTAGTAATATGTTATTTGCCATATTTGTGATTTTCTTTGAACCCGCACTTTAATTGTTATGAATGGAGATACCGTCTCAAAAGAATTTCACGAGGGATTCGAGGGAAAGATATTCAAGATTAACTTCGCTTAACAACAAGAAATGTAACCCATTCCAGCCAATGCACAGATCCCTAGCTGGCATTCCAAATATTACGAAATGTGACGCAACGCCGTCTGCTTCCCTAAGTTCTCTATACACTCGGTCGTAAAACTATGCAGGCATCGACCTTACTTAGAAGTCATGCGTGGCACCGCAAAAATTACGTCATGTTCAGTGAAGATGTGTAGATAGACGACTATAGGAGTATAAGCTATAAACATATAAAATACAGAATCCACAACATATGACCAATGCAACTTTCTATTTGTTATTAAATGCTTTTTTCGTGCTCGGATAACTCTAGGCCTACCGAAGACCTAGCCATTATTTGAACCAGCGAACCAGCGACCAAGGAAATCGCGAGTTATACTTATAGTTATAGGCCTAGTCTATACCTAGATCTATAGCGAATGTAAGCTCTGCCTCTACTCTACTAGTTCTCATCATCATGATTTGATCATCTAATTATTGACATTTTCCGCAAATTTCCGCAATTTGTACATAGCTAGGAAGGTAGTCGAAAGGTCTATCTCCCAAAAGAACTAATTTAAATTGTGTTATAGAGTCTATGTTTGCGCATTTGTTGGATGTGGGTTAGAAGTTGTCAATTCATCACCACTTTTCACCCCAAGTACGGGCCGGTAACGCATAAGCCGCCGTGCTCGCTGGGCTGGGCTGTGCGTGGAAAGGGAGGACTTAGTGCTACCAGGGAGCTTTGCGTTCTCGGAAGGGGATTAATGGGATTACGGTAGGGGGAACAAAAGACGGATGACTTCTAAGGGGCCTCTAGTCTTGGACGGGATCTCCATTCATCACAGCTTCCTGCTTGCACAACGAAAGCACACACACACACTCATCACATCAGTCTGCAAGAATCTTCAACTGTGATTGAAGGAGACAGCCTCAACCCAAAGAAGAAGAAGAACTTGAAATCACTCATTATAATCTTACCTCTCTTCTGTACGTATGTTCGCTGCATCTTGCAACCAAATTGAAAGAAAAAGACGAAGATCCAAGAAGACGACGAGACAACGAGCTACCACTACTAGTACTAGATCTAGTAGTACTACTATACCAGTTCGCCGCTCACCGTACCACCACCCGGCCGTACCTATATACCTACGTCTATTGAAAACGGCGCCAAAAAAAGCGAGAGCAGCCAGTCAGCTGATTGGTTACTGATGACGTTGTAGAAGAATGACCAATTGCAGAGGTGACAATTAATTATATTAGATAGCTTAGACAGATACCGAGATGTGATTGGTCCCGAGCTCGTCACGTGATATTAATTGCGAGGATCCTAATTGTTATATTTTCCTGGCCGGTAACACCCAATGGGTAAGCACTATATAGGCACCAATCCTGCAGCCCTGAGCTCATGAATATTCATTGCCGCGCGTGCAGCGCTTGTCGCTAGCGCTGCTATAGCTAGCATGCTGTCAATACATGTATTTCGCTGTACATTATTTTGTCTAAGTTTTGTAGATTTGTATTCTTTTAAGTAAATCCGTTTCATATCTGTATTAAGCATCATTATTTTTCTGTCATGTATGTAAATATGCTTTAACCGTGTCTTGTTTATTTTGTTCTGTCATTTCTGCATTTGTTCTGTTATATTTTGTCATGCTTAAATTATTTGTTTTTCTTTGATAATCCTTTCATGTCAGTCTATTTAAATGAATTTGAATTGATTTCATTTCAATTGTTCATGCCCCTTTTTTTTGCTTACCGCTTTTTTTTGGGGGATAGGATGTCATATGTGACCTACCTCTCCTCCTGAGTGTAATTAATTTTCTTTTTCTTGAATTTTTCATTTCCACCCCCCAATATATGCGGCTCATGAGAAACACACAGATACACTCCCATACATCGATAGATATGTAAATAATACAGGAGAAACATAAGAAATGACATTAAAAGTAAATGAAACAGCACCATCAGTGAAAGAGACGGAAACAGTTCCAAAAAATTCTTTATTACATAAAAATGCATTATGATGTTGATATGTCTTCAATTTCAACCATTCACAAACGTGTATAAACAATTTTTTACAGGATAACAGATCTTACAACAATAACCTATATGGCACCAATCCAGCATTAGATGAGTACCAAACCTGCATGTCATCGATTTCAGCCCTTCACAATTATGTAAGCATTTAAAATATCACAGTATAACTGATCTTACAACAATAACCCAATATGGCACCAATCCAGCATTGGATGGGCACCAAACCTGCATGTCATCAATTTCAGCCCTTCACAATAATTATGTAAGCATTTAAAATATCACAGTATAATACATCCTATATAGATCCTATAACAATAACCTAATATGGCACCAATCTAGCATTAGATGGGCACCAAACCTGCATGTCATCAATTTCAGCCCTTCACAATTACGTAAGCATTTAAAATATCACAGTAATACATCCTATATAGATCCTATAACAATAACCTAATATGGCACCAATCCAGCATTAGATGGGCACCAAACCTGCATGTCATCAATTTCAGCCGTCCAGAATTATGTAAAGCAATTGAAATATCACAGGCTAACAGATCTTACAACAATAACCCAATATGGCACCAATCCAGCATTAGATGAGCACCAAACCTGCATGTCTTTAATTTCAGCCCTTCACAATTATGTAAGCATTTAAAATATCACAGGATAACTGATCTTACAACAATAACCCAATATGGCACCAATCCAGCATTAGAATGGGCACCAAACCTGCATGCGGACGTACGGATGCAGCGCGACCGCGCGCGGCGGTCAGATTAATGAATATTCATAAACGGCTGCAGGATTGGTGCCTATATAGTGCTTACCGTAACGGTAACGATGAATATATATTTAATCAATGCATGGCGCCCTCTTGAGGACTGTATGTCACCAATTACACACATTATACCAATATACCTCAGGGTTTGTTTTGAATGTGGCGAGGAGGGTCATTTCCGGAGGGAATGTTCCACAGGCGCGGATCCAGGGGGCGAGCGGGCCTTGCCCCCGCAAAGAAAAAGAAAAAAGAGAGAGAGAGAGAGAGAGAGAGAAGGAAAAGAAGGGAAAGGGAAAGAGGAGAGAAAGGGAAGAAATAGGAGGAAGAAAAAAAGAAAATGGGGAAAAGAAGGAGATCGGGGGGCCGAAAGGGCCTTGCCTCTCCCCGCCCCGCCAAAAAAAAGAGAGATGGGAAAGGGAAAGAAGAGAGCTAAAAGGGAACAAAAAAAAGAGGAAGAAGAAAAGAAAAGGGTGAAAAGAAGAGGAGATCAGTTGCGACTAATCCCGCCAACAACATGTGGATCGGGGTGGGGGCCAAAGGCCTTGCCCCCTAGCAAACCTAAAAGAGAGAGAAGGAAGGGAAGGGAAAAGGAAGGGTGAGGGAATGTTAAAGATAAAGGCCAGTTCTGGTCATGCGATTGCATTGTGAAAGAAACGTTGTGGAATCGATCAGAAAAGGTTGATCATCTAGCATATAAGTATTGGTGTGTACTGCAAGGTTCTGGAATCATCAAAATGATAAGAAATTTGGCCCAGTCTTGGTAAAGTTACAAGCACTGTACACAGAAAGATGTGATATGGGTCAGGACTACGCGACCACGTGCGCGATATCTATTTGGTCCCAATAGATATAATAATGTACCAATTATATCAATTAGTAGGCGGTTTCCCGACTTTCCCGGCAAAATCTGTATCATCACGTATTAGTAAATACATATTCTTTCACATGATTGGTAATGAGAGCTTCCATTTCATTTTTTTGTGAGAGGGGCGTTTCCAAAACTGGTCTTTACCTTTAAGGAACAAAAAGAGAGAAAGAAGATATAGGTAGGGGAGATCATTTGCAATTTTTCCCGCCAACAAGGTGTAGATCGGGGGGGGGGAGCCAATTAGTGTCCCGCCAGTGTCACAATAATTCAAACGTGGTTCATTACTAATTCGATACCGGTGATTTACAAATGTTGCTGAAATGACATAATTTTCCGAGATTTCCTCACTTTTTAGTAAATTATACTTTTTTATGCGTTTGTTGGAAACTTACAAATTCCTAAATTTACAGTCAGGCAAGAAATATGCTTATTTAGAGGCCTACATGGCAGGCGCGCAGAACGACAGGGCTCAAGGGCCTCGAGCTCCGCCCCCCACTTTTTTGGAAAAAGTAAAAACTTAAGAGAAATAGAAAGAAAGAGAGAAAGAAAGAAAGAATAGTGACCTTCCAGTGTCACAAAATAATGAGGTATCAAAATATGCTCATCTGACCGTGATTAAAATATGCCTAAAACCCCTGAGCTTCCGGGGGCTCTGTCCCCTGGATTCCACCTATAGGGCCTTAAGGCGGGTCCCTAGATGCTCATCTAACGGTAATTTAATGCCTAAAACCCCCGAGCTTCTGGGGGCTCCGCAACTGTCCTGCCAGTGTCACAAATAAGGTATTAAAAAAATGCTCATCTGACCGTAATTAAACGCCTAAAACCCCAGAGCTTCCGGGGGCTCTGCCCCTGGGGCCGTATTCTGAACCCTGTGTTATCTCTAATATTGTTGTATCTTTGAAGATAAGATAAAGTTGGTATTCTGAAAATTGTTGTAACTTTTGTTGTATCTTTTGTTGTATTATTTCTCTCATCTCTTTGGCGGCGCCTGCGCTCATACTTTTGTGCGCTAGTAATAATTGAGCGTATTATTAATAAAATAGCGTTTAATCCTCATTTGCATGTATGCGCACGAGAGACAAGATAACTGGTATTCTGAAAATTGTTGTATCTAATTTTTTATCTTATCTTATCTTGCATGGTATTTACAACAATATTTACAACAGGTGGGGGTTGCTTTATCTTTCGTGGTGATAAAATGGCGGCAATCGTCCTTGCCCAGAACCAACTTCTTGCCAATAGACGAGTTAGAAGAAGATTGTGTGTTGACCGGAGACATCACAGATGAGAGCTTTTAAAGAAATTACATGCTAGGATATTTCTTAACCACAAGTGAAAGCGTGACTTGTCTTCATGATCCACATGCAACAGCGCATTATATGATGACGCGCGTAATAAGCGCTCAATAATAAACTAATTACGCCCAAGATTATATGCGCTGGGCGCATCTTCAGATATGGCATAAAGTATTCCTATTGGTTGACCTACTTATCATGCTTATATAAAATAGATCTTGATTGGTAGGGTCCATAAAAATGGGCGTGTCAAAGATAAGATAGAGGCGGTCCTTCAAGAGGTCCTTCAAAATGATTTTCAGAATACCAACTTACAACACAAAAGATAACACAAAAGATACAACAATGTTCAGAATACCGCCCCTGGACCTAATCAAGGGCCCTAAGGCGAGCTCATGGATACTTATCTGACCGTTATGTAATGCCTAAAACCCTTGAGCTTCAGGGACCGCCCATTGGACCCCACGCCAATTAGTGACCTGCCAGTGTCCCAAATAAGGTATCAAAATATGCTCATCGGACCGTAATTGCCTAAAACCCCTGAGCTTCCAGGGGCTCTGCCCTCTGGACCCCGGGGACCTATAGGGCCCTAAAACGGGTCCCTCATGATAGATGCTCATCTGACGGTAATTTAATGCCTAAACTAAATGCCTTAACTTCCGGTGGCTCTGCCCCCTGAACCTAACCAAGGGCCCTAAGGCAGGCCCCTGGATACTCATCTGACCGTTATTCAATGCCTAAAACCCTTGAGCTTCCGGGGCTCTGCCCCCTGGACCCCACGCCAATAATAGTGACCTGCCAGTGTCACAAATAAGGTATCAAAATATGCTCATCTGACCGTAATCAAATGCCTAAAACCCCTGAACTTCCGCTAGCTCTGCCCCCCTCGACCCCACCAGGGGCCCTAAGGCACTGGCCCCTGAATGCTTATCTGAACGTTATAAAATGCCTGAAACCCCTGAGCTTCTAGGGGCTCCGCCCCCTGGACCCCACGCCAATTAGTGTCTTGCCAGTGCCACAAACAAGATATCAAAATTATGCTCATCTGACCGTAATTAAACGCCTAAAACCCCTGAGCGGCCAGGGGTTCTGCCCCCTGGACCCAACTGATGGCCCTAAGGCGGGCCCCTGGATACTCATTTGACCGTAATGTATTGCCTAAAACCCCTGAGCTTCCGGGGGCTACGCTCCCTGGACCCCACGCCAACTAGTGCCCTGCCAGTGTCACAAATAGGATATCAAAATATGCTCATCTGACCGTAATTAAACGCCTAAAACCCCTGAGCTTCCAGGGGCTCTACCCAGGGGCGGATCCAACCGGCGGCAAGGGAGGGGGCCTAAAAAGGGGCCCACTTCGTGCAAAAATCGTGCCGGTCGATTTTTCGCTCAGTGGGGGGTAGTGAGCAACAACAAAAAATTTTGGCACCGCCACCCGCCCCCTTGGGCGCCAGGGGTAGTGAGCACAATTTTTTTTTTGGCACCCGAAAAAAAAATTTTCCCTACGGGAGGGGTTATATTTTTTTCCACCGCCACCCCCTTGGGCGCCAGGAGGGGCCCAACTTCTTTTTTTTTTTTTAGGGTTTTTTACCTGTTTTTTTCTAGGGAGGGCCCGGGCCCCTGGATCCGCCACTGGCTCTACCCTCTGGACCCCACCTAGGCCCCTAAAACGGGCCCCTATGTAGATGCTCATCTGATGGTAATTTAATGCCTAAAACCCCTGAACTTCCGGGGGCTACGCTCCCTGGACCCCACGCCAACTAGTGCCCTGCCAGTGTCACAAATAGGATATCAAAATATGCTCATCTGACCGTAATTAAACGCCTAAAACCCCTGAGCTTCCAGGGGCTCTACCCAGGGGCGGATCCAACCGGCGGCAAGGGAGGGGGCCTAAAAAGGGGCCCACTTCGTGCAAAAATCGTGCCGGTCGATTTTTCGCTCAGTGGGGGGTAGTGAGCAACAACAAAAATTTTGGCACCGCCACCCGCCCCTTGGGCGCCAGGGTAGTGAGCACAATTTTTTTTTTGGCACCCGAAAAAAAAATTTTCCCTACGGGAGGGGTTATATTTTTTTCCACCGCCACCCCTTGGGCGCCAGGAGGGCCCAACTTCTTTTTTTTTTAAAGGGTTTTTACCTGTTTTTTTTCTAGGAGGGCCCGGGCCCCTGGATCCGCCACTGGCTCTACCCTCTGGACCCCACCTAGGCCCCTAAAACGGGCCCCTATGTAGATGCTCATCTGATGGTAATTTAATGCCTAAAACCCCTGAACTTCCGGTGGCTCTGCCCCCTGACCCCACCAGGAGCCCTAAGGCGGGCCCCTGAATGCTTATCTGACCGTTATAAAATGCCTAAAATCCCTGAGCTTCTGGGGGCTCCGCCCCCTGGACCCCACGCCAATTAGTGACCTGTCAGTATCACAAATAGGTTATCAAAATATGCTTATCTGACCGTGATTAAATGCCTAAAACCCCTGAGCTTCCGGGGACTCTGCCCCTAGACCCCACGCCAATTTACACTACGCTCTACCTGATCGTAAATACTTTAGCCCCCCTCCCCCCCCCCAACCCACTTTGAAAAACGTTCAGCGGGGCCTGAATGTAAGAGTGGAGTGATGCGGATTTTTTGTCTGCCAGCCCCTCCAAACGTTTTTGCTCATTACGCCACGGCATTAACTTGACGATCTCACGAGGAACAAACCACACTATCAAACAATATAGATTATATAATTAATATCAACGATTTAATATAGATGATCAACACAAGTATCAAGGGTCGTATATGGTCACTACAGATGTAACAAAATCTTATCCTGTCCCAGAAAATCAAAATATATTTGTAATTTCACTAATGTTCACAACTGGGAATTTTCACAACTGTATAATTTTCACATGATCAGATCAACGCGAACGAAAAAGTAGATTAACCAAATACATAGATTGAGCGCGCGTAAACAATCACAGCTTTCGTATTCGCTTTCCACGTAGATGAAGGCACCAACGAATGCAACGGTACTATGAAATTGTTGCTTATTTCAGTTATCAGTGAAAACGTTGCGAGAAGAAATCCCATAGACCAGTACAGACATTTTCTCTCGCGGAACCATTCTTTTATACATGCTGAAGGTATCGCTTATTTTTTTATTCTCAATTTGAAGAGTGTACATTTGCTCAACAGTGCAAGTACCGATATCCGTTGCCATCCTCTTTCAGGAACTATTTTGAGTTTTTATATTTCATTTCGAGATTTCAAACAACTTATTGAAAAAATCCTAAGCTTTACAGTGATCTGCAGTCCAAAAGAATGACACGTGCAGTTTTTTTAACCCGAGGCGTGCAAAACCCTAAAAGTTTTTAAATTTCAAAGGATTTCCTTACTCAAATTATAATATAAATATTATTACACGCAATTTCAATTTGTTTTGACAATTAATATAGATCTACCTTTCACTAACATAGAAATAACAGTTTTCAGAATACGGCCCCAGATCTTTGCCATATTTTTGGACATCTGCATCGACTAGTCTATCTGCATGCTGCAATGATAACCTTGCATATAATACATGTCATGATGTGAGTGACATGCATACGCATCCATTAGCATTGACTACTATATGCTTTGCTGGAGTGAATGACATGTAGCTTAATTTGGCTTTTGCCTTTGAAATGCTTTGCTTTGTAAAATTGATCTGGACAGGTTCATGCAAACTGTCACTATGCTGTGATGTTAACAAGATTATGTATTGCAAATATTAAAAGAATGCTTGATGGGGTACGTGTTTATTTTTTATATACTAATCAAACAGCAAAAATTGACCAGTTAATTTTTGTTATCATTATCTGGACACACATCCCCCATGCTATCATGCATACAAATAGGACAAAGGCAAATGCAATATAAAAGGCAAATGAAATGAAGATGTTCTCAGCATCCCACTTATCCTCCATTATCTTGTTTTCTATCAATTTCCAGGTTTCCCAAAGCTGGTCCAGCCCTTTTGAAAGAATGGCTTGTCAAGATGAGGAGGGACAAGTGGACACCAAGCCAGTAGTCCACCGTGTGCTCGGACCACTTTGAAGCAGAGTGTTTTGACCGCATTGGCCAGACAACCAGACTTCGCCAAGGTGCTATTCCAACCATTTTCCTCTTCCCTGATCATCTGCAGAAGGTAAACACCAAATTCTCTTGTGGTTGATAATTTGATAGATTATTTGAATGTTTCCTTTATTTAAGAAAATATTGTATGGTGAGAGCTAGAAGGGTGTTAACTCATATATTTTTACAAAGACTTAATTCCCCTTTGGCTCTCAACAGATGATTATAATTGTTCCAGTAGTTAATTAATTTCAGTTCAATTCAACTTTTAATTCATTTCCAGATGAGTGGTTTGAATCATAGAAAAGTTCTTCTAAAAAGAGTTTGCATTTAAAATCTTAAATGCATACCGGGTATTTTACTCATATCTTTAGTATTGTGGGAATGTAAACTGATCTGGTCCAAAGTATGTATCCCTTTCCAAAAGAAACCAGTAACACCAATTTAAAAAATGCAATTTCAATTTCATAAATATAAGACATTTGAAGGCATGATGTTTCTGCTGTATATTGGCATATCCATGAGAAGGGAACAGAACATTAAAAAAAGAAATATGTCTTTATGAATATCATTTGCTTTACTTCTGTCAAGTAGTATGCAGGTTTATGTTGTCCATTTGCACATAAATGAACATCTTTGTTCATATTTAAAAATCTATCTGAAATGAAAATATAACCTGAGTTACTATAGAAATGCCAATATACCGGTAATTGCTGTTATATTTTAAGGACAATGATTAGTGAAATCTGTGAATTTTCGGAGAATTAACCATTTCTTTTTCCAAACTATTTTCATCTTTGTCCCTTATAGACTGTTAAGAAACGCAAGCCTCCAAAGCCTAGAAGCAGTGAAGACATGACTAGTCTTCCTAGCACATCAACAACTCCACCACTCCTCATGGCTCACAGGGGCGGATCTAGATTTTTGCTAAGGGGGTTGACCCAATGACGATGCGGAGATGTTTTCCTGGCATCTACTAACACAATGGAGACCATAAAAAGCATTGCATGATAACGTCTTTTTAAATCAAGTAACAGTTTAATACACAGTTATATCCAGAGTTATATAGAGTTATATGGTTAAGTTACCAGGGGGGTTGACCCAATGACGATGCGGATACTGTGTGGGTCTGGACACATGATGGCATTCTTCTATGCACATCACATTTCACTTGGCAGCCCAAGGGTTTAAACCGCCTAACCCCCCATTTTACATATTTATTGGTTTGCATGAAATCTAAATGCAAGATATTGTCTACTCAATGTGAGAGAAACAAAATTATATTTTATTCCATTTCATTTGGACACTAAGAAAAGTTAAGAAAGTAATTAATTTGTGTTGTGATGTTCCTTTTACACCTGTATGAAACCCTGAAAGTAGAACTATACTATATGTTAATTCAACTGTTTTGTTTAGTTTTCCAATTCTTCAAATTATGCTGACAATTTACCTGTATACATGTACTGGAATTATGATGTATAGTGATATTACTGTTTAGATCTCGACTAGTGTTTGAAAAAGGACAACATTTTGTTAATTATTTCATGTGATATTCAACATTTGTTTATAGTAACACAACTGTAAAGTGGTCTTCAATGAGATGAACTAAATGCATTTGTTGTTGTTGTTTTGTTATGGATTTTGAATCCCAAAATGATGTATGAAATTGTGTAAACAATCAGAGAATCAATATCATTTTTTCTTTTCACTGTATAGTATTAATATATACCAAAAAAATGGTTAGTTATGCACCAATGACGTCACATACTCATAACCGAGTTGCCAATTTGTCAAGTGATTTTCATTGTGTTACCCAGGTTTTCATGTCATAAAAAATTAGGAACTTTTTAAGTAGTTATCCGATTTTCCTCAAACCTTTTTTGATGTGTTTTATTTTCTGTTTTTATTCAAACCAATTAATTTTGGACCAGACTTCCCTTTAAGGCATGAGGTGTTAATGTAACTTAACTAAAGATCATGTGTTGTACACTATGTACTAGTAAACCTGGTATTTTGTATTTAAACAAAAATATGTTATATGTTGATTTGTAATAATAATACACCTGCATGCATGTATAACATAATCTTTATGAAAAACGGTTTATAAATATTTAACTACATGTATGTAATTTCATAAGTCAACTTGGGATGTATTTCAGTAGCAATTGAAGAAAGTAATCATTAATAAATTATAAAACAATTCTTTACATTTCGTGAAAACAAATGGTAATAATAATTGTTTCCATTTTGTCGTGACTTGCATGCTTGGAAATGGATTTATTATGGTAAATGCCGAGAAATTTCGAATACACATAGTACAGAGAGAAGGGAAGGGAGGGAGGAAAGGAGAGAGAGAGAAAAGAAGAGAGGGGAGAGACAGATTGGGAGAAAGGAGAAAGAGGAGCGAGAAAGGGAGAGAGAAGGGAGAGCGAAAGAGAGAGAGGGAGGCAGATTGGGAGAAAGGAGAAGAGAGAAAGGGAGAGAGAAAGAGAGAGGGGCAGATTGGGAGAAAGAGGAGAGAGAGAAGAGAAAGACAGAGGGGGAGACAGAATTGGGATAGAAAGAGGAGAGAGAGGGGAGAAAGGAGGAAGAGATCGAGAGAAAGGGAGAGAGAATGGTGAGACATTAAGAGAAAGGGGAGAGAGAGAGAGAGAAATAAAGAAATAGAGGAAAAGGATGTGATAGGAGGGGGCAAATGGCAACAAGATGCACAAAAGAAGTAATTGCTTGGTACAGGCAAAATATGTTTACAAATATCAAAGCGTAATGTATCTAGGCCTTCTAGTCTATGTCAATTTTAGTCCATAAAATATAATGAAGTGGTGTACAATCAGGAAGCTGTATTCCTGGTACAATAATAATGTCGAGATAAAGCTGTTTGAAAACATAGCAAAACAAACTAAGATACACTTATCTTCCTGCATGGTGCTCAGCTTACTGAAAAAAATTCACGTCAAATATTCACGTCTGCGTTTCCTTTTGGGAGACGCAGACGTGAATATTGGACGCAGATTTTCCAGCCCCAAAAAAAAAAATCTGCGTCCAATATTCACGTCTGCGTGTCCCTTTCGGGAGGCGCAGACGTGAATATTTGACGCAGATTTTCCAGCCGATTTTCATGTCTGCGTGTCCCTTCAGGGCCATTGAGTATATACAGAAAAAAGAAAAAATTACCAAACAAAGGTATACGTCAATTTTTTTGATGTTCACGTCTTGGACGTAAAAGACAAAAAATTTGTTGCATAGGTATACGTCAATTTTTTTGATTTTCACGTCTTGGACGTAAAACGAAAAATTTGTTGCATAGGTATACGTCAAATTTTTTGATTTTCACGTCTTGGACGTAAAAAACGAAAAATTTGTTGCATAGGTATACGTCAAATTTTTGCGTTTGCGTGTCCCTTAGGAGCCACCATACAAATGCATCGAGACATAGTGTTAAAATTTCATCAATTTGGAATCCGTTGATATATTTACAAGTTTTACAGGTAGTTGAAAACCAACTTCGTCAGCTGGGAAGCACAGAGTGTTGTCTCAACACAAGATTGTAAACCATGGATTATTATCAGGTAATATCAGGGAACAAAAAAAAAAAAAAGATTTCCGACCGACCGACCCATGTTTTGGCACCTAAAGTGCAATACATCTTCTCTTTTTTTTAGGCCTTACACTCAATAATTATCTATGTTACTATAATTTTGAAATTTGTTATCCAATGTAAACAAAAATTTGAGAGTGATCCTATCTGTTTGGATTGAAATCAATAAGTTTTGAATTTGAATTTGTAAGAGTTGGGTGGTGATGATGCAAACAAAAATTCTGCCCCCCCCCCCAAAAAAAAAAACAACGTTTAAGCTCATTACGCCACTGCATAACGATGAATCAAATATTATTTTTGAAAATTCAGATAAGGATTAAGAGTCGAGAACGGTGCAACAAATCGTTCCCTTTTCATTTAAAATTAATGAAACGTCAAAGCGCGGGAGCTAGGGGGGACTCTGCGCGCTCTGTAAGTGATCCCCTAGAATAAAATCCTAGCTATGCGCTTGGTGTAAAGTAATTAGCAAGACATGGGTAGGAAATGAGATTTTACGTTTGCCGATGTATTTCTCGATATAAGTTTTCTGATATGATTTATGTGTGTTTTCCATGCTAGTTTGTTTATGCCTAGGAATTTAGTCGTTTCGACTTGAGCGAGAATCGAGTTGTTTAGTTGAATTGGTCCCGGTAAATTTTCAATTGTATTTCTGAATAAAATGAAGTTTGTCTTGTTTATAATAATGAGGTGACAACTTGTCTGAATGGATCCAGTTTATAACAGTGTTTAGTTTGTGGTTTATTGTATTCAGAATAATTTGGGGATTTTTATTTGATTATTATTATTATTCGAGTCATCAGCAAATAAAAGGAAGGAAAGATTATCAGAACAATTCTGGAAGTCGTTGATATAAAGTACAACAACGGGCCAAGTAAAGACTGCTGCGGCACTCCACATGTAGTGTATAACGCTTTTCATTTGAGATTCATGACCATTGATAAAAACATATTGTTGACGGCCAGTATAAGGTAGTTCCTGAACCACTCCAAGGCCTCCCCACGAATTCCGTAATGAGATAATTTATAGAGAAGAACATCGTGATCGATGGTGTCGAAGGCCTTGGAGAAGTCAAGGAAGATACCAACTGTGTGGGAAAAATCATCTATGGCTTTTGCTACTTGATAAACATCAGTAATGCATGGATAGATTTTTTTGGTTTTCTTCCGAAAAACAAATTGGGACCTAGACAAACTATTATACTTATTTAGGAATTCGAGAATAGACTATTTTTCAAGATTTTTTTCAGTAGAACGATGTTAAGAGCGAGATGGGACGATAATTTCCAATATCATGCTTGTTACCTTTCTTGAAAATTGGGATTACCTTAGCTAATTTCATCTTATTGGGAACTGTTCCGTTCGTCAGAGATAAATTGAATAAATACCGTCGAAGGAACTTTTTTTGGTTTACATACTATTAACAATATTAATAATTTCGTTGGTAGTAACTGGAGAAAAAAACATTGATTGGCCATGTGTGTTTTTTTTTAAACGAGTGAAATTTAATATCAGATTCGGGAATATCACGGGCAAGATTTGGGCCAATAATATATTGACAAAATAGTTTTTAGCTATCAGTGTGGAGTCTTGTATATAATTTCAATTCAGGTTTAAGCAGCTATTCGTAAATTCGAACAAGGGTGAAAATATCCCACTGTTACTTCAGCCTCATTGTTTACATTACTTTGTATTTCACGTAGAGCATTAGTATTGACTACTAGCATGCTACTAGTATACATGTAAGGTGTAGATAATACCTAACGTATGGTATTTAATCGAGAGTTACAGGTATTGGTGTCTTTTTAAAAAAAATTGGTTTAGTACATACCCTAATTTTCATTGATTCATTCCATACTTTCACCAAAAAAAAGCGTAATCAAATGATAATGGAAGGTTTCAAAATAGAAGGGCAAATCTCACTTTTTGCTCAAATTTAACACATACTGACCACACCATTATCGCTACGAGCAAAACAAAGAGTTGTCATAATTATTACTTTAAACTAAAGACCAACATTATCACCATCGCCATCATAATTACGATTCTAATTACCATCATCTCCACCATCATCATCACCATCATGATCATGATCATTACAAGCACCATCATTATCATCAACGCCATCATCATCACCACCACCATACATATATATTTAATAATTGCCACCGAGACAAGGAAACTGAAGAGGCAGTCCGCTTTTATTACATGGCTATTGTAAATACATTTACACATAAATGTAAAAAATTGTACTCGAAAATAATTCTCCACATTCACTGTTCATCATATAAGCTATTGGAAGAACAAATTAAATTGTCAGATTTGAGTGTACTTTGCAAGGTTATCTTCGTAGCAGGGTCATAAACTGTGTTCTAATTTTTAGCCATCTAAAAAATTGGAACAGGTGCATATACGGGAGTGTTGTAATTGAGTTTTACTCTCTTCATAAATAGTGCTCTTCTGATTTTTTTCCATCAATTTTTCACAATTTTTTGTAGAATTTCATTTGATTTTTTTTTCAAGTAACAAAAACACAAAGGACAAACACACAATTGGGGAACAGTCTATACATATTGGATACATGAGGAATCATTAGATTGGAGATCAACAAGGTGAAACATACTTTAAGAATGATCTCACATGTTGATATTACAATTTCTAAAATCTAGAGAAAACATAGAAATATATACCTATGATATAATAATCACTCATATGCTTATCCAGTTATAGCCCTGCTTTTAAAGTAATGAGGCTTAAATACCATCAGTCTAAATTTCATATAAAAGTATACATAACAAAAATTTATATATATTTACACATTTTATCCCACATTCTCACTAAAAGAGTGTTTCATACAAGAAACAAGTATTTGTGCTAGGCTGGAATAAAGTTTGTCTTGGGACAAAGTAACTTAATCTGTCACTTTTAAAGACTTTGCAAACTAACTTGAGGCACACATAATCAGTAATAAATAAAGCCACATGGCTTGTTAAGTTAATCCATATCTAGTTAACACATCATATCAACAGGTTATGAAATTATAATGTGATTTCATAACCCATTGAATACCTTACTCTCGTTTCACATCAGAGATCTAAACATGTACACAATTTATTTGTTCCAGATTCTTTGTCAAAATGTTTTGAGTCTTTCTTATATGTAAGATCAAAGACCTTCCTAAAATATATTTTTATCTTTTTACAAAAGGGCAATGAAATTGCAAACAAAGTCACGAAAAATTATGCCTCATTTGACATATATCTTTCACATCAAGATCAACTGAAGAGTAAAACCAGTGATCTTTGACCTTCCTTACCAGATGCACGATTTCAAGGTCCATATTTCAAGGCTCTCAGATCTTACATACAAGATTTGCAATATTTCATGTCAAAGGTTAAACTCAATACAGCAGATGGCCTTCAACACAAAATGTGAGCTTTTTTCACATCAAAGGTCAATGACATAGAGCAGTAAGTTGATGACATTTAAAAGTGCAATGTTACGAATATTCCATGTCAAAGGCCAAAAGCCTACATGTAAAACCAGTCAATGACCTTAAAAATGCTTTATGTTTATGAAAATTTCATGTCGAAGGTCAACTACCTACTAGTCTACTACACAAGGTTAATGCACTGATCTAAGATCCGCATGAAATGCAGGCATCCTTGTTTTCCAGAGAGCAAAGCATGGCTGCCTCGTTCTTAGCCTTCTCCTTCTCCTCAGCCTCCGTCAGCTTGGCTCCAGACTTCTCCTTCAAGCTCAGCTTATCCAGGGTGAACTTGATAGGATCGGCAGCTGGACGTGTGCGCAGGTAATACATACCAGTCTTCAAGCCCTGTAATGGTGCAGAATAAAGAGATGACTGATAATGAATAAATATTTCCAAATGTTACATTCTGAGCAATTTGGTTAGGAAATAATGTAGTATTTGCTACATTTTGTACAAATGAAATTACTATTTCACTACTATACAACTAAACCCTTTGTAATTCCCCCAAAATGCATAAGACTACTGATTTTCCTATCTGGAATCTAACCACAACAGTAGACTACGGAGGCAGGATGGAAGCAGCTTATGAAAATTACGACAAACAATGCAAATTCTCCCTTAATTAACTATGTTTCAAATAAATGTTAAAAGCAATTGTTATAATTGTATCAAAACATTTGTGCAAATGGTCAAGAAAATTCTTCACACAAAATGCAGAACAATTTAAAAATCTGGGTCTGCAAGCCTTCAAGGAGGAAATCGTCTTGTTTTCATACAACTGATGTTTGATTTACATGCTGAATACCAATGACCGACAAATATCAAACTTTTAAGTTAGAAATTCACAAAACTCACCGATTTCCAGGCAAAGAAGTGCATACTGGTGAGCTTGCCATAGTTTGGTTCAGCAATGTGAATGTTAAGTGACTGACTCTGATCAATGTATGCACCACGGTCTACAGCCATCTGAATGATAGTCTTCTGTGAGATCTCCCAAACGGTCTTATAGAGTGCTTTGATGTCATCAGGGATTGTTGGAATGTTCTGAAAGAAAGAATGAAATGGTAAAGAAATAAATAAACATTTAGTCTTAACTCTATTCTAACTGGGCTATTTCAGATCAGGTTTTTACTGAGGGGTCAATTTGACCCCCAAGATCTCGGCCGTTCACAGCTGATCACCGCGAAAATTTGCATGCATGTCAAGTGAAGTGTATAGAATACTATGGTAATTTCAATTTTTTGAAAAATTCACTCATTTGCATATTTATGGTAATTTATGCAAATAAGGTCATAACATTCACATTTTTACCCATAAATCATATATTATTCATATTTAAGCATTCTTTTTCACTACAAATATTCATTAGACCATTTGGAATAATAATACGACAAAAAAAATTGGAAGAGCCAGGTTATTCCTTATGTTATCTCTTCTTTTGATAATTTCTTATGTATTTTATTGTTTTTGTTGTTTTATTTCATTCCTAACTACAATTCATCTATTTTGACCCCAAAACAAACACCTAAACTTTGAACAAGACCAAATAACCAATGTTTGATCTCTTTTTAGGAAAAATGATATTTCCATATATTTTGTACACAAATCACAAAAATGAGCGATTTTCGGGCTGACATGCAAAGACAAAAGGTCACGTGACTTTGTAACTATACGTCCAATTTTCAAAAAAATTGTTTTAAAAGATGCATAAGACTCGAAAGAAAAAAGTCATGAAAGGAAAAATTTATATCTGCCGCGGTTCCGGAGTCGTTGCTAAATTACTACGGGGTTAACATAGGGTTAAGGTATTAACATTGTTCTAAACACCGAGATCTCTTCAATTTAAGAGAATAATGAATTAGTATTTCTTGAAACTATTCACAATTTGTCATGATGACTGTATTAAAGAAAAAGATTGAAATAACAGTAAGAAAAATTTTCTGCAAGGTACAATGATTCAAGTTGTAAAACGAGGTCAAGAATTCTTACAGCAGGGTTTGGATTTAATGATATCAATCATGTCCTAATCTAGATACTATACTTATTTATATACACCGTCATTAAATTAACAGAATAAAAAAAAGTAGTGATGAATATCAAAAACCAATATGAGTGCAATTTATTGTTCAATTATCTGAAGTACTACAATTTTTTCTTCTCTATTTGTCTCTACAATTTTTTTCAAAACCTTAAGTATAACAGCTTAATAGAATAATTTGATGCAGCATATTGAGAAATATGAGTGAAGGGCATGACGACTACAGACACCTACCTGGATGGAGCCATTGTTAGCAATAAGCTTGTTCTTCATGTCATCAGACCACAGACCCATATCAGTCAGGTCCCTTAGGAGATGATGATTGACCACCTGGAACTCTCCTGACAGCACACGACGCGTGTAGATGTTACTAGTGTAAGGCTCGATGGCCTCATTGTTACCGAGGATCTGAGCGGTGGATGCGGTCGGCATGGGAGCAAGGAGGAGACTGTTCCGGACGCCGTGGCGATATCAGCCTTGAGGGAAGCCCAATCGTGGAGGTCGGTAGGGGTCACACCCCACATGTCATGCTGAAGGATCTGTAAGGGATAGTTACAGAAAGAGAGTAAGATGTATATTCAGGGCATGTATCAAGGAAATCATTCAGATTGGACATGAGAACTAGCAAGTCAAATTAGATTAAAATCACTTTTCCTTCTTTTTAATTTAACCCTGGTTGGGAGACTGTATTTAGAGTATCTGGTTTGAAAGTCAAGGGTAAATTGAAGAAGAAAAATGTAAAGAAAATTATTGACTGATGATTAGAATTCACCTCCATGGATAAGTATATGTGGGGTATTGTCTTTCTCTATATAAGTCTCATCAATCTCTGTTTTCTTAAATTAGATTCAAGGCCATTACTTTCAATAAACTGGGATGGTAATATTTTCTTTACGATGGGAAAGTTTCTTTGGTGACAGTATCTTGTATTAGAAAAGGTTGCTTACTCCTTTGCTGACTGGTGAGCCCTCGTATGTCTCGTAAGGACCAAGCTTAGCAGCAATCTCACAGCTAGCCTTGAGAGCAGCATAGTAGATCGTCTCAAAGATCTGGATGTTGAGTTTCTTAGCCTCAGCGCTCTCAAAGGGGAACCTCATGAGGATAAATGCATCAGCTAGACCCTGGACACCAATACCAATGGGACGATGGCGGAAGTTGCTACGCTTTGCCTGAATCAGGAGAGGAATCATCGGGGTGAAATTATGTTTTGTATGCATTTATAGGAAGAAGTGAGATGTTCTGGGGGCCATTTATCGATTTGTTTATTTTTTCTGATTTTGTTTAAGCTTTCCACACATGAATTGCTCCCCTCGTTACTCTTTTCTTTTCTCTTTGATTGTTTTTTTTATAATTTGTTTTTGCTGTTAAACACACAATGGCAGCATTTCAATTAATTTTGTTGAACATTTTGAAGGAGATCTTTTTGAAAAAAATCCAGTTATCATGATCAGTCACTTTAACAATGCTTTCATGAGCAAAAATATAACATTAATGTAGCCTTCCATTTGGATTTTACCATGATACCTTTAATAAAAATCTTGAGATTCAATAAATCAAATAGCAAGTTTTTATGGAGTTAATGAACTTGCTTACCTCTGGGATTGGGTAGTAGTTGATTTCGATGATCTTGTTGAGATTGTGAGTGATCACCATGGTAACATCTTCAAGCTTCTTGAAGTCAAATGTTCGGTCTGGTCGTACAAAACGCGGCAGAGCGATGGAGGCAAGATTACATACAGCTACCTGTATGACGAGCAACAAAGAAACAAAAACATGAAAAATAAGCTTTTAACTGCCAATTTTCAACAGAAGATAACGCAACTTTGACCATCTTTTGACATTTCTACACAGCGGTCTGTCAAACAGATCCGTCATGTTTCATTATCATCAACAGTGATCCGTAAAAGACAGATTTAGTAACCTATCATCTAATCAAACTACTGTCTCTCAAAGTGTTTTAATCTTCAGCCAACTACTTCACTACCCATATGTCATCTATCCACAATTCCTACCAAATATTAAAACAAATTTATTCCATATGCTCTATTTCTTATAACATATTCGATATGTTTTAGTATGTCATTTGTTTTCTAAAAACTTAAAGACTCAAAGAAATAACAAACGATTACAAATTTTGGAGAATAAGTTGAATTGAACTGAGCTTAGGGCAATAGGCCATCGTACTGACCTCATCAGCACTGGAGTACTCTACGATCTCTGTACACAGATTACTGCACTTGATGGTTCCCAAGTTTTGTTGGTTACTCTTCTTGTTACAATGGTCCTTGTAGAGCATGTAAGGGTACCAGTCTCTGTCTGGGACTCGATGATGGCATACCACAGAGCCTGAGCCTTAATGGTCTTCCTTCCACGACCTGCTTTCTCATAACTAGAGAAAAGGAAATGGGTTCAATGATAAATGAAGGGATGAACTGCTCATAATTGTCAATTTTTAATATTCTACCACTCGTACTCTCAAAAGACTATTAAACATCTTAGTCAGCAAAAACCAGATTTACTCTATCAGAGGGGACAGGGTCTCTGGTAAAATTATTATCAGCTAGAAGTCACATTGGTCTAAAGCCAACTTTATATCATTTGAGTTTGAATTACTAGTCAGCAAAACCTACATAATTATTCATATTAGCAAGGAAGGAATTCTTTGAAAGCTTGAGCGTCCTTTCACAGTAGCTCGGCTAAAGCTGGTGTAACAATATATGATTGCAGGGCCCTAAAGGGAGCACAGCATTAATACTGTTGAGGCTACCCTGGGTAAACAAGACACATCATCATCATCATCATCCTCATCACCATCACCACCACCACCACCATCATCATCATTATTTTTATTACTCTATCTTTCTTCATGATCTTTACTTTGGATCGCACCATTGCACAAAATGCACTCATGATATTGGAGAGGTGAAAGTCTGCCATCTGAAATCTCTACATTTCTCTACTGCACAGCTGGCAGAGGGCAATAGCCTAATAGCAGATATCAATGCCGCATATACCATCCCTAACAAACAAATTTCACAAAAGATAAAGACTTGAAAACATTTTGTTCTTCAAATACTTACCTCTCATAAAGAGTTTCAAATTCCTCTCCCCATACATCATGTAGCCCTGGGCTTTCATGAGGGCACATCAGGGTCCAGTCACCATCAGCTTCCACCCTCTTCATGAATAGATCTGGGATCCAGAGACCGTAGAACAGGTCGAGCCCTCTGCTCCTCCTTACCGTGGTTCTTCTTACAGTCGAGGAAGTCAAAGATGTCCGCATGCCATGGCTCCAGGTAGATTGCGAAAGCACCAGGGCGCTGCAAGAAGGGACATATGGAGCGATTATACTGTTTCTATAAGCGGTGTGACTGTATTCGAGTTGTCTGGCAACCTACACCTCAATCCATGTGCTAGACCATTTCTGTTGTTGAATGTTCAAATTAGCATTAGTAGAAGGTAAGGTTCATGAAAGTAGACATTGATTGAAATAACAAGTATGGCCAATACTAGAAACCATGGCGATGCCCATGTCGTGATGAGAAACTGTACATTATTCTTGCTTTATACCTCTTTCACAGTTTGGCGAGGAATCTTGTAGATTAATTGGCAAGAATACAATAAATCTCTCGGAATAACTTTTATTTCTGAGGGTGAAGTTTCCTTTAATGAATATTGTACATTCTCTCATATTGCTTCTTTTAAAAACATGGTAGTACCATATCCTCTGAAGATGAGATGTTTCAACTGAATCCTTACCTTGTTACCTCCCTGGTCTACATATCTAGCTGTATTGTTGTATACACGCAACATGGGGAGTAAACCATTGGAGTTACCGTTGGTCTGAAAAAGAGAATTACATGTATGAAATGATAATATTGAATACTTCTATATCGTTAGTATCCATCACAAAGGTATAACTTTACATGGTGGGCTTTGTGAGCAGAAAAAAGGCATTCTTTTGGCAACTGTCGTTTCTGAAATTATCCTGTAAATTATAAGTAATCTAATTCAAAAACATTAATGGATGTTACTCTACTTGGTGTATGAAGGGAAACCCCATGTCCGCGCCCCCAACATTTCACTTGGAATTTACAATAATTTTCTATTATATTCCTCTCATGCTTGATCTCATCTTATTCCTTATATTCTAGAGAGTTAAGTGAGCTGAAATTTTTGTCAAGAATAGAGAAGAACAATGTCATTTTCACAAGAAAATGTGGCAGTGTCATTTTGACATGGAAAAAACCAAGGGTTCGCATTATTCAATGCAGCTCTTGGTACAACCTACAGGTATTATGTTTGAGAGTAAAGAAATGGTCAGTGCATAGGTGTATTAAAAGCTGGCCACCGCTTTCTATGACAATATCTTAAATCTTGGTTTCAACACGTCAATATGCTACATGGACATAACGGCTCCTTACCCCTGCAATGTAGCTACCCGATGCCCTGATGTTGTGTATGTTGAGACCGATACCGCCAGCCGTCTTGGAGATGAGGGCGCAGTTCTTTAGCGTCTCATAGATACCGTCGATGCTGTCATCTTTCATCGTCAGGAGGAAGCAGCTGATGTAAGCAAAAACAAAATCAGATATTAATAAATCAAACTTCCATCTAAAATGAGCTACACAGCTGGTCGCGTTGATACAATACGACCATACAAAACAATCTGACCAATCCAATCCAGGGCATTTTGCAGTGCATTTACCTTGCAGTTCCAATGTAGTATAGGGACTCGTTAAACAATGATAAAAACACTTCAAAAACACCAGTTGAGCAAATATAAACATAACAATCCATACTCTCTCTAAAAAATAAAAAGAGAGCCTGCAAAAGCTTTTAGAATTGGTGAACAGTTGTGACATTGCAAACACTGCAAATACATGCTGTAATACCAAAAACCTCTATGTACAGTAAATTTTCAAGAATTTTGTGAGTAGTTCAGATTCGCAAACAACCCTGTAACCTAAACAGCTGGTCAATGTATTTCTATGTCTCACCTTGATAGCTGTGGTCTGTTGGTACCAGCATTGAAGAGTGTAGGTGAAGCGTGCGTGAACCACCTATCTGAGAGGAGATTGTAGGTCTGGTGAGAGAGAGACAGGGAGGTAGAAAGTGATTAATAATCATATCAGAACTTAATCTTAAGGGCATGCATTGTGACTCAATCAAATATAATATTGTAATGAATAGAAGAGCATAAATGGAGAAACACAATACAAAAAGGAATAAACAAAATATGAAAATGAATAGGAAAATGAACACTCATCAAAATTTATATTTAGGAAAAAATATTTGGGCGATTAGTTCTTGTGTTAAAGTAAAGTAATCCAATTTTCCAACATGCGTTCTTTCTGTAACGCTTGTCCAAGACGGAAAAGTAATGTAATCATGATGCAAGCTTTTACACACAGGCTGTAGCAGTAAAGAGTATTGTTAAAAACAAAAAAAGGCAAAAGATTTGAATATCTATGAAGTATTGTGGGAAGGCCGAGTTTACCTTTATTGCTGCATCAATATCCTTTCCATGGATACCCACAGAAACCCTCATCAACATGTGCTGGGGTCTCTCAGCAACTACAGGAAACAGAAGACAAATTACAATGATTAAACAAATAGTATGTTGACTTCAGAAATAAAATATGGGCATGGACAGGTCATTTTTCTTGTAAAAATCTGTAAAGGAAGAAATTCAATAGTATGTCACAGACCCAAAAGAACAAACTATATGTACATGTAGGCATCATATTGATAAAAACATAATAAATCATACCATACTTGAACCTATGATCTGCCACTGCCAAGTAATCATTTTAATTTGTTTTATATCAAAATCTTTTCTATGGTAGTTACACCCTGCCATATCATTCCTAGATAAACATCTTATAAAAATCTTTTACAATTTTCACTATTTTGCACTTACCTTTTCCATTAATCTTCAGGAGGTAGGATCGTTCTAGTGTCTGCAAAGAATAAGACAATATGTTAGGGTAAATGGGGAGAACATGATAAATAGATACCATGTCTTTATTCAAGATAATCTTCCAAGTTCCATCTCTCTCCTCAATTCAATCAATTCGCTCAGTCTACCTCGGTATCATCACTGTTTGAATAATTAATTAAAAGAAATACTAACTCATAATAGTATGTGACATAAATTCTATTTTAGAAGAGCAGAGAGCATGAGAACACATTAAATGTATAATCAAAATGTTATCCTGTTACAGGTAGTGTATCCCTTTGGCAGCCAACATCAAATTCTGTAGAACTTTGCAGGAATTATGAATATGTCATGTATGTCCTATCTGTGAAATTTAAACATTAGCAGTGTCCTAGTATTCAAATTATGCAAGGAAACCCATTTACTTTCTAGACTTCACTATTGAGTGACTGACCAACTTCTTTTTTTCTTTGGTAATAACATATATAAAACTAGATGGAACTTCAACTGCGCGAGTCGAAAATGATGCCTCCGCCATAGAGCAATTTTACAAACCAAAATGGAAGCAATTTTTAAAATTCAAGTTTGATTGTAATCCATCTGTTGGTTCTAATGATAACGCGATCACGAGCTATTTTAGGATACATAATGAGCCCTGTGACCTTTGACCTTGTGACCCCCAAATCTAATCAGTTCATTGGCTCTGCAAGATACATACATGACCCAAGTTTGGCGGTAATCCATCAATCGGTTCTTGAGATTTTTATAACGTGATCACAAGCTATTTTGCATACATAATGAGCCCTGTGACCTTTGACCTTGTGACCCCAAAATCTAACCAGTTCATTAGCTCTGCAAGATACATACATGACCCAAGTTTGGCGGTAATCCATCAATCTGTTCTTGAGATAACACGATCACGAGCTATTTTTGCATACATAACGAGCCCTGTGACCTTTGACCTTGTGACCTCAAAATCTAATCAATTCATTAGCTTTGCAAGATACATACATGACCCAAGTTTGGCGGTAATCCATCAATCGGTTCTTGAGATAATGCGATCACAAGCTATTTTTGCATACATAATGAGCCCTGTGACCTTTGACCTCGTGATCTCAAAATCTAATCAGTTCATTAGCTTTGCAAGACATATACATGACCCAAGTTTGGGGGGAATCCATTTATCGGTTCTTGAAATAATGCGATCACGAGAACGGGACGTACGGACGGACGGACAACCCGAAAACATAATGCCTCCGGCTACTTTGTAGCGGAGGCATAATGAGCTGTAAAGGGTACATGAGCATAAGTCTACATCAATAACCCACTTCTTGTAATGGCAAAATTAAACTAATGGAATCTTTGCGCAGCACAAAAAATATGACCATTTGGTACAAGGGTCTAAAAACATTCTATTTAATAAAGGACTGCAATCCCTAAATTCGATTCGACAACTTATGGTCGTTGTTTTCCCACAAAAAGACATTTTCAAGCCCTTTTGTTTTGAGGGAAGTCCTAATTGGTATTATCTTTCAAATGCCAATGGAATTTAACCTTTTCATTTGTCTGGCCTGCAAATGGGACACAGTACCTTAATGCAAGTCTTCACCATTAACTATGCCTGATGTTAAGATTTGTAAAGGGAAGGGGGGCGGGGTGGGGTGTGGTGGAGATGAACAAATAGTGCAAGTAATCCTAACCTAGAATCACAGAACAAATATTGTTTGACACTGAAGAGAATATTCAGATGTCTCATCACCAGTAAACAAACATTATCATATCACGCTTCTCACCTTAAATCCGAAGAAGTTGTATTCAAAGTCCCTGTCATAGAGTACTGCAGAGTTCAGCCTCT
Source organism: Mesocentrotus franciscanus (assembly GCA_037976565.1). Classification (NCBI taxonomy): domain Eukaryota; kingdom Metazoa; phylum Echinodermata; class Echinoidea; order Camarodonta; family Strongylocentrotidae; genus Mesocentrotus; species Mesocentrotus franciscanus. Next base: position 3,264,579 of record CP137680.1, on the reverse strand, counting down.
GTGGGAGGAAAATATAATAACTGAGCATTGATCAGGAACAAAACTAACGAGTGATGCATTTTATTTCAAAAAGCAAATATATGACATTAACCATTATCATATCAGTTCAATTCCCCTTTTTCAATTTCACTTCAACATCATCCTCACTTTTCACAGAAATATTTGTTGTATATATAGAATAAAACCTCTGAGAACAAGTTGTTGTTTTATTAATTTAATGGTTCATTTAATTATTTCTTCTTTCTACAAAATGTCAATTGTATGGGACTACATGGAAGAAATGTTGTCTTCCCTTCTACTTGCTCTCTTGATAAGGTGTAGGATAGCTGTCTACATTGTAACACATTACTTACATCAGCATTGTCATTGATGATCACCATGGTTTCCTCGCTAATAAGAGGTGAATGTAGGCCGTTCCTTGGGTTTGTGTACTCGAATAGATCCTTCATCACAGCTTTATAAAAACAAAACACATCAGAGTATTACACAGCAGTTTAGTTGAAATTCTCTCAATGGTAGATCAAAGATACTTTCATTTTCTTTAATAAATCACATTTATGATCCCACATTCGAAAGGATGTACAAACATATCTTGATAATCAATCCACCTTGATGAAATGGATGGATGAATTATTAGGATTTTAAACAAATTAAAGTACAAGTCCACTCCACTGAAAAGTTGAGCTGATTAGATAGACAAAAATCTAAAAAGCCCAAATATAACTTGGTTTTGGAAAATGGTGCTCAGATTTATTTTTAATAATTTTTTTTAATGAGCAAAAACAAGTTAATGATCGAGTCGGTTGTGACGTAGGGTCCTCACAACACAGATTCGTAATGTAACCAAATTTAATGCATATGTCTTTGTGAAGTGCTCGATACAAACTATTTCATTCACCTGATAAGAATAATGAAACACTATTATTCTTATCAGGTGAATGAAATAGTTTGTATAGAGGCACTTCACAAAGACGTATGCATTAAATTTGGTTACATTACGAAAATAGCCTATTGTCAGAATGTATACCGCTGGCACTTTTGTTGTGAGGAGCATACGTCACATCCGTACAGCAATATAAATGTTTTGCTTGAAATACCCGAAACAAAAATCGCTCTTAAAAATCACCTGATTGAAGTACGCCCGTGATATTTGGCAGTTTTAACCTTTGATTTATTTACAACATGTTATAATTTTTGAAAATGGGAGTGGACTTGGGCTTTAAGTAACATTATGAAGTTCATAAATCATAATGTTACTTAATTTGTTTAGAAATTCAGATTATGACCTATGACCTCTCGATATCAACAGTTTGCCACTTTTCCTAATTGGATATTATGTGTGAAGAAAGAAGAGCAGGCAAATTTTATAAGTTTAACAGATAGGAATGTTGGCTTTATACTCTAAAATCGATAACTTACCACTAAAGAGTTTCTTTGTTTCTTTATGGAGGTTAGAGACGGCGATACGGGCAGCAAGAACGGCGTAGTCAGGATGCTTGGTCGTCATGGTAGCAGCAATCTCTGCCGCAAGGGTATCCAGCTCTACGGTCGTCACACCTGGGTAGACACCGCTGATCACTTTCATGGTGATAACAGCCTGAAGAATGGCAAAGTGATTTTACAAACATCAATAAGCATTTATGGGACTGAGTAATATCATTGGTTCTGGCAGAGCCTTGTAAATTTTCATTTCAATTTCAATAACACTAGTTATAATCATTCACTTCAAATACAGCCTAATAAACTGGCTTGTTATATAAATTACATAACATAAAAAATAGCCTAAGCATTTCCCTATAAAATGTTACCAGATCCACCACCCCCCGCCCCCCCCCCCAAAAAAAAAAATTATAAATCTACTGCACATTGTTGGTTTTGCTTACTCTTTTGTTGTAACTTTACGTACCAGGAAGGCTCATAAATTGTTGCAATGATATTTTTACAATGTTTTTCCCCAATTTCATGTCATTTATAATGTAGTTGCCATGGTCTTCCATGATCCACAAATACATGGCCAAAAGATCTGCAAGCTATCAAGCTCAACAGCCTTTACTCTATATACCGGTACATGTAGTTGCACACACTCAGAGAGACTATGGTGGGGCATGTCAACAAATTCTATACAACAGCACAGCTTGTAATTCCATTATTCCATCAATCCACAACAGATTAAAGTACCTCTATGACTTCCCTAGGAATGTGTAATACAAGAGAAACTTGTCAAGGAGATGTTTTGCTAAGGGGCACAGGGTTCATGCTGACGTGCCTTCCAATAACAAAGACCTATTACACCAAAAAGGTGTGAACCTGTCCTTGGTCCCATATACTCCAAAATCCAAGTCAAGTTATCTGATTAAAGTATATCTCACTCGGATTTCCTATTACACATGTCAACGTGTTGTGATACATAAAATATGTATAAAATCTATTATAAATAAATGAAAGAGTGTATTGCACATGTAGTTTATATCTTGTTTAAAAGCTATTTTGTGTCCCTAAAAGGCCCCCAATGAACGATAGAGATTTTCTAAAAACCAATTGGTGCACAAGTGTAGGCCACATTTGGGCAAATGGATTAAATAATCAAAAAAAGTATTAGAGTACCCCTACCAAAGATAAGCCCAAGGTATATTACTTCATGCATGCTACATGCTTTAACACATATTACATATAGAGTAAAATAGTTCTGATGGGTACATGGAAAGCATTGCTTAATTTCACGAAGGAAATTTTCTTGTCTAGAGCTGACTCAAACAGATTCTTCATATTTGAGGATATTCCTAGCTCGGTTCATCGGTTGTTTGGTTTGACAAGTTCAAGAAATTCCTAACAAAACTAAGTGACAGAATCCTCACCTCCAAAAAACTTTAGACTGCATATTTGTTCAAATTTGGGGTTGTTTGCAAAGAGACAAAAAGCACAAGATGATAAAGACTTACATCTGATTCTCACGATTGCTATGGGATATGCATTAGATAAAATTTTGGATTCAATGACTAGGCAATTTGAAAAATTGGTTTGTGATGTGTAGCCTAAAATTTCAATGTTCAATCATGTCAATGTGAAGTCCAACAATGGTATCATGTGACTGCCAATACCTACAAATTTTCCAGACATTTTTTCACAGTAAAAAAAAAATAACAATCAAGCGGCATCAATTATTTGCAAATTTAAAAATGTTTTAGATTCTAGAGGTTTATCCAGTTTGAAATTTTTTTTTTTCAATTGAGCTCTTAAATTTTTTTTTTTAAATGAAGTTTCCTCACAAATGTCTTAATTGCAGTCCATGGCATTATTGGCCATAGCATTTTTTTCTTCTTTTCCCCCAAGAGCTCTTTTGGTCCTTTGCAGAGCACTCAAGTCAACACTCCTGCACATTTTCACTACTGTTTATTTTATACAAGACTACCACACAAAATGTAAACATAATTTTCTGCCTTTTCAAAATATATTTGATCTTATATTATTATAGATCAATATGTAATTGTTTTATTTGTTATAGGAGTAAACCAGTTTTACTCAGTGAAAAGGGTATTATTTTCTTAGCAACATAATTTCTGAAATACCCATTGCCATCAAAAGACTTAAATCCAAACGGAGGGGGAGACCCCACACCCAAAAATAACAAAAACCTTTTCTTACCGGGTCGATAAAGTCTGAATTCAGATTGTAACATAACCTCTGAATACGAGATGTGATCTTGTCGAACATAACAATCTCCTTCCTCCCATCTGAAATATAGAAATTAAGAAAAACATGATTCATTAAAGACAATTTCCTATTAGAATAACAATTCATTCTTCTGGCAGGAAGAACACAGCTACAACATAAAACTAGTGCAAATAATGGTCGACTACAGAAAAAGTTAAAACTGAAATTAAAACTTGGCCGGACCGAGATGAATGAGATGCTACCAGTTTTTTCACTCTTTACGTCTTCATATATCCACTTTGGCTGCAATATATTACACTCCATGTTATTGTAAAAAATATCAAAAACTGAAACATGTACTTTGACTTACGATAGCTTGCTCATTTAGCTCCTAAATTAATTTTTAATTCAAGAAAGACTTGTCCTCAACATGACTCGTTGTCAACCATCTTGATTTGGGTTTAATGAATATTCATTAAAAAGTTTTTGAACGTCCAATAGCTACATGTACATGTATACAAGTCCAGCCCGGCTGACCCATTGATATTCATAAACCCAACATCAAACGAATGATCTGATTGTCCATCGGCTTTGTTTTGGTACGTTGACCCTGAAATATATTGGCTGGGTTATATTACAGTTTGAATACATTGAGTGATTTCAAGTTCGGTGTCAAAAGCTGGTGTTGGGTGTTGTGAGAATACCAACACCAGCCATAACACCGAACTTGAAATTAGGCAGGTGTTGGGATTGACCTCGGAAAATATGACGTATTTCCGGTAGGCAGTGTTGAATGTCGTCTGCTGAACCGAGTAACGCGTTTGGTGTTGACGATAAATTTAGGTGTCATTTTCCCATTCACCAACACCAGCCCCTAGTAATTGGGAAATTCATGATTTCAAGTTCGGTTTTGGCGTTGCAGCATACTGCAGGTAACTATGCGGGCATCTGTCACGAATCTCAAGATGTATACAGCCAAGGTAAAATCCATTGCACAGTCAAAATAACTGTAAATCATGTAAGCTATAATTGTATATGTTTCTCAAGAGAAATTATATTGATTGTAGACTACAACTAGGTCTATACAGTATACTATTACTATGACTTTTAGATTTTATATTCTGTATGATGAAATTTGATTTTGAATGTCATTTCGGACTGATTTCACTTTCATCTTCAAGACTTTTTGTGTGAAGGTGTGACGTCACTTGGTGTAGAGCTATCAATAAACAGATCGGTATCGTCCTTCTAAACTGACCATCGGTGTTGGATCTCGGTTCAGCAGCCTTTCCATATGCTCTCAATGCCAACACCAAACACCAAACTTGAAATCACTCAATGAACGGTACAACTCACTGGTTCTGAGATGAAATTGGATAGATTTGTGATCATGTGACTACCAGGTACTAGGTACTAAGGTAGATCTAGATCTTAAGTAAATAAAGAAAAACGGGAATTTTTTTTCACCGGATTCCAGCGAAAATCGTTAGTATTCTCCCCTTTGTGCGAGCCGTAAGGGCGAGTAAGGCCAAGGGGTACCGTCTGTGATATTTATAAAGAAGGTTGACAAATGTCAGTTTTCTTATTAAAGAATTACACACACCATGCACCAGCCATTTCGGCATTGCCATTACTGCATAATAACACTGGCATTACTTAGATATGGAGTAGATTCTAGGCCCAACTTCGTTGAGAAAAATAAATTTATTATATTTAGGCCTAGATCTATGAAATGCTGAGACTCCCGAGTTGTGACTTGACTCTTGAGAAGTCGAGTTGTGTCTCACAAAAAATCTATCAAGTCTCAACTATTTACAAAAAACCACACATAGACTAGGACCTAATTATTATTATATTGCTACAGTATAAACTTACCTCTCTTCTGTACGTATGTTCGCTGCATCTTGGGAAAGTAACTAGGATTTTACAACCAAATTGCAAGAAAAAGACAGACTGACCACGACTCAATTCAACGACCCTGCCAGTTCACTGCACCGCTCACTACTAGTCGTTAACGTTGAAAGCAGCGCCAATTCCCCCCAAAACGATTTCCCGCGGTATTACAAGTAAATGCATTAATACGTGCATTTATGGGCTACGGACGGACGAGATCGCGAGAGCAGCCAGTCAGCTGATGACGTTCTAGAATAATGACCAATTGCAGAGATGAATTTTCTAAATTGTGGCGCGCCAAGAAAAACTCATTGTTCGGAATTTTCAATCCGTCAGCCCGCCTAACCAAACAAGGATTATATCGAACACTGTAAGACATCATAGAAATGTACTGCGTTCTCTACCCGGTTATTTGCAGAATAGAAATACAGTCAAACCTGCTTTAATGACCACCTGTCTTCAAAGACCACATTGTTTCCCTTGAAAATGGTTTCTCATTGAAACATGTACTGTAGGCACCTGTCTACAAAGACCACCTGCCTTTAAAGACCACTTTTCTTGTCTCCCATGGGTGGTCTTTATAGACAGGTTTCACTGTAGTAGTAATAGTAATAACACTAATGATAATAATTTGTTTTTAATGACAATAGTGATAACACTTATAATAACAATATTAATAATAATAATGATAATAATAATAATAATTATTATTATTACAACAACAACAATAAGAAGAAGAAGACGACTAAGAAGAAGAATTTAGAGATAGGCCTACATGTAGTTTATTTACTATTAGTGATTCCGAAATCATGTTAGTGATTAGGGTTTAGTTTAGGGTACTAATCCTAATTCCTATACCTAAGACTCAACTGCATAATCACCATATCACCTTCATTATCAGCAGCGCTCAGTATATCATCGCAATAATTCATAATATCCATCACCATCTTCAGAATCATCATCAACGGCGTCAAAATCATCCGTCCGCGAGTCCTCGTCATCATCATTATCTTAGCGTTTTCATCGTCTTCATCACATCCCCATTATTACTATCACCATCACCATCGCCGACATCATCAACACCATCATCATCATCATCATCTTTGCACTCGTCACCCATAATCATCATCATCACCATCATCCCCATGCATGAGGCCTACTGATGCACACTATACGGGCGGGATACCGGTGAATCGGGGGACACCTCCCGTCTATTTTTTTTTAAGTAAGAGATGCTCCCCAGGAGATGTTAAAAACTGCAGCCACCCCCACCCAAATCCAAAGAGAAATGTACAGCAAATAATAATAGTAAAGGCTAAAACAGTATCATGTTGTAACCTTAAATTTTAATGATATAGATTTTTTTCATTTTTTTTCTTGTACGACACTTGCCGCCTGCGACAATCGCTCCGAGTCAATTTCCTACACTTACCGAATTCGTAATTTCAATCCTGGACCTAAGAACATACAAAACCCTGAACCCTAACCCTAACCCTTATACTTTTGACGAAATAAAGCACGCGTCACAGGGGCAAACGTCGGGTCAACCATTTTTTTTTAATCCCTTAAAACCCCTTAAAGATTCCAGGGTGTGAATATCCTCCGTCCCCCGGATCGGCGTCACTGATCACCCCCTCCCCCCTAACTGCTTGTTGTTGTTGTTGTTGAGATTAATGGCGTTTCCATCGTCACTGGATGATTTTCGCCAGGCAGTGTGAGAGGGCGTAGTTACTGGTCCGGCTCTCTTAGTACTTTTGCTCTGTTGGATCGACGATAGCCTAGTGGCGTTGTGTTTATGAAATTAACAATGTCAGTAAATTGTTAGTATATAGTTATTTTCTGTATTGTTATGCAGCTTGTTATTTTAAAGAATAAATTAGGAAGGAAGGGATGAAGTAGTTGAATATTAGTTGCGATCAGTTCATTACGTTAGGACGTTAGTTTAAAGCCTCTCTCTGTATAATGAAGCAATTTGTACAATTTATATAATGAAGCAATTTATACCGAGGATAGTACTCCTGTCACTAATAGATAATATAGCGAAACGTAATTAATACTCTATTTTTATAGCTGAGCATCACAGTTCGTTGTAGCCTGCTGGGATCATGCAAGCTGTAGTATCGTGTAAGAAAACTGTCCCGACAGTAAACACGAGAGGGCAGCACGACTTGCGCTTCTACTTCTATAATTCTGCTACTCTGCCGACGGTGGACGGCTTGTGCGAATTTGTGCGAATTTGTGCCAAATTATATATGATTTCTCTGCTTGTGCTAATATTGAGTCCTCTATGCTAATCCACATCCAAATCACGGACAATCAATATAGTTTTACAAACAGGATTTCAGTCGGACGACATGGCATAGCGATTCCTAAATAATGGAGCCACTTACCCGCCAGTAATTTTATAATAAAATTAAATAATAAGAAGAAAATAGTCAATAAGAAAAAGGTTCAACTGTGGAAGTGTCGATGTGCCTGGTGCTAGAAAAATAATAATACCATGGACCTACGTCCTTGATGATACTAACGTAAATTACATCTTGTAATAATCATCATCATCGAGTCATGACAGTAAGTCGTTCGTTGTGCCTGGTGAGTATAGACTATAACGAACTTGACTGTAACCGAACACCTTGTTCTCCCCGACTGTGCGTGTTACTCTCCATCTCAACATCTAAACGTTCAACGCCCTTTTCATATCAACAACAATCTTCAAAGAATATAGTTACAGTTATGTAGTAGTAGACTACCTCGAGTATAACCACTACTTCTGCAGCCATGCTTGTCTGTTAGTTTTTCATTGCTTTAGGATTATTAACTCTTACATCAAGAATTAGGCTGGAGAGGAATGAAGACTTTGAAACTGGTGAGTAACTTGCATTCCTGATCCATCTTATTCATCCTGACTCAGTCTGGAGTTTATCTGTAGGAATATATTGACAGAAGGCATCACCTCTCTACGTGCAGTTACGTGCCGGTGCCTGTATGTAGGAGTCAATGGTGGTAGTATTCTATCGTGGTATTCTATACTGCAGTACAGGGAAACTCCTCTGGTACATTGTTTATGTTTTGGGGCTATAGTTCAGTATTGCTTTGAGGATATGTTTTAATATATTACGTTAATACAAGCTGAAGTTAAAATAATCGACACCACTGCTATATTTCTTCTTCTTCTTCTCCTCCTCCTTAAGTATTCTTCTTCTTCCTCTTCTCACTTCTTGACTTCGAGAACATTTTGAATATTCTTTGCAGCGAGAGATAATTATGGCATACAATATGTATTGATATAAAACGGGCAAAAATTGACAGTTTGGGAAAGACCAGAAGCTGGGGAATGTGTCACTTTTACCCGATTGAAACGGTAGGTGAAACTTGAATTGAATAAAATGATTGCAATTTGGCTTATTATTTCAACAAAGTGTTCAACGTGTGTATTAGAAAGTGAATGTTCATATTTTTAGTAACGCATATGCGCTGATTCTATTCATATCGCGGTATTAAAATAGCCCCATAATTTTTTCAACATTTTCATTATGACTAAACTTTAAAGAGGAGTCATTTATACAGGATTCGATAATCATATACTTATTATACTAACAAAATGATAATGCTTCCCATGACAGATTGGACCGGTTTTCAACACATGTTTTCAAAAACTAAATAGTAACCTTTAAGTCACGGTATAGTGTGTATATTGTTGTGGAAATATGTAACAGCAGGTCTAAAGATTGTTGTCAAGTACTCTTTCCGCTCTTCAAGTCGAGCGGTCATCTGACTGACTATGAAAAATTGAAAACTCTTTTTTTTTTTTATGAAGTGCCTAAATTTGGATGAAGGACATGAGATAAACTTTTAGCCTCAGTTTGAGTTTACTATCGGGGACAGCTGCAAATCTGAAACAATGCAGATCAGGAATTCAGTTATTATCACTGACTGGTAATAAAAAATGAAAATAAATACCCAATCCAGACATGTCAACCAAAGAGTTTTGAAAGAAAAAGTGCGATGTATTGAATGAAGATTCGTCTTTGTCCGACAATAGTACGTACTAGTAAGTTTGGGCACTTCTACATAACGATGCTTTTAAAGTAACTTTTTTTTAAATTATACAGATGCCCCTATCATGATTCTTTCTTAAGCAATCACTTGTTTAAGTTAGTTACATTTTATTTTCTTTAGTCCAAGACCATTATCAGTTTGATTCATATTGTTCAGATCTTTCGTATTGTGGATCGAAAATCTGGAATCATGGTTTTATTTTGTTTTCCAAATCATAAGAACTTTTTTTTTAAAAGTAAAACAGATCTTCATCTACCTCTTTTGGTATAATAATTTTTTAATTTTTTTATTTGTGTTTTTATTGGAAAATCAAAAGAAATCACAATATTTACATAATTCACTAAATAGAATAAAACATTAACAATAAAATAAAGTAAACGTTTTCAACTTTTGGTATAATAATTGATTTTTGATTATTGCCCATTGAATCATGAATCTGAACCCGCGTATTAAAGACAGCAGTGATGACGGCCAATCTATTTTTTCAACAAACTTTGACTCACCAATATCCTCCACCTACCCTCTCATAAAATTCGTCTTATTATTTCATTAGGATAATTATAAAATATTAAAATATGTACACTTGGGGATGCAGAAAGGGAAATAGGGTCAATGTGATTTGGCGCACCTGGCAGGTTCTGTTAACATTATTTTCATGCCGCAAGAGCTATACTCGTCAATTTTTCTTGTCTCGTCTTTTTGTACACAAAAAAATGAAGAAAGACCCTGTCATATCAGACGTCAGACCTCTCATTTTGATAACCATTTATGATCCTGACCGTGACACTCATTATCATCGGTGAGAACACGAAGACGTTATCGTTCAGCCCCACTCGTTTACACTCTAATGTCGTCAATCACCTCTGATGAGTACAAACCGCTCCTGATGCCCTTTGTAGAGTGTGTGGATTCGTCCACACTGTCGCGGTATGATATATTATGGGTATTGAATGTCTTGGCGTGGTGCATAAGCTCTTTTAAAAGATCTTTTGCACAAATCATGAGCAAATAATCTTGTTGTACTTTTGTTTAATACAATATGTAGCAAAGAAATATACTTAAAAATAAAAAGTAGGTCTGTTCGGTACGAGTCTAGATCTTTTTGAAATGATAAAATCTTATTGCTTTTTTAAATTTGAGTTTATTAGTTCATCCAGAAATGTATTACAATGAAATACTTATCTACCACTTAAAACTGGTCAAATATGCGTGATTTCTTTATAATTATATGCCCCTCTCTTTCACAAATGATAATCATTTTGAGAATAATTAATGCATTTACTCTCATGATTTCATCAAATTTTCCTTCCTATCAGATTGTTTTTATCTTTATGCAGTGGCGTATCCAGAGTTCCAGACAATGAATGGAGACGATGTCCCCGTCAAAGGGGATGTCGGAATGTATCTGGAGATCTTGGACACCTGCAAATAATTAGATATAGGCTTTCACTGAAGGGGTGGGGTGCATGTCAGATCCATCCTATTCTGGATTATGGATACGCCATTTTTTAAAGCAAAAAAACGTATTTTAGGGTTGACCCGGTCTACTAGTAGATGACACCTAAAATAACTTCATTTTCATACCGCGATGTGAACACTAAGTATAGCTTCACCCTGTTAACACTCCGTCGTCATACTACATCATGCACGAGTTACGTCACAAGTGACTGAAGTGAGGCATCCTTTCAACCGAAAGAAATCACATGTTTTGCGATTATTAATAGCCTTCAGTGTATTATTCACAAATCATTATTTTATCACCCAGTATTTTTGTTTCAGTTGTATACAGTCACATCATTTTCTGTCATTTGGACATTTTGCTCATTAAGCTTCAAGATAATTATCAATCTTGTTATTAGGACCTATGTTATATTAATGTTTTTTTGTTTGTTTTTTGGATTTTACAGGAATAAACGGCCGCTGACATGGATGGCGGAAACCCTTACTAATGATCAAATTGGCAACGTTCCACTTGGAATGGGTGTTGAATCAGACGAAAAGCAAAGAATAGCTGCATTAGTCAGACGGGCTATTTATTATTGACATGAGATTTGCATAATAAACACCCAGGCTCTCTGCGATCTTTTGTTACGCCGTGTTCGTTCGTGACCGTTGAGCCGTACTATACCGTTTTCCCAACATGCATCGGGAGTAGCGGAGCTGTATAGTGTGAATTGATTGTATTGTGAAAATTCTAATTCATCTAAGACTGAGCTAGCGAGGCAGGGTAGGGAATATACCTGGCTTGTATATGCAGGGAGGTATACACGTACAATATTATATCAACTGGAATTGCATTGATGCTGGGAGGGTGGGGAAAAAGAGAGATATGCCAACTGGTTTGACGAAATCGGCTTTCTTTTCTTGACCCACTCAGAGGAGGACTTTGTGGATGAGATTGTGAGAAGCTTCCTCTTTCGCTGATGATGATGTTGATGAGGAATCGTCTGCCATTAGTATCAATCTGAAATACATCTACTTCAAGGATTCTCGACAGGGAAGTGAACAACTTCACTAGAATTACTACTCGAAAAAACTGATTTTCAGTATTAGAATCGTCGTAAGACAATATATTTTTCGTCATTCCTGGGACGAGTGAATCATTTTTAATCATTTTTCATCAAGGTGGCGAAGCAGGAATACGACTATACCAGTATGTCGATCGCTGGATTTTCTATGGCCGAATCGGTCTACTATGAGGAACCATACTCAAGTAAGTGTAGCTTGTCCTTCTATCATTCTTAAGAAATTTTGTCACATAGTGTTTGTTATTTGTATTATACTTCTAAGAGAATATATCTCGTCATTGTAAATTATGTAAAAACAACCTACAACCTATAAAGTACACACCAGGTAACATGTTGCACATCATTATCATAATTATTAATCAGACGCAATATACATGTAGCCACACACGCATATGCGACATCAGGCAATATACATGATGCATTCGATATTCTGTAGTCTCTTTGCGTGGGTCATGTATCTTGTATCCCAATTCACATTATATCATTTTGACATTTCTGGAGCACTAAAATATGTGAATTGAGCTGAGTTAGTAAGTCATATTTTGCGGAGGAAAATAATCAAACATGTCATGATAGTCTATAAATAGAATAAATATAGTTGGTTTAGGAATGTTGGATATAATCATAGGTTGTAGATTGGGAAGTTTTGCTTGCACCGTTTTACGAAATATATTATGATTTTAATTTGGAGTTTTTGTTGTTGCAAAGTTATGGTTTGTAATATTTTTTGTTTAAAATACAGATATTAATTTCAATATCATATTTGATGTATACGTCATCATTGTTTGTCCATATTCGTATAATCTTATTATACATTTCGAGTCAAATTCATTATTATGCAGGATACATTTCGAGTCAAATGCATTGTTATGCGGATACACGTATATCAATGTTGCATGTGCCGACTGTCAAAAAAAGTCACCAAGCCAAATTGTAAGTCACAAATGTCGATAAACCAACAAAGCATTACATTCAAATTGAACTTAAGGCTTTATTTTTATTTTATTTTTATTCTATTTTTTGGTAATTTTTGTTTTATATTTTTGCCATTAGCACTGCCATTAAATATAGATATTAAGAGCCTAAATCCCGGATTATAAGTATAGGAAGGAATAAGTGGAAGAGGGTTTTTTTTTGTTTTTAAAGATATTTTTATTATTTTCTCTCAAATCAAATTCATATTGTACAAATCATTCTGAACAAAACTGAATACATTGTACATTGATACTTTGGATTAAACATAAATTGCAATAATAAAACGGAAACATAAGTACATTTGTATAAACTGTTTAGAAAAACATTTTCATATATAATTATGATCAAGAATATTAAAGTATACTTGAGAAAATTTGTTGTCTATTCTCCCATCCCATCCCCTCCCCCAGAGAGCAAGAAACGATAACGAGCTGAGAAACAATCATAAACCATGTGATGATAACATACTTCCTCATACTTATGACATACAAATCAAAGTCATTGTATCTCGAGAAAACTTGAAAATATGTTACCCCCCTCTTGGTGGTGTATCCAGATATTGGTTAATGGGGGGGGCATCTTATGGAGTAATCATCCCCAGACGTGGAGGTGAGGTAGGCCCCCGTGCTATAGGACAGACTGATTTTGTCACCTGTGCCTTCAAGCCAAGGGAGGGGCGACGCCTTTACTCTGTGTTGGATACGCCACTGTCTTTGATAATTTTATGTACAGACGTGAAAACCTGATGCTACTTCACACGTTTCATTCTCGTTTACACGGCGAATAATGTGAAAACAAAAGATGCAAATTGTATCACTCATACGAGTGAAATGAATGAAATTATTAAAGATCAAAAATTCAAATTTAAAATTTATAGAAAATGTATACATTAGATCGCGAAATGATAATGCATGAATGAGGAGACAGCTCACAAAAGGCAAGAGCCTTATTGGTGCTGCCACCAAAAAAACAAACAAACAAACAAAAATTGACAGCTACATAAATACAGATAATGTATAAAGGGAAGCAAAACAAATTAAGATAAAATAACATGCGGGGAACTTTAGCCTAATATTTGAACGGAAGTGCTGGAGTTTTTAAAAAACTTTTCACAGGATAATCCCGAATGTGTGAATCAGAGTGGCATCATTACTCGCTGCTTGAAATCCTGAGCTAATGATCTCCAGTTATATTAGTCTTGATAAAGTGTACCCGAACCTATTGGTGACATGTAACATTATTAAAACAGAAGTCGAATTTCTATAAAATTAATACTGAGTTTAAAATGTTCTCTCTTATGGAAAGTATCTATAGCAATCACCAACAAAAAATCACAACAGATAAAGGACAAGGGAGTGATGAATATAACATTTAAAGATTATAGAGACCCCTTCATATTATTGCCACTCATACTGTTTTTTATTTCACCATCTGGGTCTAATTTGTAAACAATCGTGATTTGTTAACAAACGGGATGCATTAAAAGAACGCGAGCTTTATTTTTAGTAGTCTGCAAAAAAATAATAAATAGATTATGATCTAATAGCCCCACCTTGTCGGATTTGCGTAAGCTTCGATTATTCTTATTAGCTGATATAATTCAAAAGGTCTTCCAACGGAACACAAGGGTGTTTCCTAATAACTTATTATGTAATCAGTTGATTTTTATGATAAGGTCGTTTAATAAATCAGTTCCGTCCATTGAACCCCGAAATGCGTTCATAGAACAAAAATATGATCTGAATTCAAAAGGTCTTCCAACGGAACACAAGGGTGTTTCCTAATAACTTATTATGTAATCAGTAGATTGTTATAATAAGGCCGTTTAATAAATCAGTTCCGTCCATTGAACCCCGAAATGCGTTCATAGAACAAAAATATGATCTGAATTCAAAAGGTCTTCCAACGGAACACAAGGGTGTTTCCTAAAAACTTATTATGTAATCAGTAGATTGTTATAATAAGGCCGTTTAATAAATCAGTTCCGTCCATTGAACCCCGAAATGCGTTCATAGAACAAAAATATGATCTGAACTGACTTGTTATGAAAACATGCGTTTGATAATTCCTCCAGCAAGCGGGTATTGCCCCTGATGTATTTTGCTGGGACACTGTATACACCAAGCCCATGGTCAACACCGAAGTCAACACCTTTCTAAAATCATTCACTGAGAAGGGGAAGAAGTCATTAACCCGTGTTTGGACATGAGTGAAGACGAGTGATGTAATTATTGAGCAATACTCCGGCTCATCCTAGGAAAAGTACTGCACAATAACCTACATCAATTGAATTAAACTTGTCCGCCCAGGGGCGGCCCCAGTAGAAGGGACACAGGTCTAAAAAAAAAAAACGTGACAAGCAGAAAGAACAAACAAACAAAAACAACAGCAAGGAGGAAAAAAACTATCTTGGAGGCGGTGTATGTTTGGAAATTGGAAAATAAAGGGTAACCGCCCCTGCTACCCCTGTGTCCTGTCGTACTATAGTAAGGTTGTAAACCCATCACTTGATTGAACTCTCCCCCTAGTCAATGACATCTTTTGGCTCATAAATTTGTTTAATCCTCTGCATCCTGACCTACTTAGTTCTTGCTATTAAGGAACACTATCCACTTGGTTCCGAGAAGACGGGGGTTAATCAAAAGTCTCAGATTGGCTAACAGAAGTTAAAAAGCCTATCTCTTTAAATATTCCTTTCAAGTGTGTTAATTTGCGCAATTAAGTCTTTAATGGCAGAAGGAAGATATTAATTTACACTTGGATTTCCTTTAATTCAAGTTGGCAATAGTGCCTGAAGGGAACAGATGAAGGCCCCTATCTAGAATACAAACAACATCTGCTCTCTCTCTCTCTCTCTCTCCTCCTCCCTTTTTAAATCTCGGTTTTAGAGTCCTGTCGAAACAGTTTGGTTTTGAAGTTCTCGTGTAACAATTTTGATTTAAAAGTTTCGAATTTATTTTCGATGTACTGAAATATTGAAAGATACGTACACATTTGAAAAGGAGGTTAGATATGAAACACAAGCAGAAATCAAAATCGAATAATTTTTTTTTAACATTCGACAAAGTTTGAATTTAGTAAGGATGACAAACTCTCCATATTAATTTCAACTATTCAAAAAATAACCAACAGGGGGGTACTTAATGAGACGATCATCTTTATCGCGCAGTAAATTAATGTTTATGCCCAATTGAGTGATATTTTGGACAATTTTGGACATTTTCGAATAAAGCATTATCAACAATAGGTCGAAGTATATTGCTCAGTACCTCCAAATATTTGGCATAAAAATGCCCAAAGACCAAATAAGACATTGTATAAGAGAATAGGGATCATTATCATTTGACAATAAACATGAAATATCCATGTGAAGGCAATAATTTGAAAATGATGCGAAATTTATGTAAATATTTATAATAAACATGTTTTACATACTGTTATTCTTTGTTTGTATACATATTATTAAAGTATTATATCAAATATATCGTGTACAATATGGGCCTACATAATATCTATGACATCACTGAGGGTTGCTATACAGTACCACATAGGCCTAAACTCTGAAGTTTTTAGGTCAAAAGCTCACAACTCCTCCATAGAATGCCAATCTTGCTGGATCCGCACCTGGCTCTGATTAAGATGAAGTTCATGTTTCGTAATCCTGCCAGATGAATTATTGGAACAGAAGTCTTGATATCTGAAGATTTATTGACACGAAAACCTCATCCCTGTGACCTGACATCTGAGAATCCTCGAAAATACCGGGGGTTTTGTGACGTTCGTATAATTTGAAGGTTGTCAGTAAAGCGGGCCACTTCCCGTGTAGAATCAACCGCTAACATCGTGATCCAAATAACCATGTTAACAGTATAATTGTATAATGATGTTCAGCCTGATTTGGAACACTCTTTGTGACGTATAGCCTCTATAACTATTCCCTGCCGTGTAGTGGTATTTAATTTCGTAGTGAATGTTTCCATTATCTATGAAGAAAATGGGTTATGTCTGAAAATACACTCGTAGAAGTAATATAATATGAATAACAACTAGGATAAACTAGCATAAACATCTTTTAAACTGTTACGCTAAAACCATAATGAAATAAATATTTTAAAGAGAAAGATTTTATTAGCACATTGGAAGAGAAGATTAAAGATTGTAAATGTTACAGCTCACAAGGATAGGATAATGAATTGTCTTGGGTTTTTTCCCTGCATTTTATTGTAACACACCTAGACTAGATTTGTGATGAAGAGCAACTACGTAGCAATATTTTTGGTTAATGTTGGGGAAGAGTACATTGGGGTTGCTTCTTTTGTTCGGGGGGGGGGGATGCTATTATACGCTCTATTCTACGAGGGAGTTTAGCGAAAATAAGTAATGAAACTTGACAATTTACTCTGTAATTACGTAGCCTATACAGTGCTATATAAGCAAATATCCCATAATTAATTTTTATGGCACCTTTTCAAAAATATTCGTTGGGGACTGGGACTCTTCCCAAGATTTGTAGCAGCTCCCCTGATAAAGGGAGAGAGGGCTGGCCTGTATATTCAATTAAAGGGACTTCCCGATTATATTGAGTCCAGGTAATAGGGATCGAAAAAACCTCTTTATTTTAGCATGTTTCTCCTTCTTTTTTAGTTGTAACATAATATATTTAGTTTATTTTGTTGCCGTATTTGCCCTATGCCATGACAGTATACGTATGAGGAGTATACAATGTAGGACTCATTGTGCTGTGAGAGAAAAATGTATATTTTGGCTTTTCTCCAGGATAACATCTATAGACTAATAGTGGGTTGGCTAGGGTTGTCCCCTTTCCTGTCTGTATACCATAAGGGAATCATCGAAATAAATATTGAATTAGTCCAGGCCTGATGCTATCAAGACCTGCGGAAAGTATGACTCGATGAAAAGAGCCAAATGTTTGAACAACGGCGGGAAATACAGTTTTCTCGAGAGCCTATATAGACGATGTATTTTGGCCTTGGAGGTTATTTTCTGATGGAGACAGTCGAGCTCTATGCGGATGAGATGATCGAGATAATATGAATTTTGTGATTATTTGGTTAAAAGTAGTACACCATATATAGTGGAAAAAACCCCTGAAAATAACATTTTGGCACAGCGTCAGTGTCGCATAAAATTTCCCCATAACAGAGTACAACCCACATGATACTCGCTTCAATGCTTAGCTTTTCCGTATAATGTGTATAGGGATGAAGCCAAGACGAGAGAAAAGCCTATAATTATTGTTAGAAGAAATTAAATTATGATTCAAAACTCAGTGTTATTGATAGGGTATTTATACGGAAATGAGTTTCATCACTTGCATGACTGTATTCCTGGTTGTAGGCCTACATGTACATGTACATTTCACCCTTTGAATGGAAGAGTATGTTTTCGTGGGTATAACCCTGTAAAATGATGCGATTCTTTTATCTCTTTGTTGTTTTGATATGAGAAATATGTTTAATGAGGCAATAATTACACGCTCATTTGATTATTCAATTATCAAACCCCTTTATAAAACACTCTTTAATAATACTTTAACGATCGACATTTTTGTATCCAGAGTATTACCAATATATATAATATATATATATATATATAATCTGAACAGAAGAGGTAGTAATGACCTTTGCCTTTTTTTTACGAGTACTAAAGTTCTATAGGATGTGAGGTATTAATGTTTGTATATGGAGACAAATTAATCATTAACTGAAATGTCAGGCATTATTACAGGCGTGCAGCTCCACACGTCCGTATGGGTGTAACGGGGCACATTAAACGTACAATATGAATATGTGTCATGCGAAAAAATGACTTGTATCTGAAGTGTCGTATCATCGTATGCATGTATTTCAGTGTGACATAACAATATCCATATAACCATTTATAATATATCAATAAGGCAAAACAACAAAGTAACATGTTACGTATCTCCACCAGTCCACAGTTTATGATAAATAAGTGCACTTTGGCGATATCCTTTTCCCTTAGAACTTTGTTATACAAGCGTAACCATAACCAAGTATGTTTGGACAGGGAGGTGCATGGGCCTACCTCCCTGGTTTGGACAAGTAATGTAAATAATGATAGCACTCTCGCATACTAAGTATATATGACATCATGACAAGTCATGTATACGTGAAAATACCTGGTAATGGTATAGAATTTATTTCATGAATTACATTATCCACGTAATGGTATGCAAACAGAATATGGGGAGAACAATTTAGTTCCATGATGACTGTGTGTACTTTTTTTTTAAGTCCCAATATTCTCACATCAATTTGATGGACTATCTCTTCATGCACCCTATCGCAATTAAGTGATACCTGAATACAATAATTGATAATGAATACCAGTTATAAAGAGGATACCGTGCCGTATCTTCATTTCTTACAATTTTTAAACAAACTAATAATTATGTCGTGGTGCTGGAACATGTATGTCCATTTATAGGCCTTGTCACACCAGGGAGATGTCAAAATTCAATCTCCCCGATCATACTGTCATTTGTAAACCCAAATGGATCTACGTGTACATGCACATTACGAATATTCTGATTTGTTTTGCCCCTCTCTACATAGATTAGTTTCGTTTTGTTCTGTTGTTGAGAAGTGATTCGTCATATCGACATCGGCCATTGTGTAGCATAATGATTGTGATATAGTACAGAGAAACAGCGGGGTATATGATTGCGTACAATGACCTGAAAGGATGCATTTTTATCCCAGCATGCTCTCTCAAGAGGTCGCCATTCAAATCGTAAATATGACCCTTTGACCTCTAGTGCTTTGTCTCGACTCAAACATTTTTCTGCGATGTTTTATTACCAAGTGCTTGCCCATGACATTGAGTCGATGATTGTAGTGATACGTTTGTACACAAGGCAGTCCACAATTGTATGCATTGTGACGTATTGCGTGATCTCATATGCGGCAGGAATGGAAATAATGAATAATGGAATAAGCATGATAATTATGAATGGACAATCGAATTGATATAAAATACAGTAAACCTCAGGTGGAATTATATTTTAAAATAATGCGAATGTCATTTTGATTTCATACAACAGTTTGCAATATAATGATGGACTAGTAACACTGAAACAAGACATTGCAAAATGTCTTAGGACTAGCATGTAGTGACGCTTAGAAAACTGATACTACATTAACATGTAAATGTGAGGTTGTATACTATAACAATAGCTATAAAGACACAATGGTTGTATGACACATACCTAACAATTCAGTAAAGTAAAGCTAAGAATGTGTGGAGGTCGTTCGACTGTAATGGGGAAGCTTAAAACAAAATCAATTATAATCTAGTCGATACTTGAAGAAGCATAACCATTGTATTTCCGTCAAACTCTTTATCGTCTTGTCTTCGCGGGCTGTCAAGATGTGTTAATGATTTTCGAGATGCTCGCATGATTTACGCAAAAGTAATATATACAAAGTCATGTAGGTGTGGACCTGCATATAGAAACCATAAAGCGTTCTACCGATTATCGCTCAAATTTCAGTGTAAGTTTTGACGTTTCCATGGTAATTTTGTCTTTATTGAATGCTCTTTGACAGATCGCTCCTTAAATCATCATCGAAATTGAAAGTAGATATTATATTCGTAGGAAGATGTGTCTGCGTAGCCCGCGGAGAGGAGATGGCAATCTTTTTTTCCAAATGAAGAATTTTAGTATCCGGATATGTAAGAGATGATCACGATGTTTTCTTCGAAAATATGATGAACTAAAAATAAGATTTGTACACAGTGTAGTTGCATCAGAATTTCCTGAATTAGTTATTCATTCACACTTTAAGTGCCGGTGTCGGTAATTGAGATAATTTATTCCAGTAGTATCATAGGCGTATACTTCTTTCTATCCTGCTATATCCTCTCAGATAATTTTTTTCACGACCCGACGCTACTCTCCTAATGGTCTTTATTTCTATTTTTCTAAACTACATGTATTTATGGAAGACAACAACGTCAACCATCTCCTGTACATGTTCATGGATGTTATCATGTAAGCTATTAACAGAATGTGTGTTTGTGTTTGTAAGACATTGTAAGAGTTCCAGATGCTGATATGATTAATGATAACTTGATAAGGACATGGCTTTATCAGCTTTAATTTGAGGCACGTCATAATATTACACCATACCCTTTGGGTATAATATTATAGATCCTGGATAATAGTTAGAATCGAAATGCAATGTATTGATTTCTTTTTTTTTTAATGCGCAGGCCCACAAGCGATTCATTATTTTATCCGGTCGTCGTATTCTTGCCCTTATGCAATGTGTCCTCTGTTTCAACTTCCTGAAGTATATTTCTACTGATCTTGTGTGTGAATGACTGAGAAAGATTGTTTGAGATTTAAGAATCTGAACTTGTGCATCTTAATTTTTGTGATTATGTTTAGTTGAATCGCAAAAGAACCCTCACAATGTCTCCCCACCAACAAAAAGGGCAAATTCTCCTTAAGCACGTGCATATTACTCACCGAGATTATTATGGACCAATTTCTGATAGTATCAATAAAATCAATAGAAATATTATAACAGGTGTTTGCTTTGTGTCAATAGAGGGAGAAGGGGCGGCATGATATAATTATAGCACTCCACAATTAGCATCTAGACCTCAGAATAATACATATTGATTTTATGTGGATATATGGAAATTTACATTTAAGATAAATACTTTATTTTCACTTAATTTCACAAGATGTTTTGTCATGCTTAACCTAACATGATTCTAAACTAATCCCTCAAACATTATGACGTCATAAAACATGTAGTTTTAATTTCGAGAAACAAAATATATCAGCCCGTGTTCTAAACTAAAAGCCTCTTTTCAAATCAGACACACGTTTAATAAATGCATATTTTTTCAGTGCCCGCACAGTACTGTTATCAGTTACATGTACTCTCGGTTTCATCAATTTTTATTCTATTTCTTTTTTTAGTCACATACGAAAAAAGAAAACATATATTTCTCGAAGATATTAATTTCAACGCGAGCTTTGGCAGCCCCCCTCTCAGTAGGCGAAACACAATTTGAGACCAGCCTTCCTGCTTTCTTCCTTCAGATAAATACCCGAACACAAATAGCTGAGTTTATTATAGTCTGCACCTTTGTGCTTATTGCATTTCCTGAAATAAGGCTTAGACATCTGTAAATGATGAGAAACAAACTCAATTAAGTGTCGGTGTGTTAGGTGATAGATTACGTTTGCGTAAATAGCTTTCATCGTGCTAATCATAGTCGCAGGGCTATAGACGCCAATGTGTATCGATGACAGTTCTAAACCAGATTGTTTTAAATAAAACAACTGAATTACATGTAGACCACTTTTAATCGGAAGCACGTTGTTCTTACATTAAGTAGTATCGTTCACATTCAATTCGTTGTATTTCATTAGAAATCATTAAACAAAAAAATTAATGTCAACAATTTCTGGTGAACTAAAAATGTTGAAGTATTGATAACTGATGTTAATTTAAAGAGAAGGTTGAGTTCTGGGAAGAGGTGAAAAATAATTTGTGAGCGTTATCATTGTTATCATGCAAGTGTGGAAGAACATCAGATTAAAAATGTTCCCTGAAAAGCATGGCTCTTCAGATGCCTTGATATTTTTAATATGGCATGTAACAGCATAAAAATCGGGACGGATTTTTACGCCACATGTTCGTGTAGTCCCATATACATCTTTCTGTGTACAGTGCTTGTAACTTTATCAAGACTGGGCCAAATTTCTTATCATATTGATGATTCCAGAACCTTGCAGTACACACCTATACTTATATGCTAGATGATCAACCTTTTCTGATCGATTCCACACTGTTTCTTTCACAATACAATCGCAAGACCAGAACTCATCTTTATCTTTAAGGTTAGTGTGTAAGGATGGGCGATTTAAGGAATTTATGTCTAAAATGCCATAGATCAACAATGTGTATAGATGACTCTGATCAATTGCAGAGCCATCTATACACAGAATTAGCCAACTTGGGTTCACTTGGTATCAAGATGGCGTATATTCTTTTGTTTTGTGCTTGCCCAACTATGCAGTATTCGCCATTGTGTGTCCGACTCTAACCGGGTTGGTCAAACCCTGGACCTAACACAAAGGTCCATGGTCAAACTCTCCTAATCAATGACTCTGATCAATTGTATATCAATGCGCCCTCTCCTGAACATTGACAATGTACAAGCCTTCTTTAAACCTTATAATATCTAGACTCTGGATGATGGGCGAAAATATATTACCGTTGAAAACGTTGTAGATAATACAGCACAACATTTTAGAGTGTCATAACATGTCTCAGAGCACAACTTTGATTGTTTTTAAATATAATATAGGTAAGGCTTTAGAAAAAGACAACATCCAAGGTTTGTAAATAATAAATGAGAAACTATTAGATACTAGTATCTTGTTTTTATAAAACAATCGTTCGCATTCTTCCCCATAAAGAAACTTAATTTCCAAGTCACGCTAGTCAGTTTATCAATATTTGTTTTATCGAAAATATTTTGGGTATCACTGTCATACAAAGTTTTGCTTACTGCTTCCATGAACCTGTATGCTGCGTCATATGAGTTTCGATTGTGTTCAACAACGGCCGTGAAGGACCAACTATATAAAAGCTGTTTTGTTTACTTTCTTTTGTTTTTGATTGTGTATAAATCAGATGAGTCACATAGAGGTTGGACAACAACCGGTGTCGTTGTTTTGATTTATTTTCAACACAAATTAGCACCATAACATACATGTACATATGCCCATGTTAGTACTTAGTGAAGTAGACGGTCGCAAAGACTTTTGAGAAATAAACTCAAGGGCAATTCGTGTACCCTCTTCTGTTATCTTTAGGAAATCTTAGTCTGGTTTTGTCATATGCCGTTGCAATGTTTGCACATTTCAAAAGATGGTGGATAAAGCTATTGAAATTGCCTAAGGTTAATTTTTCGAAAGTCTTTTCGGTCGTGTTTAATGTTAATTAAATGTTAGATTTTTAGCCCAATTCTAATTTTCCATTACATTTTCGTCTCTCTGAATATATTTAGACCGAGTAGTATATATATTTAGACCGAGTAGTATATATATTTAGACCGAGTAGTATATATATTTAGACCGAGTAGTATATATATTTAGACCGAGTAGTATATATATGTAGACCGAGTAGTATATATATTTAGACCGAGTAGTATATATATGTAGACCGAGTAGTATATATATTTAGACCGAGTAGTATATATATTTTGACATGAATTCAGATACTTACGTTCATGTGTTGACCATCCGGACAGTCCAGTGGAGGTACGGAGCTAACATGAAACATAAATGCACATTGACAGGCACGATGAAGAGAAAAAGATGTAAACGGCAATGGTGACATTATCAAAAGAAAACAAATGCCTTTTGACAAAGGACCTAAATACGGTAGTCAAAATAGCATCAACTGAATGTCATAACATCTCTTTTTATAGAATTATATTTTATGCAATGCAAGCTGAAACGTTATGACAGAAGTACGTGTTGGTCTGGGTTCTGTAGGTCATCTTGTATTTCTAATCGGAATTCGAATGTCAGATTTTTGCATAAACTATGAGTATTTTTCATATTTTGACAGTATTAGTGCTTGGAACATAGCTAGATTTGATTTCTTCGATATTACCTGCATGACTATTATTCTGGCAGTGTCGGTAAAAACTCGGAATGATCCTAACCATCTTCCTTCATATCCCTGTCCTCACATTTCCTGGACGGCTGGACCCATGATGTCCTATACCAAACATCACTTGTCATGCCTGTATGTTCCTTCTACACAGATGATACTGGTTTCGGTGTAGGCGTGGTCTATCAGTACTGAATATAAGTTTAACCATCTACAAACCCTTCTTTTGTTGATAGTTCCCGGGCCGTGCAAGACATGCTGTCTACGATGTCCCATACCAAACCTGACGTGTACCATCATGTTCCTACTGGGCGTGGCTGGTTTCTGCGTGGGTGTGGTCCTGGCTTCCGATGAGACGGTCCAGGTCTTTCTCTGGAACTACACACTCAAGGAAACACTCTCAGATTGGTAAGCTTCTTTAACAATTTGAATATTTGACAAAATTAAAATGATGAGCTCTTCCTAATATGTGTAAAGGTTCAATTCAATTCAATTCGTTTATTTCAATTCCAGCAAAAAACATTAAAAATATATAGATAAATACATGAAATATATATGTACATACGAGTTTTAAAAGATATATATAGATATATATATATATATATACAGTATAACACAGTACAAATATTTAAAAAAAATGGTATTATGGAATTCGGATGGCCATGTAAAAACAAGACGGCCAACCGAACAAAGCATAAAGGTGGCTTTATAATAAAAAAGAACACAAAATTGTAAACCAAGCTCTGTGTCGCCATGCAAATTTAGCCATGCATAATAATTGGCTACCGGGTGTAGTCTACGTGTTCAAAATAGCTGCCGAAATGAACTAATATGTTAGATTTGAAACTGGTAAATCGAGTTATACTAATGTAAGACATGTATAAAAAATTTATAAAAGACACGTTCTACCTAAGAAATGTGAACACAAATTATTTGTGTATATTACAAACACCTTAAAGGGCAATCCAACCATTGCATTAAGTTGATTTGTATGAAAGCAGAAAATAACAGAAACAGAATGGCAAAAGTTTGAAATGAATCGGACGGTCGGACCAATAGTAAGGAAGTTATGAATGTTTGAAATATGAGATCACTATTCACTAAGTCTATGCGAATCTCAAATTGGTAGTTTGGTCAGTGGATTGTGACGTAGGACGAGGACTACTCTCCCATTTGCCGTGTACAAAAATATCGTTAATTTCTGTTTTTCTCGTAAGTTCCTTCTCCCTTGGGGCACTACTCAAAATATATTATAGATATCATATTAATAAAGGTCCTCTAAAAACAATAAACCCTCCTGAGCCATGAATTTTTGAAAAATTTAAATTTTAGTCATTTTATATGTTGGAACAGATGGGAAAGTAGTCCGGCACTACATCACATTGACATTACCGCTTCAGCCAACTTGAAGTGCCCATACCTATAGTGATTACAACTTTTCAAAAATTCACAACTTTCTTACATTTTAGTCAGATTTAATTGAAATTTTCATCAGTTTGCTTCTCTGATCTTTCTACTTTCTTATAGAGTAATTGTCTATTTGGGTAGGATTTCTCTTTAAAACACAAGTAAAGGTCATGATCTGTCACTGACAGTAGCGTACGCAGGAAAATAAGGGGGTAAGAGCACATTTTTTTTTTTGGGGTGGTAAGAGTACATATTTTTTTGTCCGGAAGTGGAAAATTATACCGACCGATATTTTGTTCAGTGGGGGGTAAGGTCATTTTTTTCACCCTTTATTTTTTACACTTGAAAACAAAATGAGGGGGGGGGGTTTCCTCCGAAACACACACAACAAATTTGAGGGGGGGTTAATTCCTAACCACCCCCCGCTGCGTACGCACCTGGTCACTGATATGTGAACTATTTTCTCTTCCCTTTACCCTGTACCAACCCTCTCTGCTTCCAGGTTGCTTTATGTGAAGATCGGTGTAGCCATCGGGACTGCCGTCATGGTAATCCTCAGTGTGCTCTTCCTCGCTATGGCTTATCTAGGCACAGGTGCGACACGGAAGGAGTTCATTTGTCGCTTCCGGACACGTGCCAAGGGACGATGTCAAACCGCCGTGGTAAGATATTCATACATTTGTTTGACTTTTGCTAGAATTCAACGTAAAGGTTGCTATAAAGAATTATAAATGAACTTGCTTACGAAATTGGACTTGGAGTTGTCCCATATATATTTGTTGTAGTCAGTCTCCCTTCAGCAGCGAGATTCATTTTCATATTTTGGGCGGCTGGAGAAAAAAAAAATTGTACTGCTTAATTGGCGTAGCGGCAGATCATCAAGGATCATATCCCACCGCTGCCACCATGCCAATGATACACACACTGACCTGCCAACAAGTCAAAGTACTGACCGGTCCTTCTGAAAAAAACTCATATTTCCCTTTTACCGGTCCGCACAACTGAGTTACTATTGCACAAAATCATTCTTCAATCCACACTAAAATTACATCAATACAAGAATTTTAGAATTATGAAAGTTATAATGTTACGTTTAAAAAATTTATCAGACAAATTAATTCACTGTATCCACTATCCACTGGACACATCTATTTAAAAACGGGAGGTGATAGAGGACCCCCGGTTGTTGTTTTTTTCTCAGAAATACAAGCCCTAAGGCTGTGAACTCATTAATTTGTAAATATATTTTAACCGGAAGTTACATATAATTAGCTTAGAAGGTCATCATTTTACAAAAACATTAATTTGTTCTCTTTATTTATCCTGTAATCATTTGACCTTTAGGTGATGACAGTGTCTTACGTTCTACTTCTCATCTGGCTGATCATACTGCTGATTACGCTGATCCCAACGTTCTTCTTTAGCGTGCAAGCAGCCGGTATCTGCAGATCGGCCAGGGACAGCGATCAGTTAAGTCGGTATTACTACGAGTGTCTCGATCTCAGGCAATGGGGTGAGTGATTGGTATGACTCCATTAAAGTGGAGGGAGAGGAGATAAAATGTCAAAGATGGGGTTATAATAGTGATATAGCCTAAAGAACGAAAAAGGGGTAAGGGATGAGGTAACAGTGGGGTGTACTAAAGATATGTAAGTTGAACTTCAAAGAACGATGGTTCACTAAAAGACACAAAAAAGAATAACAAATAAATTGAAGTGAAAAAGTTGATGACATGGAAAAGCAAAAAAGAAACGATGTATGTCTAACAATGACAAAATAATAAATACTGGAAAATGAAATAGGGAAACGAAGGACATTGGTCCTAGAATTCTCATAAATAAAGACAAAGTAGACTTTATCACAATAGAACAAATTATCAAATGCTTTCAATCGGTCATTTAATCTTATCTTTTCTGACTCAAATTATCATTTTTTAAATCTTGTTTTCTCTTAACCAGGTTTGATCGACTACAACAAGGATGCCGCGGATTGGGCCGATCCTAGACTACCGGCTGAGGGTGAAGAGGACTATTTCATGTGTGATGAAGACCTGGACAAAATGTGTGACAGTGTGAGTCTTGTGGCTGCCATTTCGGGGTGTGAAATAATTTTTGCATTCCGAACTCATACAAACAAAAATAGTTTTAGATTTGTGTGATTTGCTCATGTTCTAGTGATTTTTTATGAAGGTTATCTGTTTGTACTTTGTAGCTCTTCTCAATCACATCCGAAGGATATCGCTTGATTTGCCGGATGCCTGTCAGGAATATGCAGAACGTTAAGCTCGAATCCATTCGTCAACACTCAGTCGACAATATTAATACAAATACTTCAATAAAGTATATACATTTTACACATCTTCTTGAACGTTACGAGTCAGACATGTGCTGTCATCAAGACAAGTAGTTGTATCTTTAAGCTTTATGTACCTCTATATAAAACGAAACTTGTTTTTCGTGTCAACCATAACAACTGCAATTCAATGACATCATTGAATTATTAGTACCATAACTAATGGTTTATACACTTTTCTTCTTTCTACAGGATGTGCTTATCTTCTATGGCGTCACTCTTGCTGCAGCAATCATCGTCGTTATCTCACTGGTTGGTTTCCTTTGTCACAATATTCCTTTTTTAAATTCTTAAGGCAAAAACTATTCTAGAATCCCCCTTTTAAAAACATCCTCTTAATTATTGTCATCACAGACTTCTTATCAAGGATATTTTCAGAATGACAAGGAAAATAAACATGATACTTGATTTAGTATAGAGAAACGCAATCATGAAAGTAAAGAAGTTTCACTTAAAGATTGTGAAACGGAGCATAAGTGGTATCAACATTTTGCAGAACTCATTCTAAACATCTGCTGCTTGACAAAAGTAGAGTTCTTGTCTCTTCATCCTGGAGATTGATTATCCACAAACAATATTATTTTAATTCCAGTATTGAGCCGATTACAAATTAGTTTTGGGTTACGCAGTTAAGATGTATCCGTGATTATTTTCATCATTTTCCTTTTTATTTCAATTTCAGGTCCACTACGTGCTCAACTTCTCTGCAAACTACGCCAAACTCCGTGATCGCTTCAAGGATGGTTACGTTGATAAACGCACTGGTACATACCTCCAACGTACAGCTAGTCTCCGTGGTAGCAAGCGATCCCTAGCCGGTACCAAGGCATCACTGCGAGGTAGCCGTGCCTCAGTCCGTAACCTTGGTGCATCGGGAATGTCCAACGGTGCCGTCTTGTCAACTGCGTCCGGTTCGACGCTCAAGACCGGGGCTTACAGGAACGACGCCCTCAAATCCAGTCGTGAAGACCTCAACATGCACGAGCTAAAACTTGCCAACCTCAACGGGGGATATTCTGCAAGCAACTACGCTGGTAGCAACTATGGTGGCAGCAACTACACCGACAGCAACTATGGTGGAAGTGTCCTAGGGAGTGGTTTGGTAGGGTCTACTTACGGTGGTGGCGGTGGTCAAGAATACAAAGGACCAGCTGAAACCATCGATGAAATTCCAGCTCTGAAGGCAGCTTACATGGAAACCTTTGATAATGAAGCTCAAGAGTCGTACAACCAGCGGGACACCTTACCAAGCCAAGTGTCCTATGAAGCCAATGTTCCTGTTGATCCTTACGTCTCTGCGAACATTAACAACGGCGGGGGTTATGGAAAACCCGACGCGTACAGGAAATCGGATGGATACGGTAAGCCCAATGCCATCGGCAACAACATGTCTCAGAACGCAGATTCCTACAATGAAGGCTACGGATCCAACCTGGATAGGAATTGGGGATACACCGGTAAGGAATATGGCAGCAACAGACCGCTTGGTGCCAATGATAATGAGTTGGCTATGCATAGCAGCTATAGCGGTATCAACCAAGCAGCGCCTAATAGAAACAGTCAAGGTAGTAGCGGTGCTGCCGCCGGTGGGCTTGGAGAACCATATGTTACCCTAAATTCAGATGATTCACCCCCTCGAGACAAACAAGAGTACTTCATCTGAGCTCAGCTTTGAACCAAGAACCTATTTTTATCCGAAGCTGCAGGTACGGGAATGAAGTGTGGACATTGTTGGTTTCCATGAAAAATTCAGAGCAGTCGTTAAGTCATCTTTCTTTTTATGATTGACCTATAGTTAAATTAAAGGATAATATTCAGCCCCTCTGAGCTACTTTCAATGTTGACCACCTTCGATATCCTCAACAATCTATGACGTATGGATGTTTTCATAGAATTTGAAGGGAAAAAAGGCCGTTCTCATGTTGATATTTTTTTTCAAAAATGTGTAGTCCTGTGCCAAGTTTTTGTCTCTACTTTTGAATTGTTGTTTGTATTTTTTTAAAATATATAGTTAAATAAAATGTTGTTGCTTCATTAGGTTTTATACAAAATTACCTTGAACTTTTCTCTACTTCAGGGCAGATCAGAATGATACCAAAAAAAAAATCAAAAAGCTTGTATATTGCTTTTTTTAAATTACACGCGACCAGTGGGGTTTACGCGCTTCTGGATGCAGATACGCCTTATTCCAAAACGTCAACGCTTCAGGAATTCTCTTGACTTGTATGTAGATGTAGTCGACATAATGTACATACAGTCTCAGTCATGAACGTCTGAAAATTGCTAAATTTTCTTTTGCGTTATGTTTTATCCTCAATGAAATCAGGATGTGTGCATTATTGTTGCACACGAGGCAAAACGTAGTTGTCTTTCCCCTGAATTCAAAGAACAAATTGTGCAAGTTTCAAACCCATGCTCATAATGGAAAAATATTTATCATAATTATTCGCCCGTAACATGTTGTTTGATAGAATATCAAGTGCCTAATTCATTGAGACATTAACATTGCCAAACACATTTTGCACCGACGAATACGCATATTTTATTCCAATTATTTAACACTAATATGTATTTGTGTTCCTCTGACTCTCTTACCTAATGGACAATGATTTATTCTTCAGGTATTCAGCTAATTTATTGATGTCATTATGTCATTGTTAATAATGTATTCATTAATAAACATGAAAAGAGAAGAGAGAATAATGTAATGAATTATGCTCGAAGTTGTGGTGGAAGTAGGCCTATGCATTGGGCCAACGTTTTTTAAGGTAACGGTTGTTGTTAAACAGACCTTGTTGTTTTTGTGGTAGGGGGTGCCGTCCCCATTCCTCTTCACTTTTGTTTGACGCCCATGTTTCATCACTCAACATTTCCTAGAAAGTTACTAGTATTGGCTTGTTTTATCTTATATGTATCATTCTTAGCACAATGTAAAGTTGTAGATAGAAATCATGTCTGTCATGACTGCCCTGTCAAAGAGTTCAGTAATCAATTATATGTATCTGTTTGGAGCTTATTTCATTCATGGTTCAAAGTCTTCACTATACACAATGTACGTAAAACTGCCCTTTTTTGCAGTGTTCATTTTGGGCATATCACTTTTGTCATCCGAAACATGTGAAGTGTTGTGCTCTCGTTCTATTATTTTCTGAAAAGTTATTAATTAATGCATATTATAGCACACTCCAAAAACCACATTTCAAAAATTGTCTCCATTGTATTCTGTAAAATGGAAACTTGCTTAACGGTGTCAACATACGTACATGCACTTTTAATGATGACAGTCTGAAGGAAAAAAAAGTTTTATGAAGTATGTTTTCAAGGGGTTATGTTTATCCACTGATCCTAAACAGTATAAAAACCATTCGGGTTGCCACCGGACTAAGTAACTATCCACACTCGTTCCCATGGCTTCCAAAAATGAAGAATGTAGGATGTCTTCTGAATTAAGAGAACGCAAAATCTATCTTTTTTCTCTCTCAGATTTGTCTCCTTATCTATCCTTTTATTCAAAACAAAATGCTGATAAGCAATACCAAACAAAAGGAATTGTCATCTTGCCTTTAGTGCGTTAATTGATACATATTATGTGGAAAATAAAATTAGAATAGTATTTCGTGAATCATGACCAAAATGTGAATGTGAAATAGTTGCATTAATCGTTTATTTTTTAAATTGAGGTAATTAAGTAACATCTAGGAAATGGTTCTAGTTGCATCCATTTCTTTCCTTTTTTATTCCAAGCCTTCCTTGGTCTTATTTGAAACCTTCTTCCACTTGTACTTTGCTATTCTTTGTCCTCTTCTGTCTGCTACAGATGAATTTATGTCGAATCTCCTTCTTTCAGATGGAGCTCTTTGTTTTAATTGTCTAGTATAGGTCTATCTTATCTTGCTTGTATAGAGCTTATTTCTCCCCTTTTTATGATTAAAGCAGTTTGATTGTTTCCATCGTTGCTGTATTTATATTTTGAACATGTTTTGTGTGAAACCAACCGAAATGTAGTGATGTGCAAAGTATGGTATTAATGTGTGATCATTCTTTATATGCTTGTATATAAACCAGACAGGATGTATATATTCTAGTATACGGTAGAGTGTCTTAACGTCAATTTTCATCTGCGAAAAAAAATGATTTTGGTATGAAAAAATCTGTAGCGGTGATCGGAACATTGTAATATTTCAGACATTTTCTAATGAAAAATAAAAATACAGATAAACGCATTGAGGAAAATCTCAGCCTTTTCATTTTTGTTTGATGTTTTACAAAGACAATGATTGAAAATGAGCGGGGGGAAATATACAGAGAGAGAGAGAGACAGACAGGGAGAGACAGACAGACAGGGCAGGGGAGAGAAAGAGAGGGGAGGGTAGCTTAGAGATAGATGGAAGAAAAAGGGAATAGAGTATAGGAGAGAGGAACATTGATTCAGCGAAAGAGAAAGAAAGGGGAAAGAGAGCGAGGGAAAACAGAGGAGATGGAGAGGGAGAAAGAAAGATTGACAGACAGATCTACCCACGTTTTCATCCCTATCAACATTTATGGAACACTATGACTTAATTCACAAACAGTTTGTCGATTCCCCTTCTTTCAAATACTTCTTTCTCAACCATTTCAGACTAGAACGTAACAAATATAGCTTCGAACTCGTCAATTTTATCTTCCTCAAATGATTTATTTTAAAAAATGGCGTACATCAAAAATGGATATTGAGACATTTTGTTAGCACATAATTCTATCGACACATAATTTGTTGGTCTGTTTATGCTGCTCTCTCTTTCTCTCTCTCTCTCTCTCTCTCTATTATACAGTGATGTACTTTTACGATTTAAAAAAACGTAATAAAATAGAATAATGAAGAAAAAAATCTCTGAATTTTAGAGGGTGATTGACATTGTGACACGTCAGATATCTCGATTTGCCCGTTTTCGTATTTGTATCGAGAGTTCGAGACAGAGATTTATACGATATGTTTAGAAATTCAATCCTTATTTCAAAACACTCGGTATAATACAAATTAGGTATGAACTAACTGGAAGAATTTAAAATTTAAAAGAAAAGTTCAGAACACTCGCTGTGAAATATTATAGGTATGACTTAAATGGAAGAATTTAAATATAATGCCCAAATTCGAAGCATAAAATATGACAGGAGCATATATTCGCCCCCTAATAAGAAGACATATTTCCATGTAATTGACGGTAAACATTCACTTCGTAGACAATACATTCCATTGAATCTAACTATACACACACAATGTACCGAAATATACAAACATGAAATGCGAACATTGAAAACAAATGATTGTACAGTTGTGAAAATGGATTACCGGTATACATAGTAAAAACAAGATGCTTTGGTAAAAATTGCAGCAGTTTGAAAAAAAAGAACTTAAAGATGATTCTGGTGACTAAAAAATACAATATAATTTACCAGGGGCATCAATGATAATTATATAAAGGGAGAGGGTGGGCTGAACCCTTACTTTAAAAAAATTATCTCGACATGCCTGTAATTTTTGTTGAAAGTTATGTAAAGTGAATTAATTTATTCAACAAAATTATTGTAATAGGGACGCCGTGGTGCCATGCCTTCAGAGGCGGACTGCATGGCCATGAGGAGTTTCCCCGTGTATCGCCTGATATTTTGGCTTGATCAAGGCCGGTCGATTTGTGATCTGAGGGCCCGTTGTTGTGTTTCTCTTATAGGTTTAGTGGGCCGGTCACATCGAAATTCCCCAAGCGAAATTCGGTCCTAGTCCGTGCCAGCACTTACCGGCTTGAGTCTTAAAAGACCTAGAAAAGAACTACAGTTTCATCATCGGTTTCTATTTCATTCCTTGCTGATGCCAAAATGTTAGTAAATAATTCCTTCTATAATCTACTATCTCATGATAATTTGAATACAATTTGCGTATAAAAGAAGACTAGAGTTGGTATTCGTAAAAATTATTTCCCATTGCTTTTCGATCTTGAGCTAACGATTGTGAGTTGTCCTGCCCGTATGACGACATCGCCGTCATTTGATATCCTCCTGTATCCGCCGCGTCGTAATCGTAATTATTATAATACCCTTGATTAAAGTTTCCCTGGTCGTAGCTCGTCGCTGTACCGTTGGTTTTAGAAGAATTGTTATAACCTCTGCTGTAATAGTTATCACTCTTAGTTTGCTCAGGTGGAGCATATTGTTGCTGATCCCAATAATTTTCATCGAAAGCGGGATTGTAATGATCATATCGACTCGCACTGTCGTAACTTCTGTCCGCATATTTACTGAGATCGTTCTTATCTTCTACCGTTGACCTTGTCGGAGCAGCGTTTGAAGTGTTCGATCTCGGAGCCGCAGTTGAAGTCGGCTTCGAGTCGGCAAAGGTGACACGCGTACTTCCACCGTTATGATGTCCAAACCCACCATCGTCGAATCCATACGTCTGATTGTAGATCTTCGATGACTGCATGGAAGACGAGTTCGAAGCTGGTTCGGTCTTCGACGATGGCGCCACCGGCATCGAAAACGTCGACGACGTCGTGGTCACTGCTGGAGGCACATTCGCTGCCACCGTGGGAATAGAAGTGTTCGATGACGTCAAGATGTTCGATGATGACCCATGATGGAGGTTGACTCGACGAAGATGAGCGTTGGAATCTTGTGATTCTTGTCTCTCCGTGTATGGGCTCGTACTCAGATCGTATGTTCCTGAGCGACGATTGATCTTACCAGCCGTCAGCTTCTGTCGTCGTTTTCGTAATCTCAACCAGTTATAGTTACCCGCTATGCTCATCATGAAATGATTCTAAGGAATGGACACAAAACAAACAAATCTGAATCGTCATTTTTTTGTAATCAATGTTCTCATAATGTAATTCATCTTCCATTGTAATCATATTGAAGCATACATAAGACAAATATACAAAATGTTACTTTGACCATTAATATGTACATGAGACATTTGACATCATGAATACATCTATAGGTCTACTCGTAATCCATGCAGCGGACATAAAGGTAACAAGTGCTGAAATAACCGCCTAATATTTTTTGAACTATATTCTGTAGAGTACATAGTTATTGCCGGCTTAAAACGAAATTATGCATAAACACAAGCTTTAATTTTGTAATAGATGCAAAGATATCCATTTTGCTAATTATCTTTCACAGTCATGATGTAACATCCTTCCCAATTACCTCTCCCAATACCCCCAAGACAATTACACCCGGACAGCTACCCCCTAGTATGGGACAGACTTAACGTAAGGGTATAGTTGTCCGGGACCTATATAGTCTGGTGGTAGTTGTCCTGAAACGCTATAAATTCATCGTCTCTTACGGTAATAGGGTCTTACCATGCCGATCAGGACGAGAACACATCCAATTAGTCCAAGGATGAAGTTTAATCGAAGGTTCTGAGGAATATCAAAGACAATAACCATGTTATAAAATCACTAAACGTATAAGTATATGGAAAAAGTTATTATATTCGCAGATTCTGAAAGTTTATTGTTGCCTAGCTGTTTGTGTTGTGTTGGTATAAATATCATAATAAATTGCTGGAGATGGTAGCATTCAGTAATAACTAGACCGCTTGATGGCGCTATTATGCATGAATAGTGCAGTGGCGCTCGAGTCAATCAGTTCCTATACCAATTACATAAACTTTTACTGGTATATGATGAGAGGGGCAAACAAAATGTCTTCTTTAAACTTCTTATGCAAAGGCATTGCATTGGATGAGGATCTAAATTAGGCTTGACTGAAGAAAGTAAAATGAATGGGCCAAAGACACACAACATCATAGCATAAATGATAATTTATAATTTATAATTTATAATTGATTTGTTGATTTCTAATTCATCTTTTCAGCATATATATCCACGTGTATTGATGTGACATTTGCACTTATAATTGATACATTTTATCTAACGCAATACATCACATTGAATAGAAAAAGTAAGAAATAATAAATAAAAAAATGAATAAAATAAACATGATATATACTGTAGAAGGGCTCCAATGTAAGCATGAATATTGATGTGCTATGCTTGTAAGCAGCCCTCAGTTAAACTAAAGCAATAATGTTTTATAATTCATTTTCAAATAGTTGCACGCAGGTTAATGTAGTATATTATATTAACAAAGATGAATTTTAGATGGGTATGGCATAGAGTCAGGCTCACTTACACTATCACAGATGGCCTGAAGATTTTGTTCACAAATCAAGGTGCTGTTAACCTCTCCTGGGAGACTTGGAGGTGCGAGACCTGATGGGAATAAAGGAAATCGTGTGATTATCAGATGAGACATATAGGTAGGCTAATGGCGGGAGAATGTGAGAGAGAACATTTTAACGTGGAGATGAAAAGTAGAATGCGAGAAAAATGAGAGGAGGGGAGAAGGAGAAACAAAGAGAGATGAGGAAACGAGGAAACGAGCAGGAGAGGAAGAAGAAAGGGAAGAAGGGGAGGAGCAGTAGGAGATGAAAAGCAAAGGGGGATATGTGATAAAGCTATTTAAATAGTACACTAAGAAATGTAGAACTGATACAGAGAAAATCTGATTTCAGATCATCCTAGTTAATACACTACAATAATAAAACTAATCCACAGGGGCTATTGCATCGAAATAAATCAAATGGAGCCTTCCTATTTATTCTTCAATTGATTTACTCACCAAACTGCCTGAGATCAAGACATGTAGAATCGGTATATAATGCGTTGGTACATACTCCACTGTGTAACATCATGAAGAATACAGTAGGTATGGTTGAACCAAACAAGAATACATACCAGCCTAGATTGATGACGTAGGCCACGATCATGAACTGTAAAAAGCAAAAAATGAAAAGGGGGTGAATATTTTTAAGATTATAAAGAACTCTCCCTGTCTCTTTTAATGCATTTCTGTCGTCTTGATATTGTCTTAGGTGTCTGATTTCCATGACTATTTTATGATTATTATATACTGTATAAATACATCAACATCGGCATCATCTAGAAACTAAAGAATTGGAGAATAGCAACGAATACAGACAGACCTACTGAAGCTTTTCGCCTTACACTCATCAAGAATGAACAGAAAGCCGACATCTAATGAGTGCAAGACGAAAAGAGTATTCACTGATTTTCTTCGATATTGTAGTACCAATCATCTATATAAGTGAAAAGATGAAGATTGGACCCCTTTTCACATCTCCCCTAATCCATTGCCTTGTTTATTCACATTCCATCCATTGTTGCAAGAGCCCCCTCATTGGCTGAACCCAGGCTACGCCACTGACTGTAAATAAGAAGATGTTTTTTGTAAAATGTTACCGCGGTCAGCTGTCGTCTGCCTGTTTGAGCCTTGTTAAAAGCACACCATGTCGATGCATTCTGATATCCTGTTGCCATGCAACCAGTAGAGAAGAAGAGAATAACCATGGCAACCATTAGCACCAGTCCAACGTAAGCACCAATCTGTATCCACGAGAACCTGAGGAGAAAAATAAAAGATTTCTGCAATGTCAAATATATATTTTCAAACAATATGATCATTAAGTGGCATCTAATATTTCTAATGAAATGTTGATTTCGAATTGTTCTGAGCAGCATTATAAGCAAAATAGCATCCACTTAGAGAAATTTATCCTAAAAGAACAATTTGTGACAGATAATTAAGCCTAGAGCATGTTTATTTTTTTTAAATTTAAATCCGCTCAACAAACGCACAAAAAGAATATTACGGCATGCGGAAGTTATTTCCGTTAAAACCCACTAGGAGATAATAATCGTGGTTGAAAGTTTATTTTTTCCAACATTTAAAAAAAAGTCATTTATAATGAGTCCCCTAAAATGAAATAACAAATTAATTATTTTTAAAAAATGGGAAAAAGCGAATATGTTTATAGATACATGCATCAGTGTCGGTCATTCTTACCAAGTATATACAGCATCTTCTATATAAGTGTTGCTGAAGAGTGGTCCAGCTATTCGACTGTTAAAGCCTACGCACACGACTACCAACACGACACCGATCACCGTGACGACGAAGGCTACGATCGAAGACCAAGCTACTCGCTCACAGCAGTCTTTACATGAAGCTGTATCAAGGAAAACATTTGAAATCAAATAGGATTTTGATGATAAGACTTCACTAACATACTTAGTTTAATGCATGATCTAGCTGTAAAAGAAGGTGTTCGTGGCCTACATTTTGTTGTATTTTCTTCATAAAGTTTGGAATTTAGAAAATAATTCGAGTATCACAATTGATAACAAACAATGTTACTATGTCTATAAATACAATACTAACAAAATAATGATTTTATGCGTAGTGATAAATAATGTTTATCATATTCTTAATGCATGACTCAACGCAAATTTGATGTCGCTAAATTTTGATATATACATGTATATTGAAATTTTGACATATTTAGCTAAGCTTTCAATGATGAAAACAGAGCGTGTAATTCACTATGGACATGCAGTATCAGTATTTTCAATGATGATGTCGTTGTTATATCAATTATCATAAAAAATATTTGTGTCACATTTGCATCAAGTTAATGGACGTGTATTATGAAAGGAATGATGTTAACTTCAACTTCGTAGTTGGAAGTGTAATATATTAACTTGAACTTGAACATAGTGCTTTGTAATCTTAGAGATGATAGAAACATTAAATCGGGGAGATCTTGATTTAACCAAGTCACTGCCGACAAAACGATAAGAAACAGGGAAGATAATTGATTATTCTCACTTTTCTCTTCCTCTTTTTCTCCTGGGTGCCTCTCCGGATCCCCGTCCATGATGACGGTTGTCAGGCTAACCTTTGACCTGCCGTGGTTATCTGTGTATGACCTATGACCTGCTGATGGCTTCCTTAGTAACCAGATCTCCTCCTCTGTGCACTCAGATGACAAGCTTGGTGATAAATTGACCACAACTGGTACAGAGAGATATAGGTCAGTCGCCAGGCACGGAATCAACAAATATGATTATTGTTTGTTTATCCCGATTGATTGTATTTTTAGACCCACAGGGATTGCTCTTCATTCACGTTTATGTCTACTTTTTAAAAAAATAGTTCATAGCATTTTCACCTTCAATTGATTAAGATTACAGATATCATTCGTATTGTTATGAAATCATGTTGCTATGATGATTTCTTCGAATCTGTCCGTCAGTTGTAGGAGAGAAATGAGTTTTACAGTTTGAAATCAGGGACAAATCCTTTAATTCATTATTTTCTATTTTGAGATGGAAACAACAAATCCGTAATGTCCTTTTATCAGTAATCGCTGACGAATGTCTTCATTCACTGCTTAGCAGACATATTTGTTCTGTCATTGTAGAAACCTGAAAGGAAGAAGGAGAAGAAAAATACAAGTTTGAAATTAATATTTTCTGTTGAGTTGAAAGGACAAAGGCCCCTAAATGTTTTTAGATTTTAATACTTTAAGATTTCTTTGTCTGATTTTAAAACACTTATACTTTACAAAGTTTAATGTTTTGTTTTCTTTATCATTATCACCCCCCCCCCCTCCCTCTTCGCTAAGGATCTATTTTCTTGTTCTCGGCTTGTACAATTCCCTTTAAAAATCAGTCATGATTTCTGGCTCGTTTGACAGGCATTTCCAAGTACCAATAACTCAACGTCAATCGAATTGCATTATGTATGCGTCTTCTGAAGTGCCAGAAAAGCGCGGGAAGAAGCAATGATATACAGCAGACATTTTGCTATAGTTTATAGCAGGTACATTTTACATCAAGAGCTTCAAGTACTTTGCTACAATATACTTGCAGTGAGGAATCTTATATCTAAATGCTACATCTCATAATCTAACATTTTTGGTGCGTTAGACATTTTGATTTAAATTTAGCAATATCTCTGTTTTACAATCCGCTTAACATTGGTATTAAAACATGGAGGATCGGGGAAACGGGAAATTTAGATCTTGATTTACTCCTGAGGCGTCTAATGCCCCTATTTCATTCAAACTCATTTATTTTCATCATACCGTTGCAATCTTAAGTTGATCTTCGTGATAGGTTGCATAGCCCTTTGAAGATTACATTGTCAGGGGAGACTATAGTAAAAGAACAAAAAAGATGATGAAGTTGGAGGCTACGTCAAATAACATGATCTGTAATTTCGGATGTCATTTAGCAATATGCAAACAATATCCTTGAATTCCCTTGTCTTCATAGCTTCATTATGTGTTCGCAATATTCAAAGAGGACAAGTCTGTTACTTGCCCCACGTTGCATAACGCGAAAACAACAATTTTACTTCTCGAACAAAGGGGAATGTTTGTCAATTTATCATGCCCGACTAGGTCATTTATACATGTATACCACTTCATGCTTAAGTTTGGCATAACAATTAATTTGTCCTTCAGAAGAAAAAAAGCTGGAATAAACATAAAAATATGTAATAAAGGTTATAATATATAATAAGGATTTCTAGTCATTTCATTTGAACGCTCCCAGAACAATAAGAGAAGGTCGTTACATTTATGCTTGACTTGACGTCACTGAGAAAGAAAATATGAGAAGTTGGAAAGAGAGAGAGAGAGAGAGAGAGAAAGACGAGATGTCAAAGTCCATGTGATTTCAAAACTTGACAAACAACACTCGCAATCAAAACACGTTGAACCACTTCAAAAAGGTATGTCTTAAACTATTGGGCTATACATTCTAGTTAGTCAAATTTCAAGTGATAGAATTTCCAATGAGATTTTAAATACGATAATGATCATAATAAACTGCCGTATGGTGCGATGGGGGCGGGATCACAAATTAGCCCCTTTCCCACGTGTTTGGTAATCACTTGTCTATGTTGTCAAATTATTTTATGCAAACTAGATTTGAAGCTTGTTGTATTATCAAAACAGTCGGTCGAAATAAAGAGCCTACAATTTGCAATGATCCCAAAGTACAACATTTATGATGATCATCAAATTGTAAAAAAAAAACGTTTGGAGTGCCCTGAGGCCTGATCTTTCAGCGTCAACTCTAAACACAGAATTTGAACAGAACATACATACTGCATTCAATTGCAATTGGTTCTAACTAAATTAAGACTTATCTCATCTCTGTTTGCATTTACAACGGTACAACCACATTGTCAATAATGTCTTAACTGTGGCATGTCAGTATAACTGAATTGACAAAAACATATGCGTCATGCATATATATTTAACATCAAGTTTCGTTTTCGATCTAATCTTTAATCTCCACGAAAATTTAAATTCGTGCACTGTAATCATCATCATCCAATGCAAGGTCTATTACAGACTTCGGCGGTCCTGGCCCTCCATTTCTGTTTATTATCTGCTATTCTTAAAAAGCTGGTCCTTTTTATGTTATTTCATACTGTAATAGTTTTTGTTTTAATAGATCCCGGAGCCCCCAATATCAAAACACTGATACATGAAGTAAGTAAGATGGCTTAACTGAATAATAATAATGTTGGAGGTACAATGTATGTCCGAACTGGTAGGTGCTGTCACAGTGGTGCCATGTATGCATTCACAGGTGATCGACAGCTTCATTTTTTTCTGACTGCTATCCCACCGGGTTTCACAAACTATGGTGAATTCAACATCAATTGGAAATGTCATATTCTATAACTTAAGATAATCCTGGGGAGTGTTTCACAAAGACTAAGATCGACTTTAAGTTGGACTTAAGTATAACAGGCCGTTCGTGCCATTGTTTGCTCTCACCATTATGATCTTTAGATAATATTTTTTCCTTCAATAATGAATTATCAAAAAATGTAAGTTTTTTAGATTTTTTACCATGATTTGTACGTCCCGTGAGAGACCAGTCAGTAAATGATGAGAGAAAACAATGGCACGAACGGCCTGTTATACTTAAGTCCAACTTAAAGTCGATCTTAGTCTTTGTGAAACACCCCCCTGGAGTTGTGGCATTTGATATTCAAGAGTATTGTGTGGATGGCATACTAGCATTCACACACATAAATATATGCCTATCCAATCCTCCCTGGCTCGCGTATATTCACTTCATGCACTTCCGTGGCGCCACGTACGTTTGATATTACAAGGCGCCATCAACACCAAATTGATTCCTTACATAAGGGGTATGAAATAACATAACAATCATTTATGCATGAGTGAAAATAAGGTAGAATATGGTTGAGTTCTATACAAAAAGAATACATATGTAACATCATTATTGTAGATACAACTTACTATTTACAGACTTCCAAAAATATCTTGTGATGCAGCGCCATGGGTGTCTAACATAATTATTGATATAAATCATTGTTCATTCTGAGCAACAAAACATCGATGATAAAATCACAAAGCAATCACATATAAATCAATAATGTTTATACTTACATTCAGAAACACCATTCAGAGATTTACCACAATACAGCGACACAGTGAACGCTGTATACAGATGCACTTGTGCATATAAAAACATCTCTAATACTACTGCAGTAGCATCCTTATAGTGTGTGAATACCAGTGAATATATGCACGCTCGAAGATAGCTGGCTTTCACCACTCAAACAACACACACACAGACAAACATGTATTAGATTTCTCCATAATATGAGTTGAGAGATTACCTCGTATACACACTCATTCTATGTTCTTCGCCCACTCCGTGGGAGGGTTCGGTATAGAGCGCACCCGGCACGAAATCACAGTTGACAATATTCTCTACGTTTTGGGAATAGGGCCAAAAGATAATTGGTATCGACAAATTTGGGTGATAGAAAAACAATACTTTTTTGTATATCTTCGGATATGATATTTTCAATTCCCCAATAAAACATGACGGTTACAACCATATCTTTGAAGCTGGAAAAAGGGCATTTAATTTTCGAGAATTTTCTTTGGTACATGTAGTACAATAATATAGGCTATTATTTTGATCAATACTATAAATGTTCATCGACCAAAATCAATGAGTCCCCACAATGTTGACGAAAAAATATTCACCTATCTAGTTTGTTGTTTTTTTTTGAAGGGAGGAGGGGTCAATTTTCCTTATTTTTCCCATATTCCTCAATTTTCTTTCCATATCCATTTTGAAACCTAATTTTAAAAAATGTAGCAGTTTCGATAATATGTTATAAACGTATGTTTTCTTTTTATTATGGTAGGGGCATTTTCAAAATGAAAATTGCTTTAAAATATTAATTCTTGAATTTAGTACCAACATCCTGTATATTCGGTGTAAACCTCTTTTCTCCAGAAATACGTAAAATAGGTACTCT
The DNA here is from genome assembly GCA_037976565.1 of Mesocentrotus franciscanus. Lineage (NCBI taxonomy): Eukaryota > Metazoa > Echinodermata > Echinoidea > Camarodonta > Strongylocentrotidae > Mesocentrotus > Mesocentrotus franciscanus. The sequence goes on along the minus strand of CP137680.1, from coordinate 3,220,787 downwards.
TGTGATTTTCACTGAGCCTTTTCCTAATTGCAAAAAAGCACGCATGGAATCCTCAAAAGTGTGTCAAAAGACCAGATTAAAATACCTGAGGATATAAATCACCATTGACTCGAAATAGAATGGAGTTATCTTCTAGACTTTGTCGTGTTTGTTGGTATTTCCTCGTTGTATTAAATGACCTTTCTCCATTCTCGTATCTCTTACAATGATTTGAAAGAAGCCTGAAAATATTCTTTCAATTTGAGTTCAGTCACATTTTATTTACCTGTAGGATGTTTGCTTTAACCCACTGAGTAGTTAAGTAGAATGAATCACCGATTATTTGTTATACTTCACAGTTTAGAATTCAGACGATTAGTAAGAATATTGAAATGCACCATTGTCATTACATTTGAGACACAAAATATATTTCTACTGGAATTACGGAAGACGATAAATGCAAGTCAGTTTTTGTGATATGGAGAGAGTTTAGTGATGGTATAGAGCTTTGATGTAAGCCTGTTGTGATGTGATTGACTGTAACTTTGAATTATCCTGTAAATATGTAATTTTTATATGATTTAAAGTTTTAATAAACACACAAATATTTTTTTTAAAGAATTTAATTATCCGATTTCACTCGTGGGGTCATGGTAAAATGCCGATATTTACATACAACAGAATGTGCATAAAATAATGTGGCTTACACGGAAAATATGGTACACTAAGTTTTATTAGCAAGATGGTTTAAATGTGTTTCATACAACATCAAAAATTTGGACATGAATACATTTGGAAAACAAGTGGATATCTGTATATTATAGCAGTCTACAAATGTAATTGATCTTTTCCAGTTTTTAGAAGGGGTGTTCATATTCATGCAAACATGTGACCATACATATCAGTAAGTATATAATCAACATTTTCAAAAGTGAAAGCCTGATACATGTACAGAGATCACATTTTGCATTGAAATTTGGGGAAAGATTACGTACCATTTTGAGAAAACATTCATTGTTAATATAGGTATTATACAAATTGGGGTGTGTGTTGTGTTTTTATACTGGACAAGTTCAAAGGTTCAACTACTTATTGTTTCCTCAAATTCTGTTGTAGATTAGCGGTGTGACCATTTCTTGGATTATTAGATAATTTTGTTTACAAATCTTTCATTCTCTACCTCTCTCCATCTCCCTCTTTCGATATTAGCTTTTACGCGTTAGCTCTTACCCTCTTTCCATTTCTCTCGTAAAATTATATCCATTCTCTTTTCTCCCCTCTCTCTTTCCCTCCCTCTGTTTCTATCCCTCCCTCTCTCTCTCTCTCTTTGTCTCTTTGTCTCTTTTTATTTCTTTTCTCACTACCTCTTTCTTTCAATCATCCAATTTTAATCGATGTTTTTCGCTTCTCCCACCTCTTTTCCCTCTAATCTTGGAATGAATCTATATTCGAGTGATTTAAAGTGTACATGATTTCACTTCACCATGGCTTCGTTTTAGTAATGTACCAATCATGGGCAAAACAGAATTACAACTAGACTTAATAAAGCATGGACCTGTTCGTAGTAGGTCCACGTTTACTTGTCCTCCATAACTGATAAAGAAAAGATACAAAATTGAAAGCGTCAAGGTGTTCGTCCTTGCATAAATTATATTCTATCCGCCAAAGATGATAAAGATACCCATTTTAAAGGTTTCGTGTGGACACGTCGCTATCACCCTATAGTAATGATAGTTGGGGTCATACGTATTTTGAGATCCCCACTATCCACTCACTCATGAATACAAAGAAGACTCGTTTGAACGAGTTCTATGAAAAGGGAAAGCAAAGCTCCGTCGTTTTGTATAATAGGTGGAAGGTGTGCTCCGATTTGCCTATTCTATTAACATCAGTTTACAAGGAATTTTGTTTCTTACCACGTAAATCATAAAAGCGTGCGACTTGGCTAGAGGGGAAAGGGTGAATAGTGGATAATTCAAAACATGTATGAACAAATAAGTGTTAATATTGCAAGGTGATTGGGCAATATATTCCGATCAGCCGGGCGAGAGAGGAAGAAAGTTGATGAAATAGTGAAGAAAATAAAAAGGAAAGAAAAATAGTGGAAGATACAGAATGGGACCGATTAATTCTATTTAGAGAGTAAGAGGAAGCATAATAATGCCAGAATCCAAGTCAAACTTTTGAATGATAGTTTTAAAAGATTCTAACAATCTCGAAACTCGTAAGAGAATAAGAAACACACTGCAGAAATATGAGACCCGCAACAGGAAAGCAATATTATAGGAATAATGGAATGGTTTCATTTAATAGTTTCATTTCGGATGACAAAAATCCCTCGGGCTTTCATCTGTTTACCCGAGGATACGAGGAAAGACACCATTTGCCAAATTGCTAGTATCACAATACACTGGCCCCTATAATCATTTCCGGATTTTGTATAAAAGTAAAGAAGCCACATCATTAAATCTCATGATTACAAGGAACATTCTAAAATTTTATCCTGAAAAAAATCGAAATCACATGGTTAGAATGCTTCATAATTATATTAAAAATGTAAGTGATTTTTTTTATTCACAGGTTTTAAATAAGAACTCATGTAAACTCCCGGTCTGTCTCTTGCATCCCTCTATTATTTGAATGCCGTCTACTTCTTATAATTTCTATTTGAGTTATTAATGATTAAAACAAAACTCCAATTTAAGTTGCAATAAACTGTTGCACATGAAGTTGGAATAACTGTTTATGTTCCCTTTTTCGGGATAGATAACTAAGTTTGTACCGCGTTAGAACTATATTGATCAATGATATCTAAAGAGTCATAGAAAATGGTTAATAACTTCTTATTTACCAAGAATAAACTATATTGTCATAATCATTTCATGAAAATGAGCTAGAAAAATTATTCAAACTTTATAGGCAACAGTGTACATTATCCATATAATATACATGTAACTCTATACCCTATTTGTCAGAAATGTGAATCATATTGCATTGTGATGTATTCGTATACCTGCGTTATGGCCTGCCATGAGTCCGACCGATAAGGGACTATATGGACCTGATAGTTATGTTTACAAATTCTTATACATAAAATAAAGTCTTGACAATTACTACAGACATGATTGTGTGCATGTTTCAGTATTACAGTGGCACTACGCAATACACATTGCAGCGTTGAGGTTCCTCTGTTTATTGCACGTCAGCAATGATATTTGAATTTGGTAACACAAAACGGTCTGCCTTAAACATATTGGTAAGGTTGTGTAGATCATAATCATATAAATTTATTCATAGCAAATGTTTGCTCCTATAGAATAAATAAACAGAAGTTCACGTACAATGAATGCACTTTATAACGGTCCTTATGATTATCCAAACAACTAAATGTCTATTTGCAGTTGTCACAGTATCAAGGTTTGTGCTTACACATTTTGCTCGCAAACAGAATGCTTCAGATTTAAGTTAAAGGAGACACTTTGCTTACAAAAGGTTATTTAATATTCACAGAATGATCTTTAGGACCTACAATAGTTATTTATTCATAAGTTGTAACAAAATAATTGAAATGGGTAAGATTTGGGGATAACAGATAATTATCAAAAAAATCTCAGTACGATTTCGAGACAAAAGTACTTTTGTTTATGATGTGCATTTAAAGTACCTTTAAAATGTTGGGAGCCCCGAATTCGCCAAAAATTTGATGGCAAAATTTCAAATTGTATCATATAATGTGAAAGACGGTCATTTAAGACACATTTCTGCAAGGAATTTCAAAACAAATGTGTTTGAAGTCGAATAGTGATGAAAGAATACAAAAATTAGGTTTTCTGCGTACAACAGAAAACCAAAATTATATTCTTTTATTATTTTTAATACATGTATTGTGATATGCTTGCTTGAGAGGCATAATCAAAACGCCAGTGCAAAACGCGTTGAGAAAGAGAGAGTCGGCAACCATTAATTTTGTGTAAGTGTGATGAAATGTTGTTATGTCGATAGATGGCGGTGTTCAGATGACTTTTGATGTTTCATGGACCTAAATGAGGGAGCTTGCGTTGCACTGAAAGATTCTAGGACAACTAACTCTAGACTATCACCCCGGATGGAAACTACCTTCCAGGGCAATAACCCCTGACATTTCAAGTTTACTAATTAATATGAAGAATTAATATGAAGAAAAAGAAGGAAAGCTCAAAGGAAGGGCCCTCAATTAGACACATTATACGACAAGACGAGAAAAAGTATAGGAATTTGAATGGGACCTCCACCTTAACGATGAATTTGCTATCACTTTATACACTAATTGTGTGTGGCCATGAAGAATCAAAGCCATCTCGATTTTGTGGGCGAAGTAACTAAGCTTCCATAGGTCACTTGATTGGTCGGGATCGTAACTGAGGTATGAGAATTTTCCCCTAACAACTGCTTTCTTTGAAAATTCAAAATTTACTTTACAGGGGCTCAAACGATCAGATGGAGACATTCGGGGCATACATCAGCTTCATCCTATACAAGATACGTCATTGAGAAGCGCTTTGTAACTGCAAGGAAAGAATCTACTGTAACATCAAATACCCTGTGTATTGAATAGATTCGATTGAATTTAGCCCATCAGCAGTAATCAAAAACCTAATATTTAATCCAATAACCTAAATTTGGTTGCAAAAATCACCTACCCATGTTTTAAAAAATGGCAAGGTTAACAAAAAAAAAAAACGTAATGTGAAAGTTTGACAAAGTCAGTGTAATGAGGTTAAATCATTTTCATAATTCGTATTGGCCATTTGCACATAATTCATCCCATACAATGTTTTTGGATGTCGAAAGTCAATATTTGTTCCTCCTGTCTAATCATGTATAAGTGAAATGTGTCACCCAACATCGACCAACAGCGTGTATTTCCGTGATAACCCCAACCTTGGTCTTCGTATAGCTTCAGGTATTGAATATCCAAACAATCTAAGATCGGGGTATAAACACTCGACCAGCGAGATGAAATCATGGTCAGAGATCGTCTGGTAATACCGGGCCATGTTCTGATCGCTAGAGCTATTCCAGGTATGCTTTTGAGGATCTGCTGTAGGAAAGACCAGTGAGGAGCCATTGGTAACAGACCCTAGGAACCCTTGCACATCTTCGTGCAGGGTCTCGTACTTGCCAATGAAGTCGTACTCGACCAGACACGGGTGACATAACTCATACTGGTCATTCCAGTGCTCGTCTTCTACTCGCCTGGCCATGAAGTACTGGACGAATTCCTTGAACGAGTACGGAGTAGTTTTGTTTCTCTGTTTTTGAGATCCAAGATGGGTCTTTTTGAGCCATCGGGTAATGAACTGGCTGTAGAGACCCTTGACCGGATCCTCTGGATTCTTGAACTCGATCTTTTCACGATAGGCCGACAAGACACGCGAGAACGGGTTACGGACAAACAAGAACTGCGTGTAGTCTTTGATCTTCTGGTTGGCCTCATCCTCTGCAAGTTGGCCAATCTTCTTGAAGACTTTATCGAACTCCGTGTGCACACTCCGCCTGACTTCTCCTCGCTTCCGTACAGGACTGAAGACGCCGTAGGACACCAGGAATGAATGTTTCCAGCTGGTACAGCTTACCTTCGGCACGTAGCAATACAGAAGCCTGTGTTTGTCGAAGACATAGGTGTGCTTGAGTGAGGTGAGCTCTTTTAACGTCAGGTTATGATCTCTTGTTGGGTGTTCTTCAAACTCAAGATCCGCGCATGCCTCAATAAGAGCATTCTTGCGTCGTACCTGATGGTCTTTCACGTCGGAAATGGGCTGTATGGGAAAGAAATACAGAAGTATGGGATTAGATAAAATGAATTTGACTTTTTAGGTCGGAGATTTTTGGGGCAGGGGGCATGATCAAGGGCCTGTAAATGATACAAAGCAACAGTCTGATGATATGGCATTTGATTGGAGGGTTTCATGACTAAACTCAATGCTCATATTTCGGAGTCTGAATTGGGATAGTTACAATTTTGTACTATATTCACACAGTTCAGAGTTTTATCTATCATTATTATGATTATATTGAAGTGTTAACAGTAATCACAGTATCATAAAAAGACAAATATAATTTCATCTACACAAATTATCATTTAAGTTCACTGGTTATAATATTCATTCTGGCAATGGATTCTTTTCTCCTTTTAACCCTAATAAGGCCGGGCTATTTGAGTTCTTAATACGGCCGGGGGGGGGGCCCCCCTAAGATCTCGGCCATGAAACGGCCGATCGCCGCGCAAATTTGCATACATGTCAAGTGAAGTGTATAGAATACTATAGCAATTTCAATTTTTTGAAAAAATTACTCATTTGCATATTTATGGTAAATTATGCAAATAAGGTCAAAAATTTATATTTTTACCCATAAATCATATATTCTTCATGTTTAAGCTTTCTTTTCCACTACATATATTTGTTAGACCATTTGGAATAATAATACAAAATTTGTTTTGGAAGAGCCAGGTTATTCCTTATGTTATCTCTTGTTTTGATAATTTCTTATGTATTTCATTGTTTTTTAACTTATGTATTTTATTGTTTTTGTTGTTTTATTTCATTTCTAACTATAATTCAACTATTTTGACCCCTAAAACAAACACCTAAACTTTAATCAAGACCAAATAACCAATGTTTTATCTCTTTTTAGGAAAAATGATATTTCCATATGTTTTGTACACAAATCACGAAAATGAGCGATTTTCGGGCCGACATGTAAAGACAAAAGACAAAGACGTGACTTTGTAACGGTAGGTCCGATTTTCAAAAAAAAATGTTTTAAAAGATGCGCAAGACTCGAAAGAATAAAGTCATGATGCGGCGGGGCGTCATCCGTATGCGTTCCCGAACAATCAGAAAATTGTGTCGTAAGGGTGGGAAAAGGAGATACTGCAATAGTGAACTATTTATTAGAAATAGAGAGAGAGAGAGAGAGAGATAGAGAGAGAGAGAGAGAGAGGGCGGAGAGGGGGAGGGGAATATGGAGGGAGGGAGGGATGGAGAGAGAGAGAGAGAGAGAGAGAGTGATGAGGGGGAGGGAAAGTCACAAAGAGAGAGAGAGAGAGAGAGAGTGGAGGGTCACACCTCCAGACCTTTGTGCAGCCCATGTTCATTTCGTTGATAAAAAATTAACACAATATTACATTCTAACCATGAACATTTGCTGGTAATCTTAATGTTTTTCAAACAGTTTTAATCTATGCAGATCAGTGTAGAATCTGATACGAAGTGATTGATATAAGTTTGAGGATATAGGCCTAACGTGTGACCTATAATAACCCTGACAACTGACTCCGATGAAGTAATACACATCAACATAAACAAATTGCTAACTGATGGTTTATAAATTATTACTCTGAAAACACGTGTGAAAATTATCAATTTTGAAAATCGTATGTAGAAGGCCTATTATTTTTAATATGAAAGTGGTACAGTAGGCATAATCGACGGTTGATCATAAAGTTATTTGGTCTTGGAACATCGTTGGAATACTATTCGTATAAGAGTATGGGGAAACCCCGGTGTAGTGGTCCACCTGCACACCCCAATCAGGCCGAGTATATACGGCATCTGCAAGAATCTTCAGTATTAAAGGAGGCAGATTATCTTGAAGAAGAAGAAGAAGAAGAAGAAGAAGAAGAAGAAGAAGAAGAAGAAGAAGAAGAAGAAGAAGAAGAAGAAGAAGAAGAAGAAGAAGAAGAAGAAGAAGAAGAAGAAGAAGAAGAAGAAGAAGAAGAAGAAGAAGAAGAAGAAGAAGAAGAAAAAGAAGAGGAAGAAGAAGAAGAGGAAGAAGAAGAAGAAGAAGATCGAGAAGAACAAGATCGAGAAGAACAAGAACAAGAAGAAGAAGAATACTTTTTTTTAAATTTAGATGCTGCTTCTGATATGTAGGCCTAGAGAAACATGTTCGAATTCATAGAGGGGATTCCTTTTTCTTTCATTCTTGTTAGTGATTCTGAGTATGTAGGCTTACGTGAGGCAAGAAATACCTCAAACCTCCACTAAAAATACTGTATGAGTGTTTTAATGTCTGGAATGAGAGACTGTGATATTTTCACACCTGGTGTGAGCATTATTCGAGGGGTGCATGACGCGACGTGAGACGTGATATCATTCGGTTTCCTATTCCATTCATGCCTTCACCAGATATTATTATATAGGACTAGCCTGTATTTTTTACCATGGAATATCCGTATTGCACTTCCACTTTCAATGGCCTATCGTATGATAACCAAATTATACAGCATTGCAGATAGCAGAAGAACAGATAACTAGAACATACCAGCAGATAAAGGTAACTATGGGAATCGATAATGTCACTGTTGCGTAGTGGCGGACAACTTTCCCATTTGTTCCAACAAAATAAATGACTCAAATTTATTTTTTTCTTCTTCAAAATGTATAATTCAGGAGAGCTTTGGCTTTTTAGAGGACCTGTAATGATATATCTATAAATTATGTTGAAAATTACCCGAAGGGAGAAAGCGCGCAGAAGAAAATCAGAAATCAATGACAATTTTTGTACACGACAAACGAGAGAGTACTCTATGCATACGTCACAAATAGCTGACCAAATCGCCAATTTGAGATTCGCATAGAGATAGTGATCTCATCTCTCAAAAACATATAACTTTCTTATTATTGGTCGGATTTATATAAAACTGTCGCCATCCTGGTTCTCTTATTTTATTTGGGGGTCATAATTATGTCCATTTATATATCACAGCTACTACCCCGGCTGTAGCTGAGCCGACTTGATAACGCGCTAAAGCGTTCAAGAAATGTCTTCCTACCAAAAACCCATTTACTTCATACTTTCATACAAATGGATGTCACAATCCACTGACCAAATCGCCATTACAAAGGTTGTCCGGTCGGAGCTCATTGCAGAATGCAGATTTTTATTTCAGACGAGGTGCATTATATTCCAAGAAATATGAACGATGCCACAATAAACGGGAGGCCTAGGGGCACGTACCCCCTAACCGAGTAGCAAAAATGACAAAGGAAATAAACATACAGAGAAAAAGAGAGAGAGAGAGAAGGGGCGAAGAGGAACGAGAAAAAATGATGATATGACCCTCACCCCTTCTCATATAACTTGCCCTTTAACCTACATCTCTCCCTTTCTCCCTATGAGAGATTTCTTATGATTAGAGAAAGGGATGAGGGGGTGATAGAGAGCGAGGGTTGGGAGAGAGAGAGAGAGAGAGAGAGGGGAGGGATAGAGAGAGAGAGAGAGAGGGAAGGGGGGTGGGGGTGGAGGGAGTCTGACGGTGAAGCGTGGCAAAAATGTCCAAGTCGTATTAGGGGGAAGAGGGAAATAGGGAATGGGGTTGGGTCAGCCCAGGAGATGGTATAAAGCTGCGTGGTATCATATTATTTGAACACTGACATGGATGATAATAGTTTGTTTCGGCATCTATCATTCCGGCCTTCATCAGTGCTTCTACAGTCACCTAACTAGGACCAAGGTGCCATCAGACTCCACCCCTTCCTCTCTTACACCCCTGCAGTCATCAGGGCACAGTTCATGGTGACAACATCATCAACATGATTACATGTGACTACCTGAGTAGTAGAACTAACCCGCGTAACCCCGTCGCGTCGCACTTACAAACCTGAATTCAGGGGCGTCACTAGACATCGGAGGAGCCTGTTAGACCAAATTGATTTGCTGACACGTCCACCAAAACCTTTTCACCAAGCTAACGTAAAAAGGGTCTTTTCAATTTTGCCTTTTGCCAACACGGCTTGAATTTTCTTGTTTTTTTTAATTACGAAAATTCTTTTGCGGAGAGGAAGTTTCACATACCCCCGGCGACGCCCCTGCCTGGTTGGAATCGTAGTATGCGACTGGATATCAGGTCTTAAAGGACATGACCTTGACATAAACCATTCAGGTGTCGATGTTACTTCCGTACAAATTGTCTGTACTGGCAATTTACGGTACTTATATAGCCGAGTGAGATATAGTACGATATTCTGTTACTTACAGACCAGAGAATATGCTATAGTATTCATGTATTGATCAAAACTATGATAAACTTGTACAGGCAATGCGTAAGGAAATATTAAATATAATGGGGCGTATTTGTTAAACTTGACAGATCTAATTCAATTCTTTTAACGCTTATTTTTCTTTTCTTGTATTTACGAATATAATTTGCAGACTTTTGAATCTTTTTGATGTGCCGTTTTATGGCGAATAAGGTAGAAAATGAAATGAGATAAAGATACCCTTTCATATTTTTAGTAAAAATGAAGAAGGATAGATAGGTTCCTTCATGGGTTTAGATTTTTTATTTTATTTATTAGTTTTATTCAGGTCAAATGATCGTTTAATATATCAAAAGAGATATTTGCCTCTAAAATAAAATTCTGAGACTTTTCAAAATGCTTGGCCTGTTGAAAGATACAAAGAACAGTATTAATCATTTTCATCACTTTAAACTCAAATTTAGCTCACACATGGTTTCTTTTTATTTGCTACTTTGATTTGCCCGATATTTTTTTCAAATGATTTTCGTCATAACCCGCTAATAATTAATGTTAACTGGTACCTTTAACAAAATTCCTGCATGAGCTTACCTCAGTTCCTTCCACATGGACTGAATGACCTTGTTCTAACCCCGTAATTCCTCTCATATCGTCACCTGACATGTGCTGATGATTTACATCAGAGTTCATTGGACCTGAATAAAAGACAAATACATTTTTTTTAAAACATAAAATTCTAAACATTTTACTGACCAAGAGCGCAGCGTTTATAAAGTTTTTTCTTCTTCTGGTGAATGCTATAATTTTAATGATCTCAAAAATGATCAAATTCTGCATAAGATAAAGCGAAAGAGGACAAAAGTATTAATATGTGTTACTCTCAAAAAGGTATGTTTGCCAGAGGGTTGTCCAAAATAGCAAAAGGTAGTAAGCAAAGATAAATAGTTATGACACCAAGGCATAAAAGTGCAAAAACGGATGTTTGTGAAGAAAGAAGTTTTAAAGTAGGCCTACTTAAATGATATAGAAGATTCATAAAAAAATAATTAAAGGTGTCGTGTAGACTTATTGACTTACAGGTGGTATTTATAATTTGATAGCTTATTCTAATCATGGTAGAACAAAAAGGGAGTCAAAAACTCGATCCTGACAACATAAAAAGAAGGCAATAAGAATGTAATCACGTAATCATGTAAGATAAAATAAATCAATCAACAATTGAATAATGATTTTTTTTTTAAATAGCGTAACAAAAAATGAACAAAAAATAAACAAAAGAGAGTAGAACAAAACGGTGTAGGTGCAAAACCATAGAGTGATAAAGCAATGTGAAGCATAATGAAAAGGTAAAGGGTTAGGAAGAAGGAAGGATGTGAGCATACGAAAGAAAGGAAGGGTGGAGATGAGAGAGAAAAACAACTGGTGGGTTAATGCTGTATTTGTGTGGATACAGTTTTATCCACATAATATATCGTACACGGAGCGGTTTGAAAACAGTCTAGGGTATGTTATAATAAAGTGTATTATTGTGGATTATATATAAAACAACAGTGGGCTTGCTTGACAAATTTGCTTAAATAATTTTCATGAATATAGGTGATCAGGTACCTCAAAACCACAAAAAGTCGCATGGTGTGACTCTCAGGTGTGTTTGGGCAGTTTGGTCAAATTAAAGTTTTAGCGTTTTCTTCTATGTAATTTCGAAATTTGGAAGCACCAAACAATCAAGAAGTGGTATTTTGGCAGTGTTTTGTAGATCTATGTTTGTCTGATTTTGAGTTTGATGTAGTAGTTTTAATTTTAATGGCCCTGGCTAATGGGTCTCATTTTGATCTATAACATCTTTAAAACAGATTAAGCTTTCGTTTCAATATCTGTATACAATTCTTTGGGACTGGAGATTCTTCTCTATTTTTAAATGGGTTATGAACATCCAATTATGATAGAGTTATATATATACCATTTTAAAACTGAGAAACTACTCTTCATTAATCATACCTAAACTAACAAATAATTTCTGGCGACTTTTTGGTGCGGAGTCATTTTTTTTTTTTTTTTCTCTTCAGAGATATTTATTCGGTTATAAAATACATTTAACAACAAATAATTCAAACAGAAATATACATTCACTTTACACCTCAAATCTTAAAATCTTTACAATCAGATAAAATCAAGGACTATAATATTGAAGGGCGTTTGATATAACATCTGAAATGTTATCCAAACACAGTTCATTTTTAAAAACATGCCATATTGCAAGACTGTTGTATGTTTTCCCTTGAAAGTAGTTTAATATATACATTTTGTAAATTGCATATTGTGCATATATAATAATTACATCTATATCTTTAGTGTTGGAACAGTTAGAATCTCCACCAACAATCAGGTATTTTTCGTTTATTATCAGTGTTTCTTTGAAGTTATAACGAATAAATGCAACAACACGTTTCCAGAATAATACTACTTTGGTGCGGAGTCATAGTTATTGGGTCATGTAAGAAAAATATCTTATCTGCCTTTCATTTTTTTCTTCATCATTTCATATTAAACCTTTCGAAAAGTGGATTCAAAAAGAATTTATGATGATGATGATGAGAAAAGACATACAAGGATTTTTTCTAGATTACCAGTCCGATCTAAACTGTGCTGTTTTGAATAGGCCATTTTCGTAATGTATAACCGAGTTATTTCATTAACGTTTTACGAATAATCGAATATATTACGTGTCGTTAGGTAGGGCATGCCATAATTTGTCCTACCTAGCAACAATTAATGTATACATTTGAATTCTGACTATTGAGATACATTTATTCGTAACAGGTGAATGAAATAATTCGTATCTAGGCGCTTCACAAAGGCATATGCATATACATTTGCTTACATTACGAAAATGGCCTATTGAATTGAATTGATCAGGTGTTTATTGTTACTAGGGCTGAATAATCTGAATAATAAGCTGGATAATTGACAGTTCAAATGAATACCTTAATTTCAAAGTACAACATATATCAATAATGCGTTGATTATCATTAGAATCATTAGAATAATAAGGTGGTAAAATTGAAATGGGAAACAAATAAAGAAAGATGAAAGGAAGGTACAGGAATAAAGACAGAGTGGATCGAAAGGTGAACAAAATATGAAGTTGAAGCAGTGGAGTGTGAACAATGACAGTTCAAATAATAATAAACAACAGCAAGTAGGCTTACTTAATAATTGTTAGCTATCCCTACTGATATGTTAATTGTGTATACTCAATGAGTACGTGCTTACTGATTCTCGTTATAACTTGTATCTACAGCAGGAAAATAGCCCTTTCTATCATTGCAAATTCTTACAATATTATTTCAACCAAAAAAAGAAATTTCATTATAGGTGATTTTGTAAAATATACTGAAAAGTTACACCTTGTGCATTTGGGTTGAGAAATTTAGACAATTTGGAATTCAATATAAGTATAGCAATAACTGTCATTATCATTAGTATAATCATCATCATGAATGATGAATACTATTATGTATGTAGCCGTCAGAGATAGTACTGATTGGGATTCCTGACATTTCTATAGTACCGTGTCATTATAATTTTACAATTTTGTAACTTGAAAACAATATCATTGGTTCTGTGGATTTTGTTCGATAATAAATGCGTAATGGCTATTCCCACAGGCAAGTCTAAATAATGATTATTAGCAAAATGGACTAGTAATTATTAAAAACTTACGGTCAGATTAGATGCATTGATCCACTGTCTAACTCTAAGTATGAAGGAAAGTACAACTTGTGACCGACTCAACCCGAGGTCAAATGCACATGTGCAATCAATTATCTCGCCTCCGTGTATTACCATGGACGTGGTATTACCCTGTCAATATCATAACCTGGTGATTATACACTCAAACTCCGTCATTTGCACACAAAGATTAAAGGCCTGTTCTCAAGTTCATCGACAATAATTCCGTTTGATGATAATGATGACGATGATAATGATGACGATGGTAATGATGACGATGATAATGATGACGATGATAGTGATGACGATGATAATGATGAGTTGTAAATACAAAAAAAAAAACATAAATCATAAACCATTATTTAGCCGATCTGATCAAGTGGTGCTTTGATTCTAATCGTTCGCGCGCGCGCGCGTCCAGGTAAGAAAACCCCAAACCAATGCTTACCAAATGAGTGTCTGATGAGAAGAAAAACGTTGAAACCAACGGATGAGAAGGTTAACACCGCCATTACGCATTTACCAAAATATTTCCACCTCGCCATCATCCGACTTCTACCAGCTAGCTATCGTATACATGTATATGTATGTGTCTGTATGTCGCTGTACTGTCCAACGAGTGTGAACTGCACTTTGGTATACAGGACCGACTACAATAAAGAAATCGATCTCACTTGCACGCTTCATTGTACTGCTTGTACTAAAGATATTTCCCCAGTTCAGTGTAGTTACAACCAGTGGCAGCTCCGGTATATGGTAAAAATAGAGGGGTGGCAATGTAGGGTGGGGGGATTAACTCCGCCCACAAGGCCAACAACACGTTCTATGTACGCTGATTGGACGAGTAACCTGACAATCACTTTGAAGCATTACGTAATTTTTCCGCCGCGCCGCGCGCCGTCACGAAAATAATTATGATATATATTTGATCGAGTGTTTATTACTTAATTGCACATTACATGTTTATATGATAAAATAATCCTCTGTATATCGGAGAAATGTAAATTTTGAAAAACTTTTGAGCAACAAATTAACTATTAAAAAAAACTGAGGTAATACTGACGCCTGAGATTGTGAATGGTCGCGCACTTGAGCAACAAATTAAATAACTATTTAAAAAATATTAAAAAAACTGAGGTAATACTGACGCCTGAGATTGTGAATAGTCGCGCACTTGCCAATGTCAACATACACAATCGTGACCCCTCACTGGCAAAAGCGTCTGGACGTTCTTTTCGACGGTACTCGTACTTTGGGGATCGCGCTGTGTGTGGGATGATCGATGCGTGTGAAACGGACAGAACCTGGATTAGATCAGCTGACTTCCATTTACCTTGGAACATATTGCGTGGTTCTCCTGATTAATGTGACCTACAACACCAAACAGTGTGGCCACTGTTCAGCTCGGCTTCGTATAAGCAGGGTTATCCATACAATTAGGTACATAGCTTGAAAAGCAAGGTAAATCATCATGTTAACAGAGTTTGCATTACCTCGATTTGCCAGCGTCATTGTGTTCAAAATACAGGAGCAAAACTACGGGAGGGGTGACGGAAAAAACAGAAGGAAGAGAAAAAGTTATAGAGAAAAGGAGAAAAAGGGTGAATAAGGCCGGAGAAAGGAAATGTGACAAGAAGATGATACGACCCTCTTCCAGCCCTAGGCTATAATCTCTGTGCCTCTCAGTGATTTCGGTGCTACTCAATGTCTGAATCCATCTACGTCACTAAAATATAAAAATCAGGTTATAATAAAGGAGGGGCAGAGGGAATTCCCCACCCATGTATTTTGAGAAAATTTTGTTCGCATGAACATCACTGTCGGTAAACGTTAACCGGGTGCGTACAAGGCGGGGAAGGGGAGAGCTATAGCTGGACTGCAGCCGCCCCCCCCCCCTCCCCCCATCACCGCATATTCATATACTTGTACAAAGATTCATTAATACATGGTCTATTTTATTGAGGAAAATTCGGGAAGCGCCAGCCGGTAAGGTTATGTCTGTAGAAGAAAGTGGTAGCTCATTCACATTATTTTAATGTGTACCATTAATAGACCAGTTGATCGTTTGTTTGTTTGTTTTTATTCCTGTCATAAAAGAAGATACAGTACAATGAAAGGAAAGTAACAACAAAAATAAAACACATTAAATTTATAAACTTATAAATAATATACAGTTTACATAAGCAGGAAAAATCACATGGCGTTAAATTGAAAACAAAAACAAAAACAACAACAGCGTTAAGAACGAAAGAATGTACAAAGAAATAAACAAAAAGATAGAGAAAACAAACGGCTGGATAGCCCATTTTCAGCTGCACTTGCATAGGGCAGCTGGTTTTCTATGGGGACCAGAATAAAATGTTTACAGTTAAATAATTTGGTGTCATGTTATTGAGGATTTTACACATCATTACCCTAATAATTATATGGAATATCTGGCGAGATTTCAAAGTCTCTCACCCGGGCTCTCACCGCAGTATTTCATGCACTGATTGAAGTAACAGAAAAATGTAAATGAGGCCTTACTTTCAGAATAGTTCTTCCTGCTCTATTAATTGTAGCTTTTGTAATTGATTAATATATTCAGTTTCATAGGAAGACTGCCATATTATGTCGCTCTTGCGTCGCGACGCAAGAGCGTAGCCAGGATTTTTAAATTTCACAAATTGGCACGTATCCAGGAATCATCCCAGTCTCGTTGGGTTTTTACAATAGACCGGTTTACTAACATATTAAAAATTATGCGTATTTGCTTCGTGGGGACCTTTTGACGAGTTATCATTAACATATTATCTATGATTGAAATACAATACTTGGAATCCAGTCTACATACATTACGTATTACTATGTTGGGCAAGCCTTGTGAAAGCTTTCCAGTTGTCAAGAACAATCTTTGTTAAAAAAGTATGCACACAATTTGAATAATTTCAGTAAGCCGGTCTATTTTGTACAAATTTGTATAAAAACTGGCTTATTAGTATCTATATAAAGGGCACTAGAGGG
This sequence comes from Mesocentrotus franciscanus, assembly GCA_037976565.1. Taxonomy (NCBI): domain Eukaryota; kingdom Metazoa; phylum Echinodermata; class Echinoidea; order Camarodonta; family Strongylocentrotidae; genus Mesocentrotus; species Mesocentrotus franciscanus. Next base: position 3,204,048 of record CP137680.1, on the reverse strand, counting down.
CAGCATTTGAGTAATATATGTGGTCAATCAAATTTCCTACTCACTCCTCACTTTCTCATTGATCCTGACACTTATCTATTATCGTTGTTTGCTTGTTTTTGTTAATGTTTTTAATTATTACAATAGTATAGTTACAGACCTCCAGTCCTCCACTGATACAATACCCTCATATAATAATAATACAATCTAGGAGTTAAAATGCACCATGTCATTCTATGTAAATATAACAAATTGGTTTATTATGGGTTATGAAGCAGCACCTATACCTTTCACTGTTTGTTTATATAAGAAAACCTTTATTCAGATTGCTTAATTTATATTGAAATAATTAATTTGCATAGAAGATATGTTTATACTGTAAAAAAAATGTTCCCTTTTATAATGTTGTACCCGAAAATATTAATATGAAGTATTACCGTCCCTTTTTACTTTTTTATATATTTAAAAATCTATTTTTTTTCTCTGAAATTGTAGAATTTTATCAAAATGTGTATACTCGATTGAATATGTACTATATTATGTTGGATACTTAAGAAAAATATTTTTCAAAATATGTCTGTGTTTATAATGTATGAGACAATGTACTATGTTTTTATTGTAAGAAAAATTATGTTCTTCTTTATAATTTTGTATATGAAAATCTGAATAAAGGCAAAAGAGCTTTAACAATTTTTTTTAAAAATCAAACGAAAAAATCTTGACCTTGGCTCTAACCAAAGTTTTGCAGTATCATCAAATTTTATCAAGTGTACTTATGTATTACTGTAGTTATCATGTTGATTGAATTTGTAAACAAATATATATATATATATATATATATATATATATATATACATATAAGCGTTACTGGTGAAGAGATTAATATTTACTACTTGGATCAGTTCTAGAATAATCTTGTAGGAGGGCTTTTTTGTGTGAGGGGTGGGGTGGGGTATGGCTTTAAGATTTCGTTTTTGATTTATTTAGTTTTTATTGGGGGAGGCATGACCCCACTCCCATCCCTTATCACCTCTAGAACCGCTGTTTACCACCAATTTGATGTGTTTGTTCTCTTGCCATTCCCGTCTCACAATCATTACATCTTCCACTCACAATCATTGAACACATGAAGGCCTACTCCTCTCCGCAACATAGATACAGCTCTAACTCTCTTCTCTCCCATTTCAATGTATCTTTCTTTTTGTTTTCCTCGCCATATATTGCTCCTCATGTGCATCTCTGCTTTTGACTCCTCTTTCTCTCCACCCCACCCTTCTCTCTATCTCCCTCCTCCCTCCCTCTCTCCCTCCCCCCTCTTTCTTCTTCTTCCCTCCCTCTCTCCTTCACCCCTCCCCCTCTCTTCTTCTTCTTCTTCTCATCTGTGCATCTCAATCTATCGCTACTTGAAGCTTTTTCAGTCTTCTCTCCTCTCTACTGCATACCGGTAAGACAATTATAAGTGTTCTTTACATACAGTACAAAATATAAGAAAGAAGCCATTTCTCATTTCGGGATAGATCTAAAATCTTACATAATGTATTTGAATGATGCACTGACCTCATCAAATAATCCTACAGAAATATTTACATAAATGTATCTGCAGAAGCTTGCAAGAGGTAATATCATTTGTTGAGAGCCTACAGGGCATATCTCTATGTTGAGAGGATATAAATTATACCCTAGTTCAACTTAATGTGTAAGTCCATGCTTTGTGATACTGTGAAGTTGTTGCTAAACATTGTTTAATTATATTTTATCTTCTAAATGGAAAAATCATAAATTTGTCATTTTTTCGAAAAAATGTCAGAAAAAAGGTAATAAATCAATGTCAATGCATATTATCAGGGTTGCATGTACAGCAGTAAGTTGAAATTGTGATGTCTGTTTTAAATACACATTTAAACATTATAAGACATATAGTCATAAGGGTGAGCACAAATAAAACCTCCTGCATGGGAATTGTTGCGTCATCAATAATCCTTGTTCCAAATTATCTCATGGTTATCAAAGACATCCAATTCTAGTCCTCATCAATATCTGTCCATGATATCTGGACATCACTCTCAATCTAGCTCTTTTTCTCATCAGCTCCATCTGATATAGCAGTCTTTTCCTCTCCATGTGGTTCAATTTTTCTTTTCACAATGAAATCTCCATTCCACTGGAGCAAAGTTTCCTCATAATCCCCATCAGGCATTCCATAGACAGGATTGACAGGCTTGATGCGGATAAGATGGCGGACGCGAGTCAGGAGGGAATTCACCAAGGGGGTGTTCTTGTGGACGACAGGCTTACGAGTCTGTTAAAAGATTGGGGGTAACGTACAAATTGTTAATACTATACATCATTTTCAACCATTCCTAGGCAATATCTACTGTTATCAATACATTGTCATGTTTATTTTTTGTTTTTTCAATATTTATCCATAATTTATTTTGGGAAATTGAGTGGGAAAATAATTTGAGAGAAAACTGCTGATAAAGGTGTAAACATATACTATAGATAATCCTAATAACTTTGTGAGCAGTATTTGTGATACAAATTCAAGATCTAAAGGAGAGATGAATAATTATTTAAAAAATTGAGAAAAGTAACAATCTTTACTGCAAATTTTGCAATCAGCATCTCACTTTATGGTCCAAGCTAATATGTCCTGTTTTTATTTGACTGGAATCATATTACTCTAACAGAATTACAAAACGGGCAATACACTGTACAGAACAGAGTGATATACCTTCTTGATAAAAGCTCATTGAATAATATTCATATTATTAAATCCACATTATCATCTAGATAGAAATAATCTTCCCTGTTATTTGAGCCAAAAATCTTGAGAAAATCTGAATTCACGTTCCCCAATACTGAAAATGCTATGGGATTAAATGGTGTCATGTTGTATACTTACATCAGCTAATTTTAGTTGTTTCATGATGTCTCTCTCCCAGTAAGGCCTTCGTTTAAGTGATCTTATCCTCCATACTGCATGTAATAGATGAGGTTCTTTCTCTCCCTCCTGTGAACTACTGTTGTCTGGTGATGATGGGTGACTGCTCAACAACCTTGAGGCTGGAAAAGTCATCCGCAGACAGGTGCAATATGTCTGTAGCTAGTGAATGATACACAAACAGAGCATTTAATGAGAACAATAAACTGCACAATGCTCATCATATTATACAAAGTTTTCATTTTTATTGATCAATTATTTCCAGGTCTGAGCTCTGAAGTTGATCATCTCCTGCTGACCTTAGATTCAAGTACCGGGTACCAGGAACTGTCTGCAGATGAAAGATCTTGTTTTAAATCTCTCTCTCTCTTGATTTAGTCAAACTCATTTTTTTCAATAATGCGGCTTGTACAAGAAAAAGAGATAATGACCAACACTATGATACTTTACAGTCTTTAGATCATCACATCAGTCACAACCATAATGACCTACAGAACAGTATCATCAGTTTGTACACACCGGCTCGCTCAATGCTGCATGCTGATAGTCATCACTCATGGAACTATACCTATTTGGGACTGTGCCGTGAATTCACTGCTGCACTAGTTCAAAATTAATAATATACCTTATCAGATTAGTGTATAAAGAAAGGCGCGCGCAAGGATTTTTTAAAATTCAGCGAACTCCGTGCATGTGCCTTCGTATACTAATCGCTATTATCATAAAGTATCAAATTGGCAATGCAAAAACAGTTTTTACGTATATACCGCCGCTATTACCGCGTGTCTTTGCATTTCAGCCGGAACTAACAATAACATCGCTCGTAAGACTAAGAATTAAGAAAGAGGTCAGCGTTTTTGTAACGTATATCGTTTCTTTAGTACTTATTATCATCAGGAACAAGTGGAAGTCGCAGTCGAAGGTAAGAAAATCGCCAATACTTTGGAAGCTCAATCTCACATTTTATATTTGTTTTTTGCACGATTTCAAAGTGCTTTTTATGGCTACAGAGTACAGCCTACAGCCGGCAGCCAGCTAGCAGCACACATAGCTGCATCGCTATCCTGGCTGTGTATTAAAACCTGTTTTATTGATCTCAACATTTCAAACACCACTGTGCACAACTAAACTGATTTCACTCAAAATCGGTACTTTAGACACCTAAATAGCAGTAAAATACCCTTTTTTCAACTCACCGATGTTAGAAAGAATAATTAAAAAATTAAAATCGTGAGTCCACGTCCACTGTCAAACTTGCTTACAGTTTTATCGGTATGATTGTGTACATTTGTGTGTTATAAGTGTATTGGCTATTATATTCAGTGGCTAACCACTCCAGCAAAGCATAGAGTCATACGCGTATGGACCTCTAGCGCCGCACTGTACCATGTGCTAATAGGCAGCAATTTCACACATGAATAGTCAATACACTTATAACACACAAATGCACACAATCATGCCGATAAAACTGTAAGCAAGTTTGACAGTGGACTCACGATTTTCATTTTGTTAATTATTCTTTCTATTAGTCTAGATCTAGACTAGTATTACTTCTATTTCTAACTTAGGTGAGTTGAAAAAATTGTATTTAACTGCTATTTACATGTAGGTGTCATCAATTGTCACTAAAGTACCGATTTTGAGTGAAATCAGTTTAGTTTTGTACAGTGGTGTTTGAAATGTTGAGATCAATAAAACAGGTTTTATTGCTCAGCCAGAATAGTGATGCAGCTATGTGTGTGGCTAACCGGCTAGCAGCTCACCTTATACACTCCACAGTACTCTACACAATAGTCAAGGTATGGGACCAGTCTAAGAATGAAAAGCATGAAGATTGCGAGCATGCACAAAGTTATGCTAAAAATGTTACATAAATGTCTAACTTTTACATTTATCCTTTAATATTTTTAATCAAATTTCACAATACTCACCACCCTCTGAGACATAAAGGTCTTCAAACCTGGAAAATTCATTTCAGGGAACCAAAAAGAGTCTTTTTGTAAAATAATTTTCAATCGCAAAATTTGTCTATGGAATGCTCTTTGTGCATGTGCAAATATATAGCGCTAATTGCTTATAATTATGAACTGAATTACCTGTGATGACGCCTAGTCGGTATAAAACCTTGTAGAGGGCCATTCATTCAACAGGTCTGTTCCAGGATCATATGAAGCTCATCAAATCATACAGAGTCAAAATTTAGTTCAAACAATTAGGTTCAAATTTATTAATAATTTAAACTTCTGTTTCTAGGGCCCCCATGGGATCAAGAACAGTATTAGTACTGACTAGGCTACCCTAGGTAAACAAAGACATATTACTATTATTATTATTATTATTATTATTATTATTATTATTATTGAGCTTGGACTTAAAACCTTCTAAATAAAGTAAACATATATATATATATATATATATATATATATATATATATATATATAATTATATATATATATAAAACTTATCTCCCTTTTCCTCTCGATCTTTTCTCTCCGACACTAATTAATCTCTCAACATCTTCTCACTTCATCCATTTGCTTCTCGATCTGTCCTTTTTTTACTTTTAGTATTTTTTTTTTTTCAAACAAATACGATAAGCCCCCTTTTCAACTGTCTATCTCATAAATTTTAACTTGCAATTTTGACAAAAATTGTCAACCCAATTCTCAACAACTCAAGGAATTCTCCACTCTTATCTTTGCATGCTTTTCTCCTTTTATACCAAGACCCTTGGTGATGACAAATTAACAAAATATAGTAAATTAAATGAAGTTTTTAAATAAATCCATCACCAACAGTTCGTTCAACAAGGGATAACGGTACCTAAAGTGATCCTAATCCAGCTACGACTGATGTGCTTATACTTTAAATGAATGTTACATTTAACTTCTTTTTATTTAACTGGAATCTTTATTGCAATTCATCTTTGGGCTATGATAGATAATATCTATGAATTTCATTTATACATGTACTTCCTTGTATTTATCTTAATAGACATTGATTGGCTGGGATTTAAGAAACAACTGGCATTATGAAACAAATAATACTACCGGTAACTACTAATATATTAAGAATACATTTTTTATTTGTTAAGCATATTGAATAGAGAACTACTGCACATTAAATACATTCCAAATGCCCACCGAATATAGCACTTCTTTACATCATAAATTGAATACAGTGAAGCAATGGAAGACAATATATGGCAGCTTAATTAGCTGAATATTGTGAGCACGTTCTAGCAATTCAGCTCAGCCATACTCGTCTAAAAAAATACAATTAATACTCCAAATAGGGTTGTCATTGAAAGAGAATTATGTTGAAGTACAGATTAAGTTATTTTTCATAACAATGATAACTAAATGACCCTCTTTGCACTTTAACCGGGAGGAGAGACCCGAGGGTTACAGTGATTCAGTTTGCTTTTTGCCTCCCAAGCACAGGTGACGCCAAAATACTTAATAATAATAACAATAAATATTATTTTACAGGGCAATAAGTATTATCATGCTATTCAATGATATATATGACTAGTCTTTTTCCATTAAAAAAATGATGTTCTTGTATGAATAATTCTTTGTCACTAGAAACACAATTACATTATTCTTTTCGATCATATACAAATATAAAGTATCTTGCTCATTTACAAGTCAAATATTGCTGATTAATCAATAGACCAGTTCACGGTTAGCACATGTCCCAAATGACCCCGAATATCCACAGATCTCCAAAACATGAAGAGGTCCCACTTAGACATTTTGAAATTATCACTCCTACAGCGATGGAGGTGCTAACATACATAGCCTTTGTTTCCCCTTTTTAAAGAATACTTCCACCTGTGTATCATGGAGGGCACTGCTTGTGCATAAATGAATAATGATTACATAACTTTCATGAGCGCGTATCCAGTATTTTGTATCCGTGTATTTCACAATTTGGTCTGCAATGACCTTTATCTGCTCATGCTCAGACTGCAACTATGAACTGGCTTATTCTGAGAGATAAAACAGGAAAATTGATCCAAATTTCACACAATTCTTAATACTATGCTCATGAGTAAAACATTGCCTGTGGATATAGGGTTACACTTTAAAGTGAAATTGCAAGCCTGAAGTAAATGGTTATCTCTAATATGCTTGTTAAAAATAATGTCAGAACTTATCTATAAATATAATTAATTTTGTTATATTCTATTTTAATAATCAATCCTTGTCTTTAATAAGGATAAACTATTTAACTCACACAGCACATGAGATTAGAAGCATCAATATCCTTAAAAGATTGGAACATGAGGCACAATTCCCTGCACATGTTTACATCAAACACAATATTCTAACTTTGTTAAATCTTGCTTGAATTGTATACAAATCAAATTTAACATCATCACAAGGGTCATATGACATGTTGTATAAATTTATACAGGTATATATTCTTTTTCTTTCTCTGATAGTGTAACTATTAACTTTTGTTCAATAATACTGAGAAAAAATGTATCAAATGAAACTTATCTCTAGAAAATAATATAAAATCCCTAAATATTTGGATTAGATGTCAGTTTGCATATGCCTTAGCCCAGGGCTTCAACAAAAGGATTGTTGACCCATAATTTCCACAGCGAGAGCTTGATTTCTGGGGGAAAAACAGGACAAAGCTATATGGAAGACAACTGAGTAACCTCTTCTCTGAGAAATAAAATTAAAAATAGCTTACCATTCCAGAAAAAAAATATACAAACTACCTAAGAAAATCAACCTGAATTCCATTTTACTGTTTTAGTGGGAATGTTATGCATCAATATCTAGATTAATAAATGCATTGTATTAGTATCTCATCTAAATGCCATTTTTAGTTAAGTTTGCAAGCCAACTTTAGTTACAGGACTGGCATAATATGAATTAAATATATTAATAGAATCAAAATAACATTTTCATTACATGTTGAGAATATAAAGTAAAGTATGATAGCTAATCACAAAAAAAGAAGGAAAGAAATAAACAAACTAACAAATAACAAGTTCTAGACATTGAATATGAGTCATGACAATACAGTGTTCCATTGCTGTATTTCAATGTTGATATTTTTCAGCAGTCATAAAATCAAGGCCAACAATCCCGACACATCAGTCCAGTGAAGAATTGAGGTTTTGGACACGTGACTCTGTTTAAGCCGAGTCTAAGACCACTAAAATATGACATTGAGACCACAGTACTCTACCACAACATTCCTTTCCAATGTATGGTTTCAACAAGTTCATGTAATCTTCTTTATTTTGTTTGTTAATGTATAAATAACCACTTTGTAGCCGTACATTTCTTAGTACATGATCCACAATTGCAAAATGAATTTTAGACAGATTCACTGTGACTACTTAATACTTATATTACCACAATTCTAAACATACGCTGAAATACATCAAGTTTTAGACATTACGTGTCAATGTTGGATACTATATTCATATCAAGGTGTAGTCAAACTCAGCTAACATAGAGGATCAGGCTTATTCGAATCATTGGGTCGCTTGGTCGCGTTACCTGACCTTTTGTGAAAACATGCCTTTTTATTCACGAAATATCGGGGGTAACATGAATGATTGTGAAATAAATCCCTCATCTACAAATGGTCTGGTCTAATTTACCCGACAATTTGTGAAAACCATACAGCAAATCTACGAAAGATCATCTTCCACTTTCGTTTCACGAAAGGTCATGTAACGCGACCACCCGACCGGATGCGATGACCTATGATTTGAAGGATCAAGAGCCTTTCATACTGCAGCATTCAATACAAGAAATAAATATCCAACAATCATGATATAAAAGAATACACATATTTTTTGTGGTTCTCCTCTACCAAATAATGTTCATTATGAAATAAATCATTTTTATGCCATAAAACAACATAACCAAAAAACACAAATTTTAACAATTTTGCAAGTGGTCTTTCACAAAATTCACCCCACAGAATACTAGTTATTTGAATCACAACATTGAGTTTGGGGAATCTGTAATGGTATTCCGCTATAAACACTATTGTTAACAATTTGCTAAAACATTTCAGGCTGGGAAAGTTTCTGCACTTATAGCAAGCATAAAGGAAAAGACAATCTAGCACACATTAGTTTATAATACACATAATTTCCGTTTCTTTATGATCCCACATTGAAACGATTGTTAGAACAAAATCACACACATTTATTAATATATAATGCCCTTTTTATTAAATGCAGTGGTGAATGTTTGGTTAACCTAATTGCAATATATAGATACCACACACTTCTGGGTAAAAACATGTAACTTGGCCTTGGTTTAAGAATATTATCTTTTCATTGCACTCATACGATTCACTAAAAAATATTCATAAACATTTTTTAAATTCATATCTTTTGGATATTCAGCATTCAGAGATATATAACATAATATTGAAAAATGAAAGGTATAATTGTTTGGTCCTAGCTCAAATGAGGAGCCAAACTTTCTTCAATACCCTTCCGATATGAAGTATCACTAACTTTGACCCCTAGGTCAGTTACAGCCGAGATGTCCATGGATGCATTGTGGGGACGGGGCGTGCCAGCAGAAGGGGGGTTGGGGTTTGCGGTGAGATGATCCTGGGAGAGATTGAAGACATCGGTGATAATAAGAGCCATCTGATATCGAGTGAGTTGCTCAGAGGTGTTCCAATGCAGGATACCAGAGACCCTTTCTCCCTAGGTGGAAAAGAATATTATAAACAATTCAACGTACAATTATCCCATCACAAATGAAAGTTCATAGCTCAATAATGAAGTTATTTTAGACAGTGACTTACCTAAATAGGACTTTGGTAAAATTGTTGTACAATTGTTATCCATTGCACAAGTTATTTCAACTACTGCCTTCACTGTTCCATATATTCTTCAGTTCTGAGAAATTGTTGCATACAGCAGGACTTGAAATGGTCTTGATTCTAACCCAATTGCCAAGAAGATTTTCACTTCTAATCAATTTCTGGTTACATGTACATCATATGTCTAATGTGGCTAATGTAGAACTATCCATCGCCACTTTTGATCACCACATAATATAACAAACCCAATGCAGCATGAATTTCAAACTGATGGTGAGTCGGGTATTGAACCCTAAACCTACCTTACAGTGTCTCTGAGCCAGTTGGAGTAACACCAAGGCCACATCCCTGACATGAGTTGGTCTTCTCTGCTGGTAGTCACACAGTTCCTGGACCTTACTGGTATCCTGGATCTGATGTAGGAGATAGGTCGCTGCACTTTCATTCAACCTCTCTATGCTTCCATAGAGGAGGGGTAGTCTTAGGATCACTGCTTCTATCATGAAGAAGAAAGTAAGGTACTCATTAGATTCAAATTTCCCATTAGCACTTCAAGATTATATACACTGTAGGTAGACCCAGAGATGCCAACCTTCATCAACAAAAAAAAGTATTCTTAAACAGAAAAAACAGTATTTTTTGACCAAAAAAACGTATTTTTGAAAAAACCCTAAAATATTGCCCAATCAAGCAGCTTCAAAGAAATAGGCAACGGCGGTACCACTTATACTTACCCGGATCGGAGCGACGTGCATACAGTACACATGGGTTGTTTACAACGAGCACAGTTTGGGCCCCGTATCACTGTACTGCATGCATCGTTTGAAGACATAGGTGCATAATACACATACAACACAAAGCCCATGATCGGAAATGAAGAAAAACGTCAATTAAAAAAAATTTTAAAAAAAAAAAATTTAAAAAAAAAAAATTTAAAAATTAAAAAAAAACAAACAAACGTAACAAAACACACAAAAAACGTACTGCCGTATTCATAGCCAAAAAACGGGACAAATACGGCAAAAACGGAACAGTTGGCATCTCTGTAGACCTATGCGCTGGAAGAGACAGTCAGTTGCATAATATTTTGGTTGGTTTTCAACATACTGAATTACTTTTCAAAGTAACAAACTTTTGTCATAAAAACCAGGACTTGATTCAGTTGAATGGGATATCTGTGGGTTTTCATCATGCAAGAAATTGATCAATATATCAAGTGTTAATGAGGGTCCCACATTTTAAAGATTCTTTGCAGGTCCTGAAAGAGAGGTGTGAGAGTCTACAATATTTGGTGTACAAGTTTTAAAGATACTTAGTAGGAATACTGTTACAGACCTATCAGTGTCTTAATTCAATGGATATATCTGAATGAGTCCTTGATAAAGTATGCACCTTGTTTGGACCAAGTGTTATGGGGAGCAGTCATTTACCTATGCTGCCCCTTTACTTTAGAACACTAGCCTATCTCATATGAAGGAAGCATTCACAAGTTATAAGTTTAAAACTCTCCTCAAAAAACATACTTGTTTAAACAGCATTTTTACTGAGTTACAGTCGGGCATTTACAGCACATAGGCCTATTTCTCCCTTTTATATCTTTCTTCCTAAGCACATAGAGAAGCTACGGCAGTGATATGCGCTATAAAAGCACTGTATCATTAATATAAAATATTTATTATTATTATCATTAGGAAACAATAATTGATTTCAGGCTGTGTAGTGAATATTCATTGAGAAGAGTGGAGATTATGAAGATGACTTACCAGGATAGTGTTGAAGAGTTGCTATCTCTCCATCATGCTTGCTCTGGCCATACTTGTTGAGTGGATTGGGGACATCGGAAGGTTTATATGGAGGTTTTGTCCCATCAAAGACATAGTTTGTACTGATGAATATCAGTAAGATGCCAAGTTTCTCTATTGAATACAGGAAGCGAATAAAATCACCATTTAAATCAAAATTGTTAATATATGGTTTTGTTTATGTCCGGTTCCATATTGGTTTCTGACCATCAAGTAATCTAAAATAATACAAAATACTAACATTTATTTTTCTTGTTAAAATAATACATCTAATATTGTACCCAATGTGTTCTTGAACCCCTCATTATTAGTTTGATACACAAGAGTAGCATATATCTCCTACCCCCCATGAAGTTTATCAAACAGTGTAATCACAAGTATGCCCCCTCACTGATGTAAATTACAGGTCAGATGTGTCTTTTCACCACAATACATTTTCAGGAAAACAATACCCAGGATGATATTCATACAAGGCAATTGCTTTATTTGCTAAGGTGCTTGAAAATTTTACAATCAATTTTGCCTGGAATCAATTTATTACTAGTTCACATGACAAGTCTTTTAAACCATTACAGGAAGGACCTCTAAATAAACTGTAATTACTTGATTCAGAATCTTGGTCTATTCATATTTACTTAGTAGAGATTACTTCACAGTGTATCACAACCCACAAGCCCATGACCATTGTGCTTCCAAAGCTCCAAGTTAACTCATAGAAAATTTGAAAATAGAAGAAATTGAATTGATTGATTGAACTCAGCATATCTCACCACAAATTGAAGCAATCACAGCTGTTGCACCTACATTGAGTTTTTGTACCGTCTTCGGGTCTCTCTCCACAACATCAGTTCTCCTCTCCGCTGCAGCATGAATCACAACATCTGGCTACAAAATGTAATTAAATGAAGAGTTATAAAGCCATTGCCTATGGGAATTTTGTGGTCCCTGTATTAAGTCTGTGGGAATTAAATAATTTAGTAGTCACTGGAACCTCCTTAATTAGTATATACACTCACAAAAGCATATGTACCACTAACCCCTGGACTTTATGTATTATCCCCAGACAACCACTCCACTGACTCCAGGGTGGTGTTTCACAAAGATCCCAAGTCAAACTTAACTCTAAGTTGGACTTATTATTATGGAAAGCCGGTAGCATCTTATAAAATATTTTGTAAAAGTTATTTTAAAAGGCATAAAATGTTGATTCAAATCATTAATATATATTTTATTATCAAGGAGATTTCATACTCTTAATGTGAAGTCTAAAATACTTGATTTTTAAATTTTAAATATATTTCATTTTAACGCTACAAATGGCTCTCCATAATGTTTAAGTCCAACTTAGAGTTAGGATCTTTGTGAAACACCCCCCAGGACAACTAATCAATGAAAAAACTATCACTAGGCAACTATCCACTCCCTTGACAACTACTAGTACTCCATATGACAATTACCCCCTAACTGCCCTTTGTAGCTATTTCAAAATGTCAGAGAATCATCATGTATACAAAACAAGTGCAAGTCATTCATATTTATTCTGAGTGAACTACCGGTACAGCCAAATCCGTCTTAGCAGCCGCCTCTCTATCAAGGCCACCTGTCTATAGTGGCCATGCAGTTTGTCTCCCTCAAGGAAGAAATGTGTGTTGTAGAGCCTGTCTACTGAGTGGCCATATTCTCTGATTCCCTTTGGTGACCTCAACAGACAGGTGTTTGTAGTTCCGTATGCCACATGTTTTTAGCTAACTTTACCAACAATTATGCAACAATTTCAGTCTTAATTTCATCACCTGATATTCTTTGATGACATCCTGCAATGCTTCGGTGTCTGTCAAGTCAACTTTTCTGAGGTTATCCTTTGCTCTGGTGTAAGCCAGTCCAAGAACGTCCCATCCCGAGGCCTGGAAAGTTTTCACTACTTCCCGGCCAAGGAGTCCAGATGCACCAGTGATGAGAACCTTCTTCATTGCGTCTCACCCTCAGTTCTAATGTAATTCCTAGAAAGGGGAAAAAAATCATACAAACAAACTTGACAATCAATTAAGCCATCTTATACTGTTTTCACACTGGCAAAATTTTGCTTAACCCCGTACTATAGGTGGGGCTAAAGGGGGGTCTTAGCCCCACCTATAGTCCGGGGTTAAGCTTATTCCACTTTCTTTTCACACTGGCAAAATGTTGCTTAACCCCGTACTATAGGTGGGGTTAAAGGGGGGGTTTTAGCCCCACCTATAGTCCGGGGTTAAGCTTATTCCACTTTCTTTTCACACTGGCAAAATTTGCTTAACCCCGGACTATAGGTGGGGTTAAAGGGTCTTAGCCCTACCTATAGTCCGGGTTAAGCTTATTCCACTTTCTGTTCAGACACGTTTTTACCAAAGTGGGCTAGCCCCACCTATAGTACGGGGTTAGCTGGCCCTGCAAAATAGCAAGGCTAACCCCGCAATTGTGGTGCTAACTCCGCAATTGCGGTGCCAAGCAAAATGAATGAGAACAGAAACGAAAAATAGTTCGGGACTACGCAGTGGAGCGAATTAATGAATATTCACGCTATGGCTAGTACGGGGCTAACGAATTGCAGTGAGAAAAGCCAAAAAAGTTAGTACGGGGTTAAGGATAGTACGGGGCTAAGCAAAGTACGGGGTTAAGCAAAACAAGTGTGAAATGAGTATTAGAACCTTTAAACAGCCTGGTACATATCTTATTAAATGATTTTAATAACTATATTTTGCACCAGGTACTGTACATGCAAGCAAAAAAGATCCAGGACAACGTAAAGGAGATAGAAAAACCTGTCTGGTTGGACTCTAGGAGGATTCAACATATTTTAGCCGAGAAGAGAAGTACACAACTACACATTGTGAGTAAAATCTGTAGATCCTATGTATTTAGGTCACCAACACTGAATTATTTAATAGGCCTTTAGTTTAGGCTGTTACACTAGTTGGATCCATCAATGTAGGTCTATTTAAATCACTGGTCTACATAGAAATTGAAAATTGTCATACCGGTACTCTACTACTACTGATACTCAGCATCATAGACAACTTTAAATCTCCAAATTTTCTAGATTCCTTGCAAATACAAATTTGAAATATTTCCTTTTCTTTTGCACTTAGTCTAGGGTCTAGAATCTCTATTCTGATCTAGATCTAGACCGAAATTTTCTGTCTCTTTCGTTCGTTAGCCTCTGATTTGGGTAGGGTCGGCTCCTCTCTTTAGAGACAGAAGCCGACCATAGCCGCTCCTGTGCAAACTCGGTGGAACGGATCCACTTACCAGATTGACTGAATGATGCGTTTAAGGATATCTTTTTCCCGATTTTCTTCGTCGAAATTGAACTCTGCTCCGTGTTGAAACTGTTACTGCGCATGCGCTGCAAAAATTTCAACACGGAGCGGAGTTCAATTTCGACAAAGAAAATTGGGAAAAAAGACCCTTAAACGCATCATTCAGTCAATCTGGTAAGTGGAACCGAATTATATTAGCCTAGGCCTAATTTTCAAAAATAAATGCATCGAATATGAATCCGCTAAAGTGACATTTTAGTCCAAAGTTTGGTGGCTAGTTTGGTGGCCAGATCCGTTCCACCGAGTTTGCACAGGAGCGGCTATGGTCGGCTTCTGTCTCTAAAGAGAGGAGCCGACCCTACCCAAATCAGAGGCTAACGAACGAAAGAGATAATTGTTATCAACTTTTCATTTTCCATTTCCATTTCCATTTTATAAGTAATTAAGGGATCTAGATCTAGACTAGACCGAAAATTTCTGTCTCTTTCTTTCGTTAGCCTCTGATTTGGGTAGGGTCGGCTGCCGACCCTACCCAAATCAGAGGAGCTGACCCTACCCAAATCAGAGGCTAACGAACGAAAGAGACAGAAATCTTCGGTCTAGATCTAGACTAGATCTAGAGCCTAGATCTAGATCCTAGATCTATCTGAATATGAATTATGATTGTGAATATAGACTAATACTAGATATAGATCTAGATTCTATAGCCTAGGGTCTAGATCTAGATCTATATCCATATTCTTCTTCTTCTGATTATTCATAAATGTACAAACTACAAAGGATGATAATCTCCACAAATTGATTGACACAGATCCGTTTCCCTCCTCCATGCACTCCACCGTGCACCCCTTGTCATATTTGTCTATTGACTTGCGCTTACTCTCGAGATATGGTACGTACGGTCCGCATCCGTTGCCAGCCAGCCAGCCAGCGGTGTACCAGTCAAATCCACGCCTGTGCTCAGGGCTAAGGATGTGACAGTGCCCGATGGAGATGGACGAGTTTTGCAAGACGTCACACTCCACTAATTTATCATATTTTCGCGGCATTTAAAAATTAAATACCTCCACATATCCAACGTCAAAGAGCAGCCACCAGGCACCAACTAAAGAGTTAAGACTTCTGAGTTAAGAGTTTTGTCAGGATAGTTGTCGCCTCCAAAACCAAAACAGTACAGACGTAGTGTCGCAGGTCTGGTTTTGTTGTTAATTTTGTTGTTGAAATGGTCCCGTACTAGACATGCGCATATCCATACGAGCGCTGAGATTGAGACACATACCGCACTACACTGCACTGCCAACGTGGACCATACTTTTATTATGAAATACGGTCAAAAAGTATTGTTAGAAGGTTCTTTTCTGTCGTTTTATCTCTACTAGTTGTACTTTTACTACAAGAAGTGAGTATTATTACCAGATATTCAAATAACTCGACCCTGAATATTTTGTTTAATGTAGCGCCCCACGTACTGAGAATGGTGTGGGAGAAGGGGGCAGGCCGCGATTGTATGAATATTTGCGTTGGTACGGTGCGGTGTGGTGGAGATTAAAATTAAATCGGCCTGATTCTGGACCTGGGTAGTCATTCGTTTACGGTTAGCCTCCCGGTTAGCCTCCTGGTTTTCTCGCAATGTCATTTATTTTAAGTAAACATAGCTTTGCACTTGTAATTTTGGTATGAAATCTCATTATTTGATAAATTATCGCATCAGATTCTGTGTGCGTATCATGAATATTCATGACTAGAGCTTGATGTATAGGTTCCTATTGAGCCAATCAAATGCAGCGGTAGGGTGGCTAGGTTACGTTAAAAAAAGACGCGGGCAGGGCATGGGTTACAGACTAACATTAACAATATGTTAGTATGTTACGCACTCATTGCAGCCATTAAGCTTAAGCCCCCATCACACCAAACTAGTTCTCACTACGTTCTGGAAAATGTTGCCAAACTGGCTCAAACTGTGCAAACGGAGTGAACGTAGTACTACTACCACTAGTAGCAACTGTCAACATATGCTGTCAAGTGTCAACAGTTTGCTGAAAGAACTTGATTGGACCACTCTACAAGTACAACAGCGCAGAGAAAATGACAGACTAACCATGATGTATAAAATACACAACAATCTCACTGATCTTCCGGCACAGGACTATATCACACAAGTCGCCCAGTCGACGAGAGCCACCCAACCACATTCCTATCAGATGCCATACTCAAGAACTGAATCGCATCGGCATTCATTCTTTCCAAGAACAGTATGGAATTGGAATCCATGCCCTCAGAAATTGTGGCAGCGCCATCTGTTGGACTTGGAGCCTTCCGTAATCGACTGCAGACGGTTGGTGACAGTGGCTAGTCTTCCTCCATCCCAGTGGCAGATCCAGGGAGGGGGCCCGGGCCCCCTCCCCTAGAAAAACCTCCCCTAAAAACATGTAAAAACACCCTTTTTTGGAAAAAAAAGAAGATGGGCCCCCTCCTGGGGGTTGGGTGGTGGTGAAATTACTGAGCGGAAAATCGGCCGGCACGGTTTTCAAATTTTCGCTCGAAATGGGCCCCTTTTTCAGCCCCCTCCCTTGCCGCCGGCTGGATCCGCCCCTGCTCCATCCTATACATGAGCTTATAAATATTTGTAAATATTAAAACTGTATTATAATGTAAATAGCACTCAAATAGACGTAAATTGCAGTCAACACACACACACACGCACATAGTTTGCAAGAATCTTTAGTCAATTGAAGGAGGCAGACTTAATCAGAAGAAGAAGAAGAAGAACTGTTTACGATCTGTTTAAGAACTTCATGGACTGGCTCGCTCGGAGTGGCTTGGACGGGAAGGGTGCTCTAGAACTTAGAGCCTGTTCAAAATCTCCCCGTCCTGCAATTAGACGAAGTGACAACATGCTTAATCCTAATAAGGCCGGGGCCATTATGGAAAATCGGACCTACCATTACAAAGTCACGTGACCTTTTGTCTTTACATGTCGGCCCGAAAATGGCTCATTTTCGTGTTTTGTGTACAAAACATGAAAATATCATTTTTCCTAAAAAGAGATAAAACATTAGTTATTTGGTCTTGTTAAAAGTTTAGGTGTTTGTTTTGGGGGTCAAATAGTTGAATTTTAGTTAGAAATGAAATAAAACAACAAAAACAATAAAATACATAAGTTAAAAAAACAATGAAATACATAAGAAATTATCAAAACAAGAGATAACATAAGGAATAACCTGGCTCTTCCAATTTGTTTGTCGTATTATTATTCCAAATGGTCTAACAAATATATGTAGTGGAAAAGAAAGCTTAAATATGAAGAATATATGATTTATGGGTAAAAATGTAAACTTTTTGGACCTTATTTGCATAATTTACCATAAATATGCAAATTAGTAAATTAAGACCTCAAATAGCCCGGCCTTTTTAGGGTTAAAACAAGATGGACGTACTAGGAACGGAATTGCTGTACTTCGATCCTACTAGGAATGTGTCGAGCATCACTTAGCAGTAGTATACTTGAATGTCTTGATCTGCACAGCTTGAAGCGTTGAACGCGCTGGGTTTTGATAGCCCTTGAGGCCAGGACGGGATTGAACGCGCTAAGAACGAGATGAGGACGAGTTGAACTGTCTCTGAATGGGATGGGTTAAAAACTATTTAGAGTGGGTTTGGACAGTGGGGTGCATGGAGGAGGGAAACGGATCTGTGTCAATCAATTTGTGGAGATTATCATCCTTTGTACATTTATGAATAATCAGAAGAAGAAGAATATGGATATAGATCTAGACCCTATATATCTATATTCACAATCATATTCAGATAGATCTAGGATCTAGATCTAGACTCTAGTCTAGATCTAGATCCATTAATTACTTATAAAATGGAATGAGGCAGAACTAGTTAAGAACAGGTTTAAGCTGACTACGGACAGGCTTGGACTGCTTGGAAATGGCAAATTTACCCGATCTGAACTTGATATGAACTGACTGTGAGTGTGGACAGGGTACAGACGAGATGGATGTATTGAGGACTGTTTATGAACGAACTAGGATTGTATTATAGACATTATTTACACATTCTACCCCGACCACAACCCGTTTTACGATTTTCTAGGACGGTTCCAGAACGTAGTGAGAACTAGTTTGGTGTGATGGGGGCTTTAGTTACTAGTATACTTTGTATGTAATTTTTACAAAAATGATGACTCTTTCCATTGATTCTCAAAATTCTCATACACTGAAATACCACTGCAAAACTCACCAGAATTCACTTTCATGACAACTGATGACACCTACATTAAATAACAGGGAAATAGATCATCTACAATCAATTCAACTCGCCGATTTTTGAAAAAAACATTTGAAAATTTAAATTAGAAATGTATTTTCAATCCTAGTGAAGTGCCTCTTCATATTCATTGTGTGTATTTCTTGGTCACAGCGCTAGCAGGCAAAGCACTCAAATCTGTGAGGCAAAAATTGCATTTCGACCAGAAAAAAAAGATTGGCTACCAAAAAATCATCTGTTCTTACACAAACACAGAAAGACTCCTGGATTTTGTGTGTGCGCTTTTTGTGGATTATTTTTATTTGCCGAGTTTATTACTGGAAATATCAAGACTGTAGCGATTACTGTAGTGTTCATAGATCTAGGCGCGCTCAGGGAGTTTGCTGAATTTAGATGGATAGTTTGCAAGGTTCGTCATGTGCAGGAATGGGTGATATTGAAAGCATTTTAGATTTTGTTTACATAACTCTTCAAACAGGCAAATAGATGTCAATTAAGGCTTGGTGATATCAATATCTCATTTCATATTATCACCAAGCCCTTAAGGCTAGACTTTCTTAGGTCAAATCCATTGTACATCTCCTAGCAGCATCCAAACTCATCGAAATTCACTCATAATTGACAATTCTTACAAGTGATGACACCTAAATATAATAATATTTCAATATCAAGTCAATGCTAAAAGAAATATAATCATCATGTAGTTGTACCAAAGTAGTTGAGACCCCCTCATTTTATTGATTTTTTTTTTGTCTCCGTCACCTCACTCAGACATGATCCTGTTGCTGATTATAGCATTTCCAGTTCTACTGGCTATGGTGCTGTTCATGGCTCTTCGGCAAAAAATTGAGAATGTGCGCCATTCCAAACTAACGCATCTTTCTAAGCCAGGTCCAGATGGGAAGAAACCCATCACTATTGGATTCTTTCATCCCTACTGTAATGCTGGCGGAGGTGGAGAGAGGGTATTATGGTGTGCAATCAGAGCTTTACAAACCAGGTACATATCATTTAAAACAAACCCTATTGGCCCGAATTCACAAAGGAGGTTTAAAATTAACTCATGGTTTAAATCTTCATTTACATAACCCATGGTTTAAAATAAGCGCGACACAGTCAGAGGTCCAATATTAGACGCGCGAAAGGCGAGGTACGCTTTTTTGCGCTTATTTTTAA
The DNA here is from genome assembly GCA_037976565.1 of Mesocentrotus franciscanus. Lineage (NCBI taxonomy): Eukaryota > Metazoa > Echinodermata > Echinoidea > Camarodonta > Strongylocentrotidae > Mesocentrotus > Mesocentrotus franciscanus. The sequence goes on along the minus strand of CP137680.1, from coordinate 3,183,754 downwards.
ACCATGGTTTATGTAAATGAGGGTTTAAACCATGGGTTAAGTTAAACCTCCTTTGTGAATTCGGGCCATTACTTTTCTTCACTCCAACCACAGATTTGAAGGATAATGCAGGTTTTCTGTGTATATTCTATTCTGAATGAAATGGACAAATTATCTTCCTGTACAACATGAGAATAAAAGGAAAGATTTAATTAATAGAATGAAATAGATATCGGACTTGAACCAGAAGATTTTCCTGAATTCGATGAAGTGCTAGAAGTTCTGCTCTTCCTACTTTAACTTGTTGAATGAATACTATGCCCATGGGAGCTCAGTCTAGAGTCTGTAAAAATGTTGCTATACCAAAACCAAATTTATATTCAATGGGGTAAATGGTGAATATTAGATTATAGAGAAGGCCAGCTGGCTCAGTCGGTATTAAGCGTCTGCCTGTCGAACCAAAGACTGTGGGTTCAAATCCAACCCAGGTGAATGACTGAAGCCTGTGTTGTGTGTTCATGCCTCTCACCTGTGTAGTGGTCCACCTGCACATCCCAATCAGAGCTGCGAGTTGCAGTTCGCTTTTCCCCTCCCAGGCACAGGTGACGCCAAAGACTTAGTAATAATAAAGAAAATGGGTTTGCTACCATAAAGTTTACTGGCTGTTATTGATAAAAATCATGGAAGCTTAAGAACTAATTATTTATTTGCTATTCATCGTTAATGTATGTATTGTCTTGTTTATTTTTGTACCATACAGATATCCTCATATTCAGTGTGTAGTGTACTCTGGAGACATAGATGCAACAGGGAAGCAGATTGTAGAGAAAGCTAAGCAGAGATTCAACCTTACCCTTCCCAGACCTGTAGAGTTTGTGTTCCTAGCCAACCGATTCCTTGTTGAAGCCAAGACCTACCCATTGCTTACTCTTCTTGGGCAGAGCTTGGGTTCTATGCTTCTAGGAATGGAGGCCTTGTTCAAATTTGTCCCTGATGTGTACATAGACACCATGGGGTATGCCTTCACATTGCCTTTGTTTCGCTTTCTTGCAAAGTGCAGGGTCGGTTGCTATGTCCACTACCCAACCATCAGCACAGACATGTTGTCAAGAGTTGCTGCAGGTACTGTTTCATACAACAACCCAGGAATTGTGGCACGCAACCCAGTACTCAGCAAGCTCAAGCTCCTTTATTACAAGGCGTTTGCTTTCATCTACGGACTAATGGGTGCAAGATCAGATGTCGTCATGGTGAACTCGTCTTGGACTCATGGCCATATCAATGAAATCTGGGGAGCTTCCACTGGACCTAGCATTGTTTATCCACCATGTGATACCAAAGAATTCACAAATCTGAAAATTATTCCTGATGAAGAGAAAACCACCAAAGTCATTGCGTCAGTGGCACAGTTTCGTCCTGAAAAAGACCACACGCTGCAAGTCAAATCCTTCTCCAATTTAATGAATAAACTCAAGGCGGATGAAAAGAGTAGGGTGAGACTTGAGCTAATCGGGGGCTGTCGCAATGCTGGAGATGAGAGTAGAGTAGCTGATCTTAGGGCACTGTCTTCATCTCTGGGTATTGCAGATCATGTAGACTTTCTTCTTAATATTCCATTTGAAGATCTCAAGTCACATCTAGCTGGAGCCACAATAGGACTGCACTCCATGTGGAATGAACATTTTGGCATTGGTAATAAAAGTTTTGGTCTTTTTTTCTTCTTATTTCTATCTTCTGCTTCTCCATTTATTCAATGTATCTCCCTATCTTTTTTATATGTGTTTGGCCACTGCAGTAAAGGTGTACATATTTCAACATGTTGCTGTTGAAATGTGTATTAGGAATTTATCTTCTATTTCTTCATAATGCAACTTTTTTGTCAATACAATGCACTGAAGAGGTCCAACAATTTTTAGATAAAAGTAATTATACCACCAAGTAATACAATTAATGGAAATGAAATGTTATGAATTCATAAAGGAAATTTACTCAGGTTCTTGGTTTTATGTTTTCCATCATTGAAATTCATACAGTGAGACACATAAAGACCCTTTTTCTCCATAAGTCCAATTGATATAGACTGTGTGGGCATTGTATGTGGTTATTATAATAAGATGTGTAAACGGGTGTAGCCTATGAAGTTTTGCTAACAGCTAACATAATCCTGCTTCAGAAATTTGATGTGTGATATGATATTGACACTAGCCAAAGAACAGGTGTTCATATTTAATCACAACTGTTTACTATCATTACATATATTTGCATTGATTAGATGGGTGTGCTGCGCTCTTGCTCCTTCAGAATAGACTGTGCATATAAGATCATAATGATTTTGAATGAAGTTTTACAAAATTGTAGAATATTACCTTTTAGTGTAATTTCTTCAGTATGGCTTTGATGATTACTCCTTTATATAAATTTTTCGTCATTTTTACACATCTTTACTTATACAGGTGTGGTAGAGTGTATGGCAGCTGGTAACATCATTGTTGCCCACAACTCTGGGGGTCCTATGATGGACATCGTGGTCCCTTACCAAGACCAGCCATCAGGGTTTTTAGCTGACACCGAAGAGGGTTATGCTGACACCATGCTGAAAATTCTAAGAATGTCCTCTGAAGAAAGGATGAAGATTAGACTCGCTGCCAGGAGCTCTGTCGATAGATTCTCTGAGAAGGAGTTTGATAAATCTTTCCTTGCAGCTTCAGAAAAACTTTTTGATTAGTTTGTGAACATTGTCTTACTAATTTATTATCAAAGCTATATAGTAATACTTCTATTTTTGAGATTTCTGTTTGTGTAATTGACTACAGAGATCTGATAACTTGTCAGAGAAATTGATTCTTATGGTTTTATTGATAATTTCAATTTATATGAAGAAGAGAAAAGATTAACCTTTATTATCTGATTACTTTTCTGTGATTTACGGGAAAGCATCAATGCCAATAATGTGATTTTGATTGTAATTTACTATGCTCTGACTCTCATTGCCTGAGAATCATCTAGCACAGGAATTCTATTACTACTCCTACTACTACTACTACTACTGCTACTACTTGTATTGTATCATATGTAGTGTGTACCCAGGGTAGCCTCATCAGTAATTATCACTGTTCTCTCCTCAGTGTCCTGAATATTCCAAGTATTATTATGGCTTTAGCATGATTACCTTACAGTGCAAAATACTGAAATAAGTAATTAACAAAAAATATACACAGGAACTGAGAGTAATGTTATTATGGGAACTTTAAAAGACCTTGAGTCATTTTTGAGTGAAATATATAGGTTACTAGTTTACTACTTACTACAGTCAAACCTGCTTTAGTGACCACCTGTCTACAAAGACCACCTGTCTACAAAGACCACGTTTTTTGTTTCCCTTGAAAATGGTTTCTCATTGAAACATGTACTAAAGGAACCTGTCTACAAAGACCACCTGTCCACAAAGGCCACTTTTTGTGTTTCCCTTGAGCGGTCGCTATAGACAGGTTTGACTGTACCAAGGAATTTTCCCTTTTTACTTCTAACAAAAATATAAGAGCGAACAGTTCAGAATGTAGACTCAATTATATATATAAGTGTTGTTGTATTTATGACAAGATAGCGCACACATTCTGCATGAAATTGAATGTTTGAAGTGCCTGAATCAAAATTGAATAAAGATAAATGATGGTTACATTCCATGGAATATGTAAAATTTACATTCCTATGTGCACTGAGCATCTTCTGATTATCTCTTTTAGTATTGCTAACTTTTAATAAAGCCCTTCCCATTTGTGCTCATCTCAAAATCAAACATATATATGTATTTAACAAAATATAAACCCATATTCAAAATGGGTTTACAGAAAATAAAATGCTATAAATGTGGGTGCAATGTGCAAAACTTTTTCTGACTTAAAACAAAAATATATATATATATTTTTGTATAGATTGATGATGAACTAAAAAGGTCTATTATTTATTGAGACAGAATAATTTACAGGTTTCAATCATTATTCTTTACAGACTAATGAAATTCTGCAACAAAAATGAATAACAAAATGAATCCAGTCATGAAATGAGAAGCTGAAATCAGTGTCATATTGACATGATTTTTGTTTATTTAGTTACCGAATCGTGGAATTGTATGGATGAAGAAAACAATTTGGCAGTTCGTTCTCCATATATCAATGGACTAACTCTACCCTTGTAGGGTTTAAACCTGGACTAAAATTAGTATGTGTTATGAATACTGGCCAGAATCATTTTGGAAGAAATCAACCAAACAGGAGAATATATAAATTCAGAATTTTAACAAATATATCAAAATTGAGTCTCATCAATATAGTTTAGTAATGAAAATTGAAATTTCATGAACCTGTCATCTTAAGAAAATTGCCATTTATTTAAAAAGATGTTGCTAATCAAATTTTATTTGTATACGTCTGTGTACCAGTATTTTGAAGTGGCAGCTCATTACACTGTGCTACTATCATTAATTATTTGTCATATTTGAATTACGAAATGAATAAGATACTACGAATATCAATTTGTCTTTTGTCTTTACATACCGTATTGGTGTACACGTGTTGCTGTGTGTTAAGTTATTATGTTGGATCTTAGTTCTCCTTTAAAGAATCCTATACTTCTGAATGTTACAAAAAGAAGGAAAAAGGGTAAAATAATATTAAAAAACTGACCCAGAGGTTAATGAACTTTGTTCTGAGCTAAAGGAACATGGTGAAAGTGAGGAAACTTGGAAGAAGATACACTATGTTGAGCAATTCTTTTGGTTGATCTTACTCTGAGAAACTCTCAAGATGATTTTAATTTTTAGTCCGGCATTCTCTCTATTCTCTGACAAATAATTTTCAAGTCTCAAATCCCCCCTTGATTAATAACTCCAGTCGTCCATGTATTCAGGCCAATCAAAGTGAATTGCCCACAAATATATTTTGACCTCTGCGTCCATATTTATATCTCAAATTACTTGATTATTCCATCATAAAAATGACATGATATATTGAAAATATTCACAGTAGGAAATTCTGAAATGGAAAGAATGAGAGGAATTGAAGAGGGAAAGATGACAGAGAGAGAGGAGGGAGGAGGCATGGCGGAGAGAGGGAGTTTGGATAAAAGAGACAAAATAATTGATTATGCTCGATTGATTTTATTTTATTTGTCAAGTATGTGCATATTTATTTCATGAAATAAACAGTAGCAAGAACAGATATTTAACAGGATGACCAAAGAAAGCCTATTACAAATGAGGTCCTGATAATAATATTTGGATAATTGACTGATAATGATAAACATGTAATCAAAATGGGGGAAATGCTCAAAAACATTACAATAGCAAATATATAATGTTACATATAATTAATTGAAGGTATAGACCTCTATACAGTAACTACAGATTCCTTCAGGAACTCATTCGTGAAATTGGTAGAACCATGAACAGTTATAGTTATGAGTTATGACTTCTGTATGTACAAGACTGAGATATCATTTGAAACGTGGGAATATTTTCTGGCAATGTTTACAAACAAAGCGCGCAACCGCGCGCACACCGACGAGAAAGGTTAATGAACTTTGTTCTAGGAACTTGAAAGCTGACGTCATCACAGTACAGAAAAGCTAGCAGTTCAGCATGGCCGACTTCGATATGATCACGTACGAAGATGATGAGGAAAATAGCGTTTATCCTGATGATGCAGCATTGAACATGGTACCTGATCCGATTTTCATCAGAGGGACAGGGCATATAACTATGTGAGTCATTATTAATGTTTCAGAATTGCGTGTCATTGTCAGAATAAGTATCTCATTTCGTTGTTGATTTCCATGTTATTGTTGTTCGTCCATTGTCTCGTTTCTACACACATTGCCATTGGAATGAAAGGCACACAGCTCAGGTATATGTGCTCCGGAGCGCAGGCTAGTTTTTCTCTCTCCCTTTCGCCATCGTGCCTTCGTGGTACCGGCATTTTGATGTAGACTATGATGAAGACGCGTTGACATAATTTGTAATGTAAAACTCACTGACTCAACAATTATCCATGAGTGACAGTTTAAGTCCATGATAAATCATTATGTTTTCTCAATGTTTGTAGATTATCTACTTCATATTCATAATCATGACTTTTCATGTATTAAAAATTAACTCAACTGATTCAGTGACTGTTTTTGACAAAACAGAACTAGTAATACTTATACTATTACTAGTTTTAATACTAATAAGTAATAAATAAGAACCGTTGTGACAGGTCAGTAGACTGTAGACCGAAAGCTTCAGTCTCTGATATCGACGGTTGTTCCGCTGAGATTGCATCTGGCTCCTCTGACCGCCTCTATACATAGACTGAAGTACGGCTATGTGGTAGTGTGGGGAACGAATGGTTCGGTTGAGCCGGACCGCGATGAATGAGATATGCAACAAGTTTTTCACTCTTTACGTCTTCATATATCCACTTTGGCTGCAATATTACACTGAATCTTATTAAGAATTAAAAATAACATGGAAACATCCACTTTGACTTACGATAGTTCATTTGATTTACATGTAGATCCTAAATTAATGATTAATCCAAGAAAGTCTTATAGTCAACATGATTTGTTGTCAGCCATCTTGATTTGAGTTGATGAATATTCATTTTTTCTTTATGAACGTCCAATAGCTACGTATGAGTCAGCCTGGCGTGAGCCGGTGATGTTTGAATATTCATAAGCCCAATATCAAACACGTGCTCTGATTGGCCATTGGGCTTGTTTTGGTCGGTTGACCTGGAAATATATCGGCCGGGTCATGTCATAGATTACCAGTTTGAATGCATGAACGTACCGTTTCATGGTTCTGAGATAAAAAATTGGATAATTCATATACTGTAAATGCTGTTATTTTCGCGCGATTAATTTTTCGCGCTGAGCGACCCCAAAACATATTCGCTGGTTCTTAAATTCGTGTTGCACGCAATTCAGCCCGATCAAAACACGCATAAGAAGTTATGCTTATATTTTTGTGAGTTCCAAAATTCGCGCTTGCCGATCTTAGCGCGAAATCCGCGAAAATTAATGTACCGCGAATATTTCCGCGTTTACAGTACGTAAGTCCGTATTTGGTAGACAACTAGACACAAACACATTAAGTAAGATTCAAATGAGATTGGGAGTAATTTTGGATGGATGTAATAATATAACCTTCATTTAAATGCTGCCATGTGATGAAACTTTCCCTGAATCATTTTATAATTTTCCTCAAGAAAAGAAGAAAAAACAAAACATGCACAGCCAAAAAGTATATAAGGGGAACCTGATATAAAGTGGAGACTGTATTATCAATAAAAAGCACAAGTATTCAAAGCAGCATAAATGCTTCTTATAATTTAGTGGAGATCGAGTGTTCATTTTTTTCTCTTTCGTCATTTTTTTTAACTTACAGATTTGGGTTGAGCAATAAATTTGAGACAGAATTCCCACAAGAGCTTGCAGCTAAGGTGAGAAACTGAGAATTGTATCCTTCTGCTGAAGATTTTTCTTTTTCTTTCAGTGATTGTCAGCTTAGAGCCAGAAAAGCATTGTTTAACTCTTTGTAGAAGTACATGAGTTGAGATCCTTTTGACTCTTGGCAAATGAGTTTGTAGCACAAACCACAAAGTACATGTATGTGTACATGATCTAGAAACAATAGATCCAGGTGCACAATAACAGGATCGAAATCCTAGTGTCTGTAGAGAATGGTAGAAAAGCAAGTTCTTTGGGTACTTCCGGCATTCATTTAGATGTTAACATGTATATTTTTAAAGTTTAAATACATGTATTTTTTGTGAAAAGTATTTCCATGTACATGTACCTTTTTTTAGTTGTAATGTATTAATTGTTCATAATTGGAGGCGCTGGATCATCGTCTGGCTCTCATAACATTTGCCATGCATGTGGGTTGAGTCCCAGGCTGAGCAGACAAAAATGAAAAAAAGGTTGTCTTTGCATTGTGTGTAAGCGCGCCCCTCCTCGCTGTTTTAGATGCTGGTTTGGGTTCAGGGGAAAACATGATTCCGTTCCTTGGACTAGAACGTTAACTGGAGGCCCCCCTGTGTAGGAGAGTCATAACCTATGCACTTTAATAAGCTATACTTCTCGCAAAGAATATGGTGTAAACCCGGTGTTCAGTGTGCCTGCATTAAAAAAATACAGATCTTAGTGATAGGCTGCATAGCCCTTTCAAGATTAACACAAGAAGAAGAAGGAGGGAAACATATATTTTGATAATTTCCATAGATCTCATAATTACTGTTCTAGTTTTGTCCTATTTATATTTTTATGACTCTCTCGTCGCTTCTTACAACCACTTCTCCTTTTGTTTATTTTCTCTTCTCTGTACAAAACCACAGGTTGCTCCTGAAGAGTACAAGTCATCGATCACAAAAATGAACAGTATACTACATAAAACTATGCCTATGAACCTCAAGTGGCTAATATGTGGATGCTTATGCTGTTGTTGTACTTTAGGCTGTTCTGTTTGGCCAGTTCTGTGGCTAACAAAACGGGTAAGTAAAGTGTTTAGTTTTATAATCTTTAATCTTTACTCTCTTCCTCTATCCCTTTTCCCTTAGCTGTACTAAACCTTTCCCTTCTATGTTTGTGTTTGAGACTCATGCTTGTGCATTTACGTCTTTCTCTTCCTCTATTTGTTATCTTTCAGTGTGCTTATTTAATCATGTTCTGTTAAAGAATATACATTTTGAATGGTTTACAAATGAAAGCTCTACAGGCTATAGCAAATTTAGTTTTCAGGTTTGTAATATGATTGCTAATCTTATCTCTCAATTATTGTTCATGTTTTTTTGTATGTGTTTTTATTACTCTATGGTTTTATCTGATAAGCACTTCTGCATGGACTTTGTCCAAAGTACATTTAGTGATTACATTAACAGGTTTTCTTTATTTTGGAGCAAGTCCAAGGTAATTTGTACCTTACATTAATTGAGTACATCTATGAGTCTAGTATTTCTGATAATCATATCCGGTTGATAGCCATACTGGAGCTTGAATCAGATCAAATATTAAAAATAACTAGACATGTAATACTTGTTTGTAACAAGTATAGGTGGGCTGTTCCAAGTGCATGCCACACATGGTTAGTGAGATAGTGGTCGGTGAAATGTTTGACCTTTGACCCTAATTTACATATTAAGTAGTTAAGATAACATTGTCATGATTTGACCTTAATTTTTGAAATAATCCTCTCATTCAGGTCTATTAGTGTGCAAAATTTCATGTCTATACAAAGCATTGTTTTAGAGAAACCATGTACAGTATATTTGACCTTTAACCTTAAAATCTAAATAACATAATGAAATATGCATATTCTCGATTTTGTGTTTTTACATTTTTTCTTACCTATCAACATGCAACGTTTCAAGTCAATTGCGACCAATATACCAAAATACTCCACATAGACATTACACGTATACAGAATATGGGATTTTCAAATCACATTTTGTAGTTAAAATATCACCATGATCTCATTATCTGATTAAAAAATAAATGTCACTTCCTGTGTAGAGAATTGTCTCAGCTACAACATATCCGAAGCTGGCAGAAAATCGAGCGAAAATAATCGAGATATTGCTCAAACAAGACTGGAATGTAGAATGAAGATTTCAGCAAAAGTCACCTCCCATACACGCAAAATTCTGAAAATTGACATGCCTCTTGTGATTTTGTATACCATGTTTTTGCCTATATATGCTTTGTTACATGAGCTCGCGCGCACGGACATTTATCTTAAACAGATGCTCATTCCGTTATTAATGGTCATAAAGAGATAAATATGGTATCAAATTGTTTGTAAAAAAATGTGAAATATCATGAAAGGAAAAAAAATGGCGATTCTTTGTTGCGTACACCCATGACGAACGAAAACGCGCGCATGCGCGTGTGCGCTATTTATTTAAATAAAATGCTTAAAATGGCTTAAAACATATGCAAAATGAATTTGAGACGGTTTGGAGCATTATGAAATTTTGCGCGCGCACTGACAGTACGTCCGCGCGCATTTATTGACCTGAAATTGACCAATGAGATTCCACTTTTCGTTATGAAGATATGGTCATGAGTAGATTTTCAGAAAATTTCACAAAATGGCGCCTAGATGACGTCATCAGTCAAGGTCAAGGTTGAAAACGTTGTTTTGCTTTGTCCATATGCCTACCGTATACATATGTGTTCCAAATTTCAAGGCATTTGATTGAGCCATTTTCAAGTTATCTTGCTAACAAAAATAAATAAATAATAAATAAATAATAAATAAAGGCAATTTTAACGAAAACATAAGGTGGTCTGTATTATATACAGCCCACCTGATAAATAAATAATGATAAATAATAGTAAATAATATACATTTATAATGTGCAGACACTATGCAAATATATTCTACTGCAGTGCAAGAGCTCCTGATGTGCTTAAAATCTTAAATCTACAACATAAACATGAAAAGATGTGCTTTTAGTTTTGATTTTAAAATACTTAACAATGGTGATTTCCTGATTTCTAATGGTAAGTTATTCCACAGTTTGGGGCCTGCGCATGCAAAATGCTCGATCTCCCATTGTTGTTTTGTTTTATGTGATGGGGTTTGCAATAATAGAGTATCTTGTGAGCTGTGCAGATTGTGAGTGTGTTTGTGAGACTTGAGTTTTAACAGTTCTGCGATATAACTAGGGGCTTGAATAACGACACACTTTCAATTTTTGTTCAGTTTCTATTATTTCTTAGGACCGTATACCATGGACTTGCCAGTTTTTAAAATGACTCGACACAATAATTATCTTCAATGATATGGATTCCAATGAGCTAACCCAAATTATGATCCTTCTGCAAATTTTGTTTTTCCTGAAGTGATATTTTACATTAGATATTATTATATGACATTTCAACATGCACAATTTGTGAGGCATTGCTTGGGAAACCAAATGTAGGCGAAAAATGATGAATAGCAAAAGAAGGGAAACAAATTCAATACATTAATGATAATCAATTCATCTAATCTTACTTTAGTACTAGTTCAAGCAAAGTTAGAATTGATTCTGTCAGTATTCAGCGTTGGAATACATTCTACTATGGAATATCTGAAACAACATACTTGTAATAACGATGCAAGCCACTCCCATGATCACTTTTGATCAAAGAACATTTTTTGTGTCGTAAACACTCTTGTGAATTATAGGAAATATTTTGTTTTTTCTGTTTCTGAAAGACGAGGCACATGATCGAGAAGTCATTAGATTGGGAAAACAGCAGATTGTACTACAAACTTGGTCTCCATTGGACGTTATGTAAAGAGCAGTGTGAATCAAGTAACATGAAAGAATATGTAAGTATGCAGTGTACATTACAAACAGTCCCAGATGGGTTTTTTTTTGGGGGTTCTGATTTGATATTGCCAAATAGAGACAGCTGTTCTTTATCTCTTGCATATCTTACTGAGAGCAAAACAAAAAGTGTCCTACAAGAACGTGTTGGCTAAGCTTGACTTAAAAAAAAAAAAAAAATACTGTATTTACTATTTAGTGATAGCATGTCAAGAAAAAGGAAAACTACTATGACGAGAGCTCTGTGTAGATTTTTTCCTTCTTCTTTTTCTTCAGATTTAACTGCTTAAGACTTAAGAAACATTCTTTCTATTACTCCCCAGGCTACGAGTATTTACAAACTACCACACTCTTAAATCAAAATGCTGAACACTTTCTATATTGGAAAAGGGACATATATCTATAAGATTAATCTGATGGTGTACTGTAGTACATGTATCAAACTGCTTTAGTGTGACAGCTGTTCACATTGATGTTTTGATCAACATCCAACTTTTTGCAGCATCTAGTCCATTATATATTCTGTATTACTTAGGAGTATTACAAAGAAAGATGACTTAAGTGGTATTTAGACAGGAATAATAAACATTCTTTTTCTTTACAAAGCATAATTAACCCCCTCTCTCTCTCTCTCTCTCTCTCTCTTTCTCTCTCTCTCTCTCTTTCGCATTTGTCTTCTGTCATATCTGTTTGATTTTCAGGTGCTCAAGATAGAATTTGTTCCAAGGCTGAATATACTCAAACCAGACTGATACAATGAATGCAAGGAACCGATTGAAAGTAATCTTATTTAATTACCCTTGACAGTAGCTGACACTAAAGATATCACTATGAAATTATGTAAAGTAAATAGTATGTATATATGAAATACAAGTACATAGATCATATGAAATCCATGTGTAAATATGTCAGTATTATTTGCCAAATACGTTTTATTTGGTCATTTATTTGTCTTTTTTAAAGAAAATAATATTATTGCTGCAATGGTGTATTTGATTTCCCAATTCTAGTACATTTATTTGTCCAATGCACAATTGCTTTCATAAGTGAGATGAGGTGTATATTTTATCAATAACCTGCTAAATTTTGCATGTTATTTGATGACATGCATATTATAACATTTTTTTAAATGTGGTTGTTATAATAAACTAATAGTAAATCATGGGTTATATCCATCTTGAGATTGATTGGCAATCATATCTTTTCATCATTTTATGAGTAATCAATATTAAAGTGTTTGATGTATATATGCTCAATTGCTTACATGAAAAATGGAAACAAGGGTTTGATGTAATGGTTTAACAATGATTGAGAGTGTGTGTGTCACAATGTGAAACCATCCTCAGCTGGTGTTATATTTGAATTGAATGGAGAAATCCTAATTCTATTTTCATCTACTCCATACTATACCCTCAATATATTTGATACATCCCAACATGCAAGGTGTGTGAATGAATTACATGTGTATAAAAAATATTCATGGATGTATATATTTGTATTTCCAATGTTCATATACATGTAGCCATATACCATCAATACTATTGATTAAATAGTCGTATCTTCAATTGCAAACAAATTGTATGAATCAAAATATTATGCATTGATTGAAATTCCTTTCACATGTGTTTTATCACTGACGAATATCTTACTCTAAATCCGTTCCTCTTGGGAATTCGTCTACATCACTTCATTTGTGATTCCTTTTGTTTGACAGAAAGTTACTATTGAAAAGATATTACAATATGTTTTTCAAGTTACCAAAACGTATTTAACACAAGACATTTGGTTATAAATGTTATATGATTTCCGTCCCAATTGTGTGTGATACCCTTTCCCCTTTATAAACTAATCCAAGAGACCAAACTGCCTAAGCCTCATTTTCTTTTGATGCGATAAATTTCCTCAGAAACCAAAACAATTTTGCATGTTACAAGTGCAACAACGGCCTCTAAGTGTACTCGGCCATATGTTGTAAGATACGGTACAGAAATGTAAAGCGTACTATGTTTACAGTGGTTGGGGTGATCATAACCTGTCATATAGGCTTCTACCAACTTTTGAATTTAGTAGGTGAGCATTCATTTCACTCATGTGGACTCTCTCAAGCCATGTGATTCTTCACACAGTTTCTTGCTGTCAGTCAGAGTCCTATTCAGTGCAAGGTTAATCCTTTAGATCTGCATGGATGTTTAAGGAGGTTTATTTCTTCTTCTTTCTTTACATTCATATATATATATATATATGAAGTTGAACGAGGCCTTATTGTCGTTACCAGTGAATTTAATGTTCATAGGTCTTGGCTAAGGTGCCTCAAAAATGTTAATTTCATGTCAAGAGACATTCTTTTTTATAGAAATAATGTACTCGGACTTCTTTTCCACCTTATCTTCAATATCTTGGTATATTGTTGATAAGAACATTATGTACAATGTAGAATTGATCCTAGGAACAACATACATTTATTCTTCCCTTCTCTACCTCTGCCAGTTAAAGACTTTTGCTTACAAAAATTACATGTGAAGTGATAAGAATTTGATTTATGCTTGTAAGTACTGGATAATACTGAAATGTGCCAGGGGGGGGGGGTAGGGGTAGGGGGTAATTCATTCAACCTTACGTCAAGGTTTCCTTAGTGTTGAATTTGTTAGCACTGTATGTGAAAAGTTTTTAAATGACAAAAATTCATGTGAAATATTGCTTCCATAGTACATGTAATTGGCTTGAGACTGTAAGTTACATGTATTTCGTAAAGTGAGTAGGAATTTTCATGATCATATATTTAAATTTTGTGATATTATTATTAGCTATCCCTTGCCTTATTTCTTCCAGATACATGGAGACTTATGTCTTTAACAGTCTGTGATAATAACTGTTTAAATGTGAAAGAGAATACCCAGAAATTGTGTAATTAGGATCTGCCAATTGATAAAACTGGTCAATTTTGCATCAAAATCTCATGCAAAGGGACTAGATTCTTCTGGCATAGAATTAAATACCGATGTATTAGTTAAAGGCAAATTGTAATAGACATGGTAATCTCTATAATTCATTCACAAATTTCCTGATACAATGATCTTGATGATGACCTTCATTTGCATGGAGGACAATATCTGATATAACATGGCATGTAGGTATCATGGGTTAGACTTTTTCTTTTTCTTTTCTGTCTATTAATTATGACGATGTGAAATTAACCTCACTCTTAGCTGGACCTCACAGCCATGACGGATGCCCACAGTATTTTATTTCTTGATATCTTCTTCTTTTTCTTTTTTTGAACGTTTTACAAGGGATGATGCGATTGTCTCTGATGATGTTCTATGACATTTGATTTGAGAAAATCTATTATCCTCGGGTAACTACCCCCTCAGAAATTTACAACATATACCGGTACCTTTCAAATACTAGCCATGTATTGGAGAGGGGAAATTTTAAATGGTGGAAGTTAATTAACATTTATGTGTCATAAAGGGTTAGTTGTCCTTTGGGGTAACTGTGTGGGGTAGTTGTTTCATGAGTATTTAAGTGCTGAGGGTTATTGTTGAAGGGGTAGTAGTCCTAAAATCCTCAAAAACGTTCTGTTTTTCAAAGTCAATTAGAAAAATTACAATAAGGATTAGAATAATTATCTTTGATTTGAGGGGAAAGATAGGAAATAATGAAAACTGCATATTTATCGAAAGGTGAAAGATTTGCCCTCAGTAATATCAGGCCAAACTGTTTGTGAATTTATTTTTCAAACATTTATGAAAGGAGATGTACTTGTATAAGCTTGGTGTATATTATACCCATACATACCAAATGCAAAGTACAGTATACCAATATACACCTATGCTTACAATAACTTAAAGTATTTGTACTTGCAAGATATTTGATTTCAAAGTGAAGATACATGTAATTATACTTGGTTTTATCTTGAGAATGTTATCTGTGGTTTGGTCAGCATGGTGAGTGTCTCTAAAAAGGCGAATGGCTGGAATGCTCCCCAGGGAGCGGAGATGGCAAGGGTATATACATTGTGTGTGGGCAAGCCTGAATGTGATGACTAGGGTAATAATCTTCCTGAGAAGCTTGAAGAGATGTCATAGATGATTAAGCCACTATATAAATACAAATATGTTAAAGTATAAGTGACACCAGGGTAATTTTACATGTAGGTCCATGGTTATTTCTTGTAAAGATGCTATGCTATGCAAAAGGTACATGTATTTGTAAGTTTAGCCTTTTTTGTCTTGGGAAGTAGTTTTGTGCTATGTAGATAATGCTGTTGTACTGTTTGCAGAGAGATAATGCAAACTTTTCCTTTCATTGTAATCCATCATTGCATTCTTTTGGTACTCTGTAATTTGATTTAGAATGAAATAGTTTTTATTTTGAGATACCTGGATATATTTGAAAAAAAGATATGCATTATCTTCTTATTGGCAGTTACTAGTCAAATGTGAAATATTCAATTTCCCACAGCATTATGTTATGTTAATGCGTACAGTTTCAATCAAGATAAATCATATTGTGAGAAAGAATATATTACTTTGTAAAACAATGATGCTAATAATAAACAACACTAATGCCAATTTGAGAGGACATAATTTTACCTCACAAATATTCCAATGATTGGTGGTTATCAAATGATCTGCATGATAACCTCATTAAATAAGAGTTGTTTAAAGGTACTATGTCCCATTTGCAGGCCAAAAAAATGAAAAGGTTAAATTCCAACGGCATTTGAAAGATAATACTAATTTAGACCTTCCCTAAAAAAAAGGGGGCTTGAAAATGTCTTTAAGTGGGAAAATAACGACTATTAGTTGTCGAATCGACTTAAGTGCTACCAAGACAGTAAGTAGTAGTCTGATTTTCAAACCATTGTACCGAATGGTCGTACGTTTCATGCTGCGCAAAGATTCAATCAGTTTAATTTTGGCCATTACAAGAAGTGGGTTATTGATGTAGACAAATGCTGAAGTACCCTTTACAGCTCATTTTATGTATGTTATTACCAAAGAAGAAAAAAGCCAGTCAGTCACTCAATAGTGTCTGACAGTGAAGTCTAGCAAGTAAACGGGTTTCCTTGCATAATTTGAATATTAGGACACTACTAACGTTTAAATTTCACAGATAGGATATACATGACATATTCATAATTCCTGCAAAGTTCTACAGAATTTGATGTTGGCTGCAAAAGGAACATAATATCTTTAAAGAGCAAAATAAAGAAATACCGGTATAATATCTAACAGCATGTTCTGTTTATGATAGAATAACCAAAAGAGAAATACCTGTGAATTATCTTTAATTATACTTTTATGGCATCTTATGATAAACGAATGAAATTTAAACAAAATCATGGTTTGCATACGTTGTTACTTAATACAGAAAAAAAATGTTAAAATATAGTTTGTGTTTCAGTCCAGAAGTCCACACTATTTTACTAAAATCTGCAATCGTACAGTGTCTGTTAAGTTTGGCTCGGAACAATATTTTAGATCATCACAACAGTATACTTTACGTCTACTTTGAAATCTTTTGTACATTGACATGTATAATTATGTATCAAGTTGAGAATGACGATGAGTCAGTGACCTATATTTTGAAATATGTGTAGCTGGTGACTGCTACACACATTTTAATTTTTGTTAGTTTTGGTAGATTTTTTTCTCCCCATTCTGAAAAGGTAAAAAATTATGTTTGAAATGTTTTATTGAATAATTATGAAGAGGGTTGGCAAGCTGATGCAGATGCCCATCTTTGTTACTAAACACAAGAATTGTGCTTACTCTTTGTCTCAAGAAGCAATAGTTGACATCTTTTATTTCCAATTATTTTCAACCTTGACTTTTTTATTGGCTTATATAGTTATATGGGTTTATTATAGGCGAATGATTATGATTAGACCTCAGGTTTAAGATCATGAAATCATGAAAATCCTGAGTATTTATATGGAATAGAAATGAAAATCATGTATTCTAATCTCCCACAAGAAATCTGAATACAGGAACGTTGATATACAATTGATGTACATGCAGTTATGTTTGTGCGCATCTATAGCTTCATGCAGTAACACCAATAAACAGCAGATACAATGTTATGTTCTCTTGTCTACGTATGATTGTTCTCTGTGTATGTATAAACAAACAGATTATCTCCATTCTTGCACATAAGTTGTTAATGATCATTGGGCAGCACTAATAAGCTCTATATGAAGATGTAAGTTGGCCTACAATAAGTCTACCTATAACCATCACTTATGCAGCGTTATTTCCAGTTTGGCATATACTTGTATTGTCATTTGCACAACACACAGAGAGAAAATGTCAGAATGAGAAAACATAACGCTACATATAGGAAGGTGAGAAGAGGGTGCATGTGAGGGGGATGAGACAGAAATATATAGAGTCAAAAGAGAAAAAGACAGAAGAAATAAGAAGTTAAATGAAAAGCATGACAAAGAGAAAAGAATGTTGAGGGGAAGGAAGAGAGTGAGAACGGGAGAACCAAGACCGAGAGTTAATGAGAGCTCGAGTTGTTGAATATGACAGAGACGGATCAAGAGATTAATTTAAAGGGAGACCAAAATGTGTGATCGAGGGAAGAGATCGAGAAAGAGAGACCAGGGAGAGAGAAAGGCTGTTAGATGAGAGTGCATGAGAAGAGCCAAAAGATGAGAGAGGAGACTGCATCAAAGAGACTAATCAGGAGAAAGTTGAAGGAGAGAGGACGAATTAGGTATTTTATGAAGATACAACAAAAGAGAAAGAAAAATGAGGAGGGGGAGAGGGAGAGATAAACCCTTGGCGGAGATGGAGGGAGGGAGGGATGGAGGGAGGGAGGGAGGGAGGGGAAGAGAGAGAATCGAGGATGATGGGGATGAGGGATGAGCCGTTAGCCGTGTGGTGTTCCCGAGATTTAAAAAAACAAGAAACGAGTACCTCACCGGAGGCCGGAGGACCAACTGGATTGATCATCATCATGTGATCGTGAGTACCGAGTGGGTGAGGCTAGCTGAGCTGCTGATGCATGTGACGTCATCTTTATTTTGATTATCATACGACTGCCATAGTACGAGCTCGACAAAGCTTGCAAAGACGACAGGCATTTTTATTTTGATATCACTGGCTTGAAAAGTGTGAATTTATTGTAAGTCTGTTCTGTCATTTCACTTTCATCATTAGTGACTGCTTTTTGCCTTTAATTTTTGAGATATCTTTCTTCAAACAGAATTGTGTCAACATTAGAACAGAATCGGGAAACGGGTAACTCCAGGAAGCTCCGACGCCGACGCCGGCGTCGGAGCTTCCTGGAGTTAGGAAACGGGATGAATAAACAGTCCCATATGTTTACTTTTGTGTTAGTTATTACTTGTCTCTGACTCCCAGTCCGAGAGTCTAGCAGACTTTATTGTGTCTGCCAATGCAGCATGCAGTTACTCACTCCTAACTTGCGAATTTGTTTGTATTTCATACATTCAAATTTGTATTTATTTTTGAAATACTTAAGTCTTAACTCTAGTCTAGTACTAGTCTACAAACTGCAGCTCACAAGTACAAGTGTATGCTTCCTCCTTCCAAGTCCAACGCACCAGCAAAGAATGGAACTCTGAAGAAAGACCCAAGACTGGCAAGAGAGTTTGTCTCACTCGATGCCTTTAAAGCAGCATTGAGGAATGGCACCGTCTAGCATGCAGACAAGTTACTTTTTAACCGCACATCACTATACAATGTAAATACCTGTACCAGAAATTCTTGTCTGCGTACTATTTACTGTGCGTGCATCAACCCTCAGTGCATTAATCTTCATTTCATGAAGCCTGCACTTTTCAGGAAGAAGAAGAAGAAACCTTAGTAGAATCTAGGGTCTATAGTAGATTTCTAGACCTAATTTGTTTCTTTTAGTTTTTGTTTTGTTTTTGTTTGTCTGGAAAAAAACTTAAAAATAAATATTAAATATTTTAATGAATTAAAATGTCATTAATTATTTTATTGTGCATAGAGTATAGACTATGTGAAAATTCTAAGTATTAACTCCCACCATGATCATGATGACACCTCACACTGATGCACAGCATATCATCATCCCAAGATAGCTTCTAGTTCTAGAGTCTAGTTCTAGACTACTTTTAATTCTAGGAGCTGCTGAAAAGAATTGCTTTTTCAAATTCAAGGTTTACATGGTTTATTTATTTGTTTATTTTTTATTATTAACTTTTTATAGATCGAGAGTAAATAATAGAAAAGTCTTGAAAATGCCCATTGAAATGCGTGTATTAAGTTTAACACACGTTTCAATGGGATGTCGGTGAACTTGTTCTTATGACGGTTTCATGAAAAGCCGCCCAGGACTCTCCTTACAGGCACAGCTGGTATAACCAGATGTTGCAAGCAATATCTAAAAAAAACATGTAACTGAGGCTAAGGTGTGTGTGTGTGTGTGTGGTTCAAAATTACGAAATTTATACAACGGCATTATGAACAACAAAACAGACTCTTTGTGTTTTGTTATTAACCATCTTGCACTCACAATTTGAGATAGCTCAAGTCTCCCATATCACACCTAGACCTATGTAGTCTGTATTCTGTAAAGGTATCCCTGCAGACTGCAGTACACAAACTATAGAACTTTTAAGGAAATGATCTGAAAGACGTGATTTTTATCTTTGCTTTTCCCAGCTTACAGGTTAATTGGCTACACGAAATGGCAGAGGCAAGTAGGATTACATACTCATCTTTACAAGATGCTGAAAGAGAAAATGAAGATGCAAAAGAGACCTTGAGGACATTGAAGAAATGCCATGACAAGGCTTATGCTGATATTCAAATAGCCTTGAGACAAGATGAACAATCCAAAAGAGAAGAGGCCATACGGTTCTATACCATGGGGCTGAAGAGCATTGCCCAAGCAATGAAGATTGATTGCTCAGGCACGTATTGTGTAGGATCACAGTGGGACCATGCTAGAAACATGCAACAGAAGATGAAGAAGACGGCTGCTCAAATGAAGACCAGACTAGAATGTCTGGAACAGGAGCAGAGCTCAGGCGCAACGGGTGGAGCTTGTGGAGACAGTGGGACCAACCAGGATGAAGCGGATACAGACATTCTAAGCATCTACGAGGACAATAGTTCTTCTCTAAGTCTACCCTCGTATGCTCAGTCAACGACAGACGCCAGAGAGGTGTTGCACATTAAACATGGTGTCCAGCTCTTCTTCATCAACTCCAGCGGTCATGTGAGTGCACCTAGTACCCCAGGACCTCTCAAGATGTACAAGTTCCCAGATGACCAGGCACTGGGGCAGGACCAGCCCCCTGCATTCCTGCAGATAGGAGAGTGGCTGTACCCTCTCCTACCTGGCCAGTCTCCATCTCTCAAGGCTGCTGACGGGGTCTATATGTTTCCTGATCTGAGCTCATTGGACAAGGGGGATAGTGTTGGTGTCATGTTCTCAACACAAGTATCAAAGTAAGAGTTTGTCATATATATATTTGTAACAATTTCATCAAAGAATACATTATAATACTGGCACCTAATGACCTAAAGTTACATACATGTACCTAGATGATTAGTGTATAAAGCATTATCTTACATATTGTTCTAAAAAAATGCAAGGTGTTATGTTTCAGTAAAGGCATTTCCTAAACTGTTAATTCTTGCCCTATTGATCTAAGTATTGTTATTATTCTTTCAGTCATTTGGATTAAGCATCTCATTTTGTCAAGAATCATTCTCATACAGTTAGAAAAGATTTGAATCATCAGCAATTTATCACGATGTCTGTGTCATTTGTTTTTCTCTCTTACAGTTCATCTGTATTATTTTAAAGTAATTATCATTGAAGAAAATTATGTACATGTATGTATATATGTTTTTTATATGGAAAATAAAACCAAACCAAACCAAACCAAAAGTTGATATCCTGATCCATTGATATTTTTTCTTCTTCTCTTTGTCAGATCTGAGAAATTGAAATTCCAGCAGCTCATTAAACAGCTGACTGCTATGAAAGAAGAGGAGGTACCCTCAGTACAGGAGGCTGCAGCATCACAGGTACCGAGTGTGAATCACAGGGTACCGAGTGTGAATCACAGGGTACCGTTTGAGCAGACTGATGAAAGGGAGATAGATGAGGAGGCTATGGACACCCAAGAAGAAGGACAGAAGTCTCAAGATGTCAGTCGGAAGATTGCAAAGGGCCTTGAAGTTGGTATGAGAGCTTCTATTTAGTTGTTGATTAAGCCTATGCAATATCATGCTATGAATTTCTTGTTATATTGTGTAATGTCCTCTTGATTTAGTTGGGGAGTGCTACCTATTTCTGTTTTTATTCCAATATAAAAATATGTTGATACATCAAAGTATTAGTATAAACTTCTTTCTATCTTTTGAGATGCATCATAATTCTAATTGCAACCTTGCTATGCAAGAGACCCATGGACATATGCTTTGGAAATAATTGTATCCCTCATTTATACAAATGTGTTTTTGTTATTATCACTATAAATGTTACCACAGGTCTTTCCCTTTTTCATAAGTATCCAATCACTTTTCCCAAGCATTAAAGTTAACAGATACATATCAAAATATCTACCATCAGAGGTCTACCTTTTAATGTAGCAAAAATGGCATGTATCACAGAAAGTTCTGTAAAAGGTCAATTGTTGCTATGCTGTGAAGGTATTTTACTCTTATTTGAATGATGTAGGTGCTGAATGGATATCATGGGGAGTGGTGAAAGGAGCAGAGATAGGAAGCAGATTGGTTGGTTCTGGTGCCAAGAAACTAAAACAACACATCCAGCCTGATGAACAACCGAAGGAGATTGATGAGAAATATCAGACTGGGATGGTGTATGCCAAGAAAGCCACAGGAGTGGCTGTCAAGGTAGATGGTTTACTTCATTGCAGGGTAGAAGGTTAATGATTCAAAGTCGATAGAAAAGGTGCTGTTTGAATTTAATTGAAGTCATATATAGGAATTGGACATGGGGGGGGGGGTGGGGTGATGATGTTTTGAAGAACTTCTATGAGATATGTTTGAAACTCTGTGGTGTGTAAAAAAAAATTTTATACTGTAGCAGGTATAACATTCCTTGTAATGAACCTCAATTTAACCAAGTCCTCAGATTTCATAAATTTATAAATAAACATTTTTCTCTCTACTGTTTTCTCATATGATAGGTGAGTGTGGTAGTCCTGGACAGTGTATGTTTCTTGACCAAGCGTGTGGCCGAAGAGGTGGGACCCATCATCAGTAAGCAAGCCAACAAGATGCTGACCGATGGAGAGGATGAGTCGGACGGAAAGACTAAAGCTGCCATAGAGGGCATCATGACTGTCACCGCAAGTGGTCTCATAGGTGAATAGACATAGGATTGTGAATGATTAAGAGAAAAGTTGCAGAAACTGGGCTTCGATTGGCAATGGTTTTGGAGACCCTCATCCAATAACTTGCTGTTGAAAGAACTTGTCGGTGAAGCAAGAAATTAATATTCACACCAATGTTAAATGAATTAAGAGTAATTTATATAAAATTATGTATTTTGGGCTAAATGATACTCTGATATGACTTGGAACTATATGAAATTGCAATAACAGATAAACCACACTAAGAAGACAGCATGTGTAAGGTTGAAACTACAGTATTAATTTTAAATGATAAATTGCCTTCGAATTAAAAAATCATTTTCATTAAATTCCTTCTTAAATAACATGGCATTTCATTTATGTTACACTATAATGTTAGTAATAGCTTTTTAAGGAAGGATACATTTTTTGACATTCCTCACTGGTGAATAATTTATTTTTCTTGACAGGATTTGGGAAAGTATATCGTGGACTGGAGACTGCAGCTATTCAGCTGGCGAAGAGTGTATCACAGGCAACTGTAGAAACCGTAGAACACAAGTAAGTCAGCTCATCATCTTTTCAATCTGTCCTCCATCTCTTTATGATACCTACTCATTCTCAAGATTGCCAGAATGTGAATTACTCTCCAAGCTGTTGAGGACTGCAGTCCTTGATTCCTTTCCAGAACTCAATGCAGATGAGAATAGTGACAGTACAGACAAGATATTATTTTTTTGTATTCAGATTCCTTCTGCTAAGTTCATCTAAGTTGATAATTTTAGAGTATTTGTATCTCACAAATATTATGTATGCTAATCAATTTCCAACTGTTAAATTTATTTCTTCTCTTTCATTAGTAAATTTCCATACAAATTACTATTTATTGTGTATTAGAATTTTAACTGTAACTACAAAAAAACTGTTGTTTCACTACCCGTCTCATGGATAAATGTACTTTCAATTTCATTTGATATGCCAAATATTTTAACTATGTGTATTGGGGCAGTTTCATTCATACGTCCTTTATTCTTATTATGAATCAATCAAAACAGATATATAAATATAAAATAATCATCAGTTACGCATAACAAAACTGTACATCATACTGACAAATTGGTGGAAGGAACATGAAAATACTAATTTCATAATACTTTCAAATTGACACTCTTTCAGATACGGTGAAGATGCTGGTCGATTGACAGACACGTCATTAGCCACTGTGGGTAACATAGGTTTGTCGGCCCACAACTTCAACAACATCGGTGTGAAGGCAATCGCCAAGAGGACTGCAAAGGATACTGGGAAGGTTGTTGTCAGAGAAATGTCAGAGTCTACAGATGGGAACAAAAAGCCCAAGAAGACATGATAATGAAATTAGAATGGACAACTCATGTGATAAGCATTAAATGTGAGAGGTTTCCTTGTGTTAGGAATTGTTTATTTAGAGAGCATTTTGCTTTAACAATGAATGAAGCTTGACAGATTTGATGTTGCCCTAAAGAGGTAATGAGATCTATTTTTCATGTTCTCAGGAGGCTGTGTTTAAATAAATTTATGTCTTTCATGTGTCTGTGTACATTTACAATAGATACTTAATTGGTTGATCAACTAGGTCAAAGAGTCTTCAATTTTTATATTTTGGTTCAGGAATTCTAATTCTAGTGAATGATTCAATTTATTATCAATTCTTCTCTGTCAAGCGATGCTAGACTTGGTGAATGACATACAATTGTCAACAAGTTTTGATTATACTCATGGAACACTCATGTCTGTATTAAACTTATAGGAGAGTTCTGTAGTGGTTGGATTGCAGGGGTTACATGAAGATGTTTCATGGGCTTAGAAATATTTTCTTTATTGGGAAAGTTTTCTTTTGGGAGGAAATTAGGTTGATGTACTGTACATGTGCCTTATTTGTCTTCAGGAAGTTTATTACCTCTATGATATCATCCTACATTTGCCACTCAATACCCAAGAGAGAAATGGGGACCCGGTAGGATGACGAAAGCATTTGTGTTAGTAATTGCCTATGCCCTCACGGTGACCATATGGAAGGAATACTCCCCAGGGAGTGGAGATGGTGCACATTGTGTGTAAATGAATCCAATGACTGGGGTAATAATATCTGTAAAGCGCTTAGTGATGGTATTCTGTATTAAGCGCTATTTAAATCCAGATTATTATTATTATTGAATCTCAATCATTTCTGATTGATTTTAAAAGTTACATTTCTTTGATACCAAGTTATCGCATGTTCAGTTTATTTCTGAAATTCAAATATCAGATTATGCGTTTTTTTAATTTTTAAACATGCTAGTTTACTAAATTAAAACTATCAGCTTTAAACTGTTACTTTTGTAAAGAGACATAACGGTCCAAATAAAGGTATAAATGACTCTTGAATCACTATGCTTCTGCACTTTAACAGAAATTAACTAAAAGTGCTGATATTTATGCGAAATTTATTTATTTTGCTCCTCGTGCTCTTTGATATCTAACTGTGAAATGGTTTTTGAGATGAGATTATTTTATGTCTTTTATTACACATAAATTATTTTTAGGGGGTGGTTCCCTGTATTCTGTTTGTGTTGAGATATGTTTTCCGTTGTGTGTATTTCTTTGAGATTAGAAAATGATTTAAATTTGTCCAGAAAGTCTTGTCGTTATATTTATGCTTATGAATGCTTCATAGATGCTGACAGAGATATTGCCAAGAAGATTTGCTGAAATTGTGTTGTAACATTGTTTAAAAATCGTACAAACTGCGGTGCAATATGGTATGCAAGTTACATTAAGCTTATTAAAGTACAGAGTATAAACGTAGATGCATGTAGGTATTTGGTATTGGCTATTGACACAAAATGATATATATGAATGGCTGAAGTACTTTTGATTGGCTAAATATTGCTGTGAAGTTAAGTTTATCTAAATGTTTATTTTAGTGCTGTATTGTGCATAATTATTTTTTCAATACAAGACTTCTGTTGCAATAGCTGCATAGTCTTGAGCGATTTGGGTTCTCTCTTTTTCAATGAGTGGTGATACTGAATAAGATTGTTCAAGAATTATATTTAAAAAAAGTGCTGAAATACGTATGCCAACAAACACAAACATCTATAACCAAGCAGCTTTTAGTCTCATGTAGAAATAACGGATCCAACTCATACTTAAACTTGCTTCTTTGACTTTATTTGTATTTGTAAAAATAATGATGTAATTTTAGTCAATTTGGTGATGGTAAAAAAAAAATATTCAGGAAAGTACATGTGTTTATATATCAACGTTATTCACTACTTATGAGCAATGTAAAAGTTAACCTATTTGCTCACAGATCATTTTTGAAAAGGGTAGTCTAAGTTATTTTATCCCTTATGATTCCCACCTCATCAGAGGATTTACTATAGTGATGATTCTATTTTAAAGTTGACAGCCCCATTAGAGATTGGATCAGAGAAAATAACAAGGAAAATGAAACTAGTGATGCTGATTTATGTTCATAAATTAAGCAACCAATAAAGGGGCTAGCTGGCATGGCTCAAAAACTTGAAATTGACCAGCAACACCCAGAGATATGACAATAATAGGCCTATACAATACAGATTTTGTTTTCCATTCAATAAAATTTCATGGCAATAAAGTTATATATACAGCCATTTCTTAATTTTCTTTAATAGTTTAAAGGCTGGTGACATGCTGCATGAGGAGATATATCTCCTCTTATATGATATTTTCCTAAGATCATTTTGTATGTGAAAATTTGTGTTTTGTTTATCAAATTGTCTAGCTAGAATATATTTGACTATAAAATGTATGGAATTTTCTACCCTTTGACTTTGTGCTTTAAGTTTAGAAAGATGAGACAATTATGTGAATGATATTGAAAGAAAGAATGAAGGCCTATATAGCCGGGGAGAGTATATATAAGATAAATAAAAGATGGGATGCATAAAGAGAGATAGTGATCAGGGGGGGGGGTTATTTGGGGAGTGATCTATGGGGAGAGAGGTGGTTAAGACAGAGAATGGGAAAGGAGGGGAGAAGTGAATGAGTGGAGAAAGGGAGTGATGGAGGTGGGAGACTCGAGAGAGAGAGAGGGAGAGAGGAAAGATGAAAGGAAATTTATAATGGGCTGAATCACAGCAGAGGCATAATATTTTCATCGTTTTTTCTAGAAAAGAATATTAGAAAACCTAAATTTTCTATTTCAAATGAACTACTGTTTCTCTCTGCATTTGCACAAATTGTGTTTATCTGCTATGATCCATCGAGAGAGATGACCGCAGACTAAAGAGCTATAGCTCTTTGCCGCAGACTGATATTTATGCATGACTCACATAATCTCGCATCGTATCGGGTCAAAGGTTATGTTGACTAATTCTGATCCAGCCAGCTGAAAGTGGACTTTCGATTCGAGGGTAATGTTTTTGACAAAATACTTATTTCATGACATAGCTTTTCATTAATAATTTCACAAAAAGAAGCTAGGTAGATTATTTACAACTTGTTAGGCTTTGGCTGAAATGTAGATGGACGAATTAACAGCTGTCTGAAAATTATTTGGTACCTTTGCAATTTGCCTTGGTCTCGACTGTTTTTAATGGCAATACATGAGCCATGACTGCGTGTTTGTGTATGTTGGCCGCAAAATGTGTGTGGGAATGCAATGCCATGGCTGTGTACAGCCTACACTATAGGGCAGGGCATGTGCACAGCTATACTCCTCCTATAGCCTATAACATAAGGCTATAGCCCGGTATAGGCGTATAGCCTATATCAGATCAGGGGTCCTAGTAGACCAAAAATTTCTGTCTCTTTCGTTCGTTAGCCTCTGATTTGGCCTTTGGGTAGGGTTGGCTCCTCTCTTTAGAGACAGAAGCCGACCATAGGCGCTCCTGTGCAAACTCGGTGGAACGGATCTGGCCACCAAATTCCAGCCAAACTTTTGGACTAAAATGTCACTTTAGCGGATTCATATCCGATGCATTTATTTTTGAAAATTAGGTCTAGGCTAATATACATCAGTTTCACTTACCAACTTGACTGTATGATGCGTTAAGGGTCTTTTTTTCCCGGTTTTCTTCGTCGAAATTGAACTCCTCTCCGTGTTGAAATTTTTGCAGCGCATGCGCAGAGGCTAACGAACGATCGAAAAAGACATAAATTTTCGGTCTAGGGTCCTAGCTATCATTTATTGTACTCCATTTAATAGTAGGGTGTCTGAACGATTTTTCAATTTTCCCTTTTGGATTGTTTTTCACCATTATGGTTGGATAAAAAGTTACAGCCCCTTCAATTCCGTACAATATTCATCCATTTTTTGTAAGAATCGACGAAAAAGACGTACACGCAGAGTTATGTTGTTTTGCTAAATTTAGCACAACAGCTGAATTGCACAATATGCAAGCGTACACATACGCGTGCTAGCGTACGCGTGTTGTTAAATGATGCGCGATCGGCAATCCATTGTCTTCAATGGGCACCCACTTCCGGGTTTGCAAACATGCGGTCCGATGTTTATTCATGTGCAGATTTTACGCTATCACCATGGGTTCGGCCGGCGCGAGCTCACACCTCCCTGCTTAGCTGATCCGAAAAATGTGGGAAGGGTATTTTCAAACTGTAATCGCTTGTGATCCCTTGGGGCTAGCGAAAAATAAGTGCTGGGATATTTTCCTTACGTCTAGCCCTACATAAGCCTGGGGGGCTCGGTTCAGGAAAGTGGCAAAGATCGGAGCTACGTTGGAAACGATGTTTAAATCGCTGTTTTGATCAAGATATTTTTAGAATTCCGAAGTGAGTCCCTTTGGGAAATATGGAGAAAACCTGCTCTTTCATATGACACCTCATTTATTGAGTTTCACCTTCAGGATCACAAGCGATTTAGGTTTGAATTTCGATTTGGTGATAAAAACTGACCAATTTTGCATGGTCGCGCAATGTAAGTAGACTGCATAGGGCTGGGTGCAATCTCTATGGGAAGGATTTTAGCACACAACATCGGGTGCGCGATCAGACACCCTACCATTAGTGTCGCAATATTGTAAAATAGGAGACCACCATTCGCACTGTGACTATGCTTTGCATTTGGAGTTAGGGCCAGGGTTCAGCTCTTCATTTCGTCAAACGCATTGCCGTACGTTACAGGCCGATAGTCATTGCATATTTAATAGGCATTGGTCTCTTCTTTCCCACTCCGGCATTTATACTCTATACACACAAATGTGCGCATGCAGACAAATGTGTGATTTCCAAAACCATGGTAGTATATTAGCCATTGAAAAACAATGGAAAGAAGTCTCCTCTCCCTCTCTGTCTATGATGTGTTGATTTTTAAGCTACAAATTTTCATCATTGTTGGCTTTATTCACAAGAATGCTGCATTTTAAGTTACGCTGCTCAAATTTTGACTCGAAATCAAATGTGTGTCTTCTCTGATGGCATGTACTATTATATTTGTGTATGGTAAATTGGTATGTGTAGCATGGAGTGTAGGCATGGAGTATAGTGTTTAGGGAAGTACTGCAGAGGTGTCATTCGCGAAAGTAACGACTCGCGAAAAATGTCTCTTAGCCTGTCATTTGTGAAAATATCAGCTTATACAGACGTAGCCTGAGTAGGTGAATGATATATGTCTAGAATGGGAAAGTCCACTCAAGCATTATGAAAACATGAGAGACACAGATCAGTAAAAGTTGAGGAAATTGTAATTAAGGATGAGAAAGTTGTTATTGATCAAGTTAAACAAATTGTTTATTTGTCTTCCATTTGTTTTGCCCTAAAACATTTCATGTATTGAATACTTATAAGAAATGGAATGTAAGTAAGTTCACTTCAAATAAATTAACCAGTACACAATCTAATGATACATAAATTATTTTTATTGCTAGGGCAAAGGTTATTGATTCACTGTCAATAATGGAAGCTCATTTGCATCTTTAAACAAAACATTGGATAAGAATTTCTGTACTTAAATTTCACAGAGAGTATAGCATGTTTATTTCACCACCTATTTTACTTTATCAGCAGACACCTGTGGCAATCAAGCTGGCGACCAGACGGAGTATTAGCCTGAATGGGTCCTCCCATTCCCTAGCCTCAATGGGGGCTCCATGGGGAGATAGCATGGAAGAGAACCCAGCAGAGGGAGAGCATTTCTTCTCTATTAACCACGCTGAGAGAACCTTCAAGAAGATGCAGGGTTACTTACACAGACGCCAGCTTACAGACGTCGTGCTCATTGCAGGGGATGTACGGATTCCTGCACATAGACTGGTCTTGAGCTCAGTGTCGGACTACTTTGCAGCGATGTTTACCAATAACTTGCGTGAGTCACAGGAGACTGAGATTCAACTGTGGAGCATAGATCCGCCAGCACTCAAAGCTTGTATTCAGTATATCTACACAGGTTAGCAATTAATGGTTTTTGATTTTACATAAC
The DNA here is from genome assembly GCA_037976565.1 of Mesocentrotus franciscanus. Taxonomy (NCBI): domain Eukaryota; kingdom Metazoa; phylum Echinodermata; class Echinoidea; order Camarodonta; family Strongylocentrotidae; genus Mesocentrotus; species Mesocentrotus franciscanus. The sequence goes on along the minus strand of CP137680.1, from coordinate 3,153,642 downwards.
TCCAAAATGCTAATTGTTTTATTAGTTTTGCATGTTTTGATGTTTCCATCTAAACAGTAAACATGAAAGTGTTGAAAGTAGGGTTACAAATGTGCTATGAATAGGCATGTATTTAGATATCACCTTCTAAACAATATCATGGAGAATTCACATTTAGGCAAAAAAATACAATCATACTTTATCTCAAGAATAATGGCAGTGTTCTTGTGAAAAATCTGTGCCATCTTTTCTTCTTAAAGGTATTACAAAGTTTTGGTATGGGGTCATGAATTTGGTTCAAATGAACATATTGGAAGCATATACGATTTTACAATATTCAATGATCGTTGTTGCGGTTGAAATCGAGTCTAAAGTGATGAAATTTTAAATAATAAACTCTTTATGTTGTATAGCGCCCTCTCAAGACTGAAATTATTTTAGCCTTAAAACAATGTTTCTTGGTTACAATCGACCGATTTGATATTCCCGTTTGGAACTTATATATCGGAACTGCATATTCTGAGATTTTCATGGTTGCAGCTATCATGGAGTGGCCTAAGGCGCTATTTGAAATATTTGAAATTTACCGGGGCACCGGTAAATTTTTATTATTCAATTTGCTCGAAAGCAGAAGTGTTTTAGGGGCTACTTTTTTTAGTGCATATAATACATCCACAGGGGCATCCAAATATATAAAAAATTTAAAGAATTGCTATCCATCCAATTTCAAAATTTCCCAAAACTTTGCATTACCTTTAATGCTGCAACTTGGCACCCCAATGTGATTACAATGTGCCCCTTCTATTCTAAAATTGAACACAATCCTAGGCTGAAATTAATTGTCTGGACTTTAATCGTTCATTTTGTTCAAATTCATTGATTTACAGGAGAAGTAGTGTTGAAAGAGAGCAATGTTGAAAGGTTGCTTGCCACAGCCAGTATCCTACAGTTATCAGAAGTAGTTGAAGCTTGCTGTGGGTTTCTTGTCAAACAACTTCATCCATCTAACTGCTTAGGAATCAGGTCCTTTGCTGATAGACAGAGCTGTATAGATCTACTCAGGGCTGCACATAATTACACCATGGTGAGTGAATATATTCCTTGATTTCTAGAGTTTTCTTCCTAAATACTTTCCCAATATTTAACTATAACTTTAAGAAATGGGATTGTAATTTAGTTCCCTGTATTGCTGTGCGAAATATATAATTTTGTGCATGCATGTTATTTATTTTGTCTAGAAGTGGTATCTTGTGAAATATTTGATAGTAAAGCTTAAATCAGAGTTGTCATTTGAACTTTACAGAGGTGATTTTAACCAAACACAGTTCTAGCATAAGCATGAAAAGAAAGACTGCATGTATATATATTATATTTTGTGATCAAGAAGTGAAATTTGGTTAGGTAATAAAAGTATGTGTGAGAACTTCTTTTTAGTGCAGAGGTATATAGCTCTTCCATTTCACCAATGAAACTGATTCATTTTTTCCCTGTCATGAAACCCATGATGTAGGAACATCTCGTTGAGGTGACTCAGAATCAGGAGTTTCTGATGCTAGGATCAGACGAGGTATGCAACCTCTTCACCAGCGATGATCTCAATGTTCCTAACGAGGAGACTGTTTACTATGCCATGTTGGCTTGGGCTAACTATGATACAGGGTCCAGACAATCAGAGATCTCAAAGCTGCTAGAACACATCAGACTTCCACTGCTCTCACCTCAGGTAAGTTCTATTTAACAATCAGTATTTTGACATGGATATAACTCTGGTTTTGAGTAAAAAATCATGAGAGTGTTACATGAATATGCACTTGCTTTATGGCTTGGGACATGTAATATTTTTAACAAACTTAGCAATTTATATGTACTAGTCCACTCTGGATAATCAGGAAAATGGATGGCATTCATCAATATGGACTGGATTCCTCTTTAAATTAGCAGTGGTTGTTGTCTTATGATCAAGATTTGTTTTCTTCTCAATAAGACTACCCTTTCTACAACAATTGTTATCATAGTGTGTCCCTAGTTTTAATAACAATTAAAGTACATATGTGTAATTTGCAGATGATAAAATTATGTTGAATCGTTTATGCATAGACCTCTTAAAGCTCAGCTTAAGAACATGGTGCCATTTACAAATTAGCAATACTTCATGATTGTAGTTATAACAGTTCTGTAAAACTTTCTTATTTATTTCAGTTTCTAAGTGATGCAGTAGATAGCAATCCATTATTTAAAGGAGATGATAAGTGTCAGAGATTGATCATGGATGCCATGAAGTATCATCTTCTACCAGAGAGAAGACCTCTCATGCAGAGTGCTAGGACCAAACCTAGGAAGTCTACCGTTGGAGCTCTGTATGCTGTAGGTGGGATGGACAGTACCAAAGGTAGGCTAAGGACATTTTTGTTCATTCAACTCTTTGATTGAATAAAGCATGAATATTGCTTCTGATGTTCTACCCAATGCATGCCCGATAGTGCCATAAATCTTACGACCAGTAACACCAGTGTTAGATCTTTAATTTTGATACTTGGAATGTCATCTTGGAATCCTGATGGATTTCAATTGGATAAAGCCACTGCAACCATTTCGTCGGTTAAGAGCCAGAAAGGCATTAAGTTCCTGTACGTTATTTTACAAAGAGTTAACACCCTTCTGGCTCTCTAAAGATAATATTCACTTTGCTCTATATTGGGTTCATGATATAATATTAAAATCTTATGTCGTATTTACAAGTTTTTGTTAAACTATTATATATTTGTGTTCAGGTGCGACAAACATTGAGAAGTATGAGCTGAGGACCAATGTTTGGACCCATGTAGGTCACATGAGTGGAAGGAGGCTTCAGTTTGGAGTAGCTGTCATTGAGGACAAGCTCTACGTGGTTGGAGGTCGTGATGGGCTCAAGACATTGAATACTGTTGAGTGCTATTATCCAGCTTCAAAGACGTGGAATATGCTGCCCTCTATGGGTACACATAGACATGGTTTAGGTAAGACATATTAATCATCAGAACTTAAATTTTCATGGATTTATTCTGAATATCAGATCACAAAAAGCAATTTAGATTTGAAATGATGTTCCTGGTATAAAAATTCTCAGTTTTAGCATTATGGTGTGAAATTTTACTAAATATATAGCTATTTAAAAAAGACAGATAGGAAGATAAAAAATGATAGTGTGGTGACTTGTATATAATGTATTCTATGTGGTCAAATTTGAAGGTGTTGGAGTGCTAGAAGGTCCTATGTATGCAGTTGGTGGCCATGATGGTTGGAGCTACCTTGCATCAGTAGAGAGATACGACCCTCATAGCAAACAGTGGAGTTACGTAGCACCTATGTCTACCCCTAGGAGTACAGTAGGAGTGGCAGTACTGGATAGAAAGTAAGTACTTTCAGATTCATTCTAAAGATACATCATGCTCACATCAAGCAATAGTGCCTTGATGTGTACCTCTTTGTGTGGGAGTTGCATTACTTGGCAGGAAGTAAGGAAGTAATTATATTATAGCAGGCTTCCATGCATGGTGTGAAGGTGTAGGAAATCCATGCAGGAAACTAGGAAACCCAGCTGTGCATTCATGCTATCTCTGAGCAGTTATTGATGAAGAAAATGCCTGAATTACAGTCAGTCCTTTGTGAAATTATGTTAATTGTACATAGACATTTTTGGTTAAAATGTAAACGATTTGTTATTCACACACTGTCTCCGACCAAATTGCCGTATATAGCGTTAAAAGCAATTCATGTAACATTTTTTGATTGAAATTAACTCTCTAACTCATGATTGATACGCAAGAAAACAACATCAAGGCACCTACTGTAGGTTCTATTTTGGGTGCTTGAGGGCTTGTTATTCTTTCATGTATTAAAGTTTAGTTATTTCTTTAAAAAATTGTCTCTCGAAAATTATGCAGGCACAACTGTAATTTTTTTCAACTTTATCTAGTTTTCATTACATACTCTTTCAATAACAAACTATCAAAAACAAGGTGCATCAGCGAGATCACAGATATTTATTTTCCTCCATGTTTATCCATTCACTCCTTGAGATTATATGCAGTAGGAGGTCGTGATGGTAGCTCCTGTCTACGCTCCATGGAGGTTTACGACCCTCATACCAACAGATGGTCTCTATGTGCCCCCATGTCTAAACGCAGAGGTGGTCTGGGTGTGGCTGTGTGCAATGGATGTCTATATGCCATTGGAGGACATGATGCCCCAGCTACCCAGCAGTCTTCTAAACAGTTTGACTGTGTGGAGAGGTAAGTTCTGGACCCCATTTCACAAAACTTGTCATCAGTGACAAATGACAGTTTTTGTTATAAGCTACTGAAATCCTTGCTTCTGATTGGTTATCAGCAGATTTGTCACTGATTTTTGTCTTTTGTCATTGAAAAAAGACTTTATGAAATGGGTCCCAGGAGGAGGATGAGAAAGAGGGTGAACTTTATCAGTGTGCAGTGGTAATACGGCCCCTGAAAATACCTGATTGATTTGCTTCATGAATTGTATACAGACTTGCGCTGATTCAAAGCAATTAGGTAAACAATATTAAAGGATCGAGTATAGAAAAGTTATGTATGGTTTCAATCTCATTTTACAGGGGGCATTGCCCTGTGAAATTTAGCATGGTCCAATACTGTATATTTATAGTTACTAACAAATTTTCATTTTGATTATAGCAATTATATGCAGGCAATGCAGTATTAAACCAACTGTCAGTTCATTGAGTGATGGAATCAAGAAATAGATACGTCAGGCACACCTCAACACCAACTCCAAACCAACCGATTTCTTTGCCAAAGACAGTAATGTCATGTTGTGTTCAGTCTGTAGTTGGTCTGACTAAGGCATAACTTATTTGAAATATAATCATTTTTATTTGTTTGATGAGAAGATTAAATCCTTCCTATCAGTGACAATGCTCCATCAGAATTTCATCTTTTGTACTACTTAAGCAGGACTAAACAAAACAGGACATAGATGTATACTGTGCATGTGGATAACTGATTGAATGGCATCTAACCCTTTCTTACCAGATACGACCCACGTTCAGACACTTGGTGTACGGTAGCCCCCATGGGCATGTGTCGAGATGCAGTAGGAGTGGCTGTACTAGGAGATCGTCTGTTTGCAGTGGGTGGGTACGATGGACAGACATACCTCAGCGCCGTAGAATGCTATGATCCACAGACAGGAGAATGGACTACAGTGAGTACTTTCAATATTTTCAAAAGACATAACTAAGGCATATATGCTCATCTGTTTCTGCTTTATATGGTAAAAGATGCTTCTGGAATGACAAGAAATGAGAGGGAAAGGAGTTTCTAAGATAATAGTATGTTTTTGGAATTAAAAAAAAGTTTTTGGAATTTAAAAAAAGTTTAGGGGTATGATACATTCTAAGATGAAGAAATATCCCTGGAACAATACAAATAAAAGAGTATGGTATGTTGCATGAGAACATATATATGGGGCTGAGGAGATATACATCAGAGTGGTTATGTATTCTCTGTTTAGAAATTAAATGGGGGATCAAAGATGTGGTCAGGGCCCTGTATTATGAAGAGTTGCAATTGATTCAAATGAACTGCAACTTAAAATTAATCGCAACTGTGTACTTAAGAGATAGGAGATGTGGTTAATTTCAAGTTAGGATCTATTCAAATCAATGGCAACTCTTTATAAGACGGGGCCCAGGTGTGTTGCAGTAACAACAATAATGAAGGGATATGATTTTTTCTATGAGAAGATGATACCTCAGGATCTCAGGATGTATCAAGAGAAGGAAAAATAACTTGCAGTAAGCCAATAATCATTGTTTAATGTACCTGATTTGATATACATATTGTACTTTTGAGTATATAGACTTTGAGCATTGGGAGAGTTCACTTTTTTCTCAAGCAAATGCTGACACCCCATTTAATGCCTTATTATATAGTAACGCTGCCGTCCGTCCTTCCTTCCTTCCTTCCGTCCGTTCGTAACAAATTTGGTTTCCGAGCGATAACTTTAGTAATGTTTGACGGATTTTAATGAAATTTGATATGAAGGTACATGGTATCAAGACACAACCTAAGTTCGATTTCGGAGTATGTAGGTCAAAGGTCATAGCTCATTAAATATGCAAATCTAGTTTCCGTTTGATAACTTAAATAAGATTTGACTGATTTTAATCAAATTTGATATGAAGGTACATGGTATCAAGACACAACCTAAGTTCGATTTTGGAGTATGTAGGTCAAAGGTCATAGCTCATTAAATATGCAAATCTAGTTTCCGTTTGATAACTTAAATAAGGTTTGACTGATTTTAATCAAATTTGATATGAAGGTACATGGTATCAAAACACAGCCTAAGTTTGTTTTCGGAGTATGAAGGTCAAAGGTCATAGCTCATTAAATATGCAAATCTAGTTTCCGTTCGATAACTTTAGTAATGTTTGACGGATTTTAATCAAATTTGATATGAAGGTACATGGTATCAAAACACAGCCAAGTTCAATTTCGAAGTATGTAGGTCAGAGGTAAAAGGTCATAGCTCATTAAATATGCAAAAAAAAACTAATTATATATGTGAAAATGTGGTTTATATCTTCCTTTAATACCTAGTAATATAATAGTGTAATCTAATGGAGGTAACTTGTTCTGACGTATATAGGCCATTTTTACCCTGCGAGGGGATGCTACGCTTTGCGTTGACTTATTTTTATTTCTTCTCTTTCTTATAACCCTAGGCTGCTCCTCTTACACCAGGTCGTGCTGGAGCCTGTGTGGTGCAAGTTCCTGTCAAGTAGAAATCTTCAAAACAAAGTTAATCTAAAATGGTAGCTATCAAGACTAACGCAAGGTTTGATTTCCAGCAAACTCTTAACATAGAAAAGTGATTGTTTAACTTGGTGATTGAATCTGTTGATTCTGTATGACCCATCTTCTTGTAACTTCAGAGAAAAGATGTAGGAGTGACAGCGTACTTCCTTTCAAAGTTTGATGGTGAGAAAAATCTTTTGATTTTACGACAGATACAGGATAATTTTGACAATTTTTATCTGATCTTTGATTGTTGTCTACTGAACTTGTTTTTAACAACTCCCGCAGGGTCAAGTGCTCAATTTCAACAGCTCTGCAGTGTATTTCATATTCATCTGTAATAGAATGTAATATTTTATGTTGAGTTGTATCTCTGTTCAATATCAGAGCTTTGTGTATACTGCATGTAGTAGTGAATTACAGGAGCATATATGTGTAGGCTTACTTATGTTCTGCTTGCCTGCAGTATAGAAGGTATATTGGACATAATTTATGTGCCAAAATGCATGTGATAGTATGTTTCTGGAGTAATGTCCGTTATAATCAGTATTTCTGTAAGGTCTGAGGAAATATGATGAAATGAAATTCGTAGAGAGTCCTTATCTTGTGACGATGATCTCAGTGGGATGGTTAGCTGACAGCAATGATATTGCATAGGGGAGAACTTCTGTCCTAAAGAAATGGGGATGAAGAAGTTTCTGTCTCTTGTGTAATGCCTTGTGAATTAAAAAAAAATGACTTGTGATATAGAGCTGACTAAACAGAAAGTGTATCTGGGCCCTGTTTCATAAAACTTGTTATTAATAACACATTATAAAATTCTATGAAAAATTTGCTCTCAGCCAATGAGATGCCACAATCTCAGTAGCTTATAACAGTTATTGTAACTTGTTATTGATTACAAGGTTTATGAAACAGGGCCCTGGTTCTTGTTGAGAGGGAAACTGATTGAAATTAACAAGGCTGTCTATGATTGTTATGTTTTATACTATAATAACTTACAGCCCATCAACTCATTCCAAGACATGTAAGCTGCAGCTGATATGTGACAAGTTTCTATTTTCCTTTGAGTCAGACAATAACCAGGTGAAGAAATCAGGGAAATGAAATTCAGTATTTTTTACCTTTGACAGTGATATCATTTGATATACCATACTTGAGTGCTGGTTGTTCAAGTTTATTTTTAGTTTGTAGAAATATGGACTTTAGTTTTTATCGGAATCAAATCAGGAATTGGTTCCTTGAAAGTTAGGGTTTATAGGATCAAACAGACATTAGAGAATGAAAAAGGACAGGGATTTTAGAAGTCCTCTATCTGTGATACTTATTCCACAAGGCTTTTAATACAAGTACTGGGTGTATTAGACAACTCTTCTCCAAATAGATATTAAACCACTTGGATGAATAGATGTAAATAAAAAAAAACAGATATATATTGTCAAGAGGTTTATTAGCAATATAGTACATGTAGGTCTAATATTAACAATAATCAAGTATTTATAGAAATTATGAAAGCACATCCAATCAGACTAAGTACAGGTCTTGATAGGTGTAATGTGAGTAGCATTACCGGTAGTAGTTTAAGTACCGGTACATTACTAAGTGACATGGACATAAGCAGCTTTATATAATCACCAGCTCATATAGTTTGGTCTAGTGGGGAATTTGCTGCAGTCAAACCTGCACGGTATATTACGGTCATTCAAGGGAAACAGAAAAAAATGGCCTTTATAGACAGGTTCTATGACACACATTATCTCGAGGGAGACAAAACACATGGCCACTATAGACAGGTGGCTGCTAAGACAGTTTTTACTGTATATAAATAGCTGAATAGAACTGAAAACAAGTATTGTGTGAGACCATGTAAATGATAAATAGTGATTTTATAGCAGCATGTGTAAAGTCAGAAAAGTTTGTAACTGCCTAACACTATGTCTCATGTCCATAGTTGTACAATCTTAATTTTGATTTTTGATACATGCACTGCATTTGACATGACATGGATTGTCCATATGATATACTAGAACACCTACTGAAACACAAGTACACAATATAGGAAGCTTTTTGCAGAGGGAGATAGTACTACCATTCTCCATTTGAGTCGTTACTTTTGAAGTGTGAACGATGTAAGCCAACAAAAATAACCTTTATTTGTCATTTTGTACCGATAGATGATGAACAATTATGGAAGAAACAAAATGTCTTAAGAATTGCGATAGATAGCAAAAAAGACATTATTTCTCTCCATTTAGACATTAACAAAGCTTCAATAACAAACATAGATAACAAGGGCACTTTGGAATATTTTTATGCCTCCGCTACAAAGTAGCCGGAGGCATTATGTTTTCTGGTTGTCCGTTCGTACGTCCATGCGTCCCATTCTCGTGATCGCGTTATCTCAATGATATCTCGTTATCTCGATTGATGGATTACCGCCAAACTTGGGTCATGTATGTATCTTGCAGAGCTAATGAACTGATTAGATTTTGGGTTCATGAGGTCAAAGGTCACGGCTCATTATGTATGCGAAAATAGCTCGTGATCGCGTTCTCAAGAACCGATTGATGGATTACCGCCAAACTTGGATCATGTATGTATCTTGCAAAGCCAATGAACTGATTAGATTTTGGGGTCACGAGGTCAAAGGTCACAGGGCTCATTATGTATGCAAAAATAGCTCGCGTTATCTTGAGAACCGATAGACAGATTACCATCAAACTCAAGACATGTTTATGTATCTTGCAGAGCCAATGAACTGATTAGATTTTAGAGTCATGAGACTCATTATGTATGCATATAAATAGCTTGTGAACGCATTATAATTAGAACCAACAGATGGATTACTATCAAACTCAGGACAGGAATTTATCTTGCAGAGCCATGTATATGAAAAATAGCTTGTAATCACGATATTCTGAGAACCCGTCAATGGATTACTATCAAACTTGAATATTAAAAATTGCTTCTGTTTTGGTTTGTAAAATCGCTCTATGGCGGAGGCATCATTTTCCATCTAGTACATCATGTTCCATCTAGTACATCATGTGGCTATGCTAACACACTAGCTATGTATAATTTCAGCAAATTTCTTTATGTGTGTTTTTTCCATTTTCTTGTACATTGTATCATGTTATATGCAGTCTGTTTCCATAGTCGTGTTATAATTTAGTTTGCAGAGGCTGATGTAGAAGACTCTTTGAGAGAATAATAATTGAATGCTGTGGCGGTTCATACGGTCAAGTTGGGAAGTTTAGGTCAGAACAGAGAGGCTATATTTCATTATTACCTTTGCAGTTGAAATTGAAGAAGGAAACGTGTATCTGATATTTAAGTGTGCTTTCTGAAAGGGATAATTTTGTCTTCTTAAATACATATTCATGTTCTGTATTTCTGTCGAAAGTTCAAATTCTCTGTGGTATGGGGAAAGCTCAATGCACAATAGAACCACTGTGAATGAGGTTTTAGTGCAATGTCAAAAAATAATTGAGATTCATGTGGAAGCACAGTGGAAGGTGAAATTTTTATCATGACTTTATTACCATTATTTAATATTTGTGCCCGTTGTTTCTGCCCTTGCAAATTAATTCATTTGATTTAGTAGTAGGTATCAAGTAGGAAGAAATTTCCTTGAATATTTTGGATAAGTATTTTCCATTCAGCTAAAGCCATAATGACAGAAAGCTTGAAATTCTGCCAATAAAATATATATATGAAGATGATTACATTTTCATCACAAATTTGTTGATTCATTTTTTTTTTAAATGTCTGCTACAGGGTCTGCAGGTACAGGTTTGTGATATTTTTCATTCTTTTTGCATTCCAATCATTTGTAAATAAATTCATTATAATGTACCCTTTTGTATTTCATCATTTTAGCAGTCACAGATATACATTAATAGTCTGTTCATTAACACAAAACCAAATAACTTTCATATGTTAACTTGATCAACCTGTACCTCAATAAATCCAATCTAATGGATATGTATTTGAAAGTCTTTTTCTAGATGAACATCCAGTTGAAGCTGACTAATTTCTGTTTTGAATCATTGCCTTTGAACACTACCCACCAAGACAAGGTGCTTATTGAATACTTCACTCTGTATCTGGTGAAATATGCATATTTTGCTACATAATAATTACCAAAAGTTATTTGGTAGTATTTAATACCAAAAATGATTTGTTACACATACATGTATTTGTTATCAAAAAAATTGTTTCAAAAGACCAGATGTGTTTAAACCTGTTGCAGTGAAAGCATTGCTCAATGTAAAGTACAAAAAAAGTGTCTGTCATGTTGCATTTTAATATGGTATGCAGAAATAGACCAGGTTACAATATTGATCTGTGTTGATTAGAATGATTATTTTAATATTCATTGTATTTGGAATGCAACAGGTGAAAATATGTCATGTTTATACAAGCATTTTTGTACAACTACAATTAGGAGATAAACATGTTCACATGCAAAGAAAGTTCTTTGTAGGGTACCATATAAATTTCCTCTAATGTGGAACGTTCATTTTTAATGTCTTTGGATTTTTTGTTTCCCACTATAGGCCATTGAAAACTAAGATTGGAAGGTGTCTTTTTATAAATTCTTATTTGATCTAGAAAATGCCACATGTAGCCCTACTTGCACAATGCTAATGATTGGAGGCTTTAAAAAAATTTTAATATTCCTGTATTTTAAGTATTACATTGCAACTCTTGCTCAGTATTTTTGTATGCAACAAGTTAAACCCGATATGCTTTTGTATGCCCCAAACAGGTATAGCCTTTTCCCTTGCCAACTTTTTTTTTTATTGAATGGATTTTTATACAGAATTGGTCTTGCTTATTTCAAAGATCCCATTTTTAATGCTTTGCTTTTATAATATTTTTTATATAAAAAGGAACAGCATATAGCCAAAAGATAGTACCCCCTTAAAGTCTGTTGTAGAACAAAATGAGCATCAACGCTCAACAGTGTAGGCAAGTTTACCTTGTAATGTTTTAAAAAATAATATTTACTGTGAATATAGTCTTTGTTGGCTAGTCTACACTTTACATGTGTAAGATAGTATTGGCTTTAATACATGAGTTATTAATGAATAGTATATGAACAAGCTTTAGAGGCCAAAATAATTTATTGTGAAATAGCTTGTACAAGCGCATCTCCAAACTTGTTCGCTTTGTACAATTGGTCTAGAAAGATTTGTCTTCTATCATTGATATATTATTATTTTATGTGATGTAATGTTGATATTGCACGTTTGTATGTATCTTATGCAGTTTGTTGGTGTTAAAGAATGCAATGTTTTACAACTGGTATGTACGCATAGCTTTGGCACAGTACAATGTGATATTAACAATGTATGTATTATGAAAAGAAACTATGACAAATAAAAATAAATACATAACAAATTAATTATTCTCATTTTTGTAATTTATTACATAAAATTTCACAAAAATCTTGTAATATTGGATTTCATAACCCATAATGATACACATCTCATTAGAAGTTTCATAAATGATGAAGTACAAAGCATAAGCATGCCTCTATAATATTCTCTAAATTCTCTTGTAAACTTGTTTTTCAAATGATTCATCTGAGTCCTGTTACATAAAAGTCATTACACATTTACCACACTTCCATTAACAAATTGCCCACAGCTAATCAAATGCAGTGATTTCAGTAGCTTATGTCAATTATTGTAATTGCTATTGCTCAGCTGTATGAAACAGGACCCAAGACTAACAATCAGCACTGTTGTGATTGTCACCAGGTTGCAATAGGAGCAATTCTGAGACTGCATTTGGGCCTACAGGAATACATATAGCACATCCTTCTTATCCACTTTAAAATCTATATCATTTTAGTTGATATATAAATAAAAATCTATATTAAATGTATGTTTATGATTCCATTCACTAAGTCACTTTCGCTTCCTCATTACCAAGTCCTACGAGAGGACTTAAAGCCTTCGGTCCCCTGGTTGTTTACTTACAAGCATAGACCTGCTTTCTTAGCAGTCGGGTAAAACAATCATTAAACAAACAACTTTAATTGTAGGCATAACATTTTAATTTCCACTATTATCTCTTGTGGATGACTCCCAAAGACCATGATAAAGTTGATACTATCAAAACACACTGTTTAAGGACAACTGTACAGTCTGTTATAAGCAACTAGAGCCTACGTCCCATATGATGCGGTAATCACCATATCAAAAATAGAATGACTTCATGTCATATTTGAAGAAAACTTGAAGGCTATCTTTTAAGTAAATGTCTGGAGAGTGCTGGTGTTATGCAATATGCAGGCCATCGATTAATTCTAATTTATTGAGAAGATTCCATATTAAACAAAGGCGGCTCAAATCGCTGCAGTCAAAGCACAATCCCACCTCTATGTTGGCATTCAGCTCACTATAATGTCAGTCTGACTGTTCATGAGTTCAATATAGCCTGCTAGAATGTTCCATTTCCAGGGAAAAACACACATGATGATAGGAGGTGATGTCTTCTAGGTGTGACTCAACAGGCATCATACACTTGTTCCATCATCCTTCGACTTGGATCCACTACCAAAGAACCTCTGCAGGAAGGGCTTCGCTCTGGTAGAAAAAAAACATAAGACAAATTAAAAAAAGTGAACATGCGCAGCAATGGACATAATGGTTTAATAATAATAATAATAATAATAATAAATATTGATAAAGCGCACTTATCTAATTACTTACTCAAGGCGCTAAGGCGTTTACAAGGTGAGCTCTTCCAGTGTAAACTTGCTCGAGTAAAAGAACATGGTTTGTGGTGATTTTAGAAAGAGATAACATACCACAACAAATCGTGTACTACTTGCATTATCAAGGAATGGTACATCAAGATTTACTTGATTTACTAGATTTACCACTCTCTATCACAACTTAAGAAACTGATGCACCAGACGTGCCTTTTGCAGGTATACACAATCAATGTTAGTTAATGTTTTCTGGTGATAAAAAAAACTCGGGTGAATTTCATACAAATGCTTACAAGTGCCATATCCCAGAAATACACTTGTTAATAAAACAACTCACCTGGGGTTAAAAAAGTATTCAACCTTGTTTTACTTCTTCAAACTATGTGGTGAAATCTACTTTTCATTTGCTTTTCATGACATTGGATTAAACTATCATGTACAAACTACACAGTAACTGAATATGTTTATTGGAGACATCTCTAATCATTATATTGTCATTCCTAGGATGGCAGAGCTCCATGAATTTGAGGCAATCGAAGCAATACAGTACTCAAACTTACTTTTCTTCTTCTTCCTTACTGAATGTGTACAGTCCATCACTTTGAACTTTGTGTTCTGCATATGAGAGCAGGAGAGACAGAGAGAGGGAGAGAGAGGGGGAGACAGACAGACAGAGAGAGAGAGAGAGAGAGAAAGAGAGGCGGAAGGGGAAGAGGGAGAGAGTGGGAGAGACAGACAGACAGACAGAGACAGACAGACAGGAGGAGAGGTGGAGGAATTAAAAAAAAAAAAAAATTATACTTACATTTTAAGAAAATCGTTTTGAATATGTAAAAATACATTGTTACTTCGACATTCCATTAAACTGTCAATACATATAAAAGGTTAGTAAAACAAACAATTAAAATGCCAAATATACTTCTCATATCAAAAGTTCAATTTTGTTGTTGGAACATTTTATAATTCTTTATGAAATTGACGTTCCCAACCACTTTCAAATATTGAATCACTGTTATTTAAGAGACTTGCACAAACATAACAATTTTGAAAGCAGCTTATACAGAAATGGGGTTATGTGATGCCCACAGATGCACCTCTTAGAAGTTCTATGTGATCATTAACGATGCAAGACGATGAATATTCAGTAGACGATGCATCTCTAAGAAATTCTATGTGATCTTTAGCAATGCAAGACGATGAATATTCAGTAGACGATGCATCTCTAAGACATTCTATGTGATCATTAACAATGCAAGACAATGAATATTCAGTGAAGAGAAACTTAGCCATCATAATACCTTTATATTTAGCGATGAGTTCTTCAGTATAGATGTCTTGTAATGGCGTGATAGGATTAGCGGCAGCTTCTATATCTCTCTGCTTAGCAAAGGCTTCAGCTGGGGTCAAGCCTACCCACTCTGCTTCTTCTTTCTGTCAATGAACAATACAGATATGACAGTGAGTATTCATTTTATCTATTATCATACATGTTTCTCATATATTATTAGCTCATCTACTTTTTATCATCTTCTTATTAAGCCTTAATGTGCTTTCAATATTGATAGATGAATTCATCAAAGATTAGCTGTCCATCACAAAAAAACGTAAAGGACATTATGTCATTTCATAATCAATAGAGAGCAATAAAGTAAAAGAGCAATAAAGTAAAAGAGCAGAAAGGAAAAAACTTACAGATAGTAAATGACCATGACATAAAATTACAGGGTGTGAAGGATTAAGAGGGATGAGCGAATGACCACGACCCCACTCCTTCTTTATTAAAGCAAACGGGAAAGAGAATTACTAAAGAAGAAGGCACATGAACATACATATAGATTTACATTGATAGTAATGAGACAATAATGATACATTAACATCATGACCATTAACAGAAATGAGAGACAGCAAACAGTGAACTTACGGGTATAACAAATCTTTTGTATTTGTTGTAGATCCTATCTCTCTTCTGTGGATCATCAGGATACATATCTTGAGGGCTAGCTAACCTGAGCAAGAGATGTCTCTTTACTACCATACCCACCAGGGAATTCAGGTCCTCAGCTGGAGTCTATAACATGAAAACAGAAAGAAGAAAAAAGAATAATGTGTACAAGTACAGAGTATGAATAATTTAGTTGTTAAAGGTAATACAAAGTTTTGGTATGGGGTCATGAATTTGGTTCAAATGAACATATTGCAAGCATATGCGCTTTCACAATATTCACAGTCTAAAGTAATGAAATTGTAAATAATAAACTCTTTATGTTGTATAGCTCCCTCTCAAACTGATATTACTTTAGCTTTAAAACAATGTTTACTGACTACAATCAACCGATTTGCTATTCCTGTTTGGAAATTATATATCAGAACTGCATAGATATTCTGAGATTTTCATGGTCGCAGCTACCATGGAATGGCCTTAGGCGCTTTTTGAAATATTTGAAATTTACCAGGAGCACCGGTAAATTTTGATTATTCAATTTTCTCGAAAGCAGAAGTGTTTTAGGGGCTAAATTTTCTAGCGCTTATAATACATCCACAGGGGCATCCAAATATATCAAAATTTCAAAGAATTACCATCCATCCAATTTTCAAAATTTTCCAAAACTTTGCATTACCTTTAACTGTATGTAACACTAACAAACACAAGTTAATAAGGGAATACAAAGGAGGTAAATTCCTCTTACAACACACAAGGATCATACTTGTGCATTAAACCTAGATTTTCGGAATTTACGTGTATCACTGCTTTCTTCTTCTGGAAACAATGAAAGATAAATCTTCTTTCTAAAGTAGAGACATGAACAAATTAAAGGTATGATTTTACTTGTAAGGAGCTATGACAATCAAAGTTGTTTATATGACAAAGAAAATAGACATCAGATGAAATGTTCCTTTCTCCCTCCCTCCTTCCCTTCCTCCATCCCTCTCTCTCCCTCCCCCTCTCTCTCTCTTTACCACTATTCTACCCTTATGATCTGGAACAAATATTGAATGCCTTGGAAATGGTACTATAATCTCTTGATTCATTGTAGTGAGTCTCAAATGTTAGTATTATTCAGAATATACATGAACCAATGAAAGGTGAATTCAAGAAAACTTATTTATAAAATGCACATGAAGAGAAAACCTACCTGAAGTATGTAAAAGTCAAAACCATAGGCTTCATCAATAAGGTCCATCACCCGATTCGTTGCTGGTATTTCAAACTTTTTGTCCAAGATTTCACTGACCAGCTTCCTTGTGGCAATGTATGGCTTCCAGGTTTTGTTTAATCTAAAACCGTTGAAAAGAGAGAGAAAAGAGAGAATTAGTACCAGTGAGACAACATGAATGAGTAACATACAGCAAAGCAGGAATTGAGAGACAGAACACAAAGAAGGAGAGGGAGGTGAAGGGAAAGCTAGAGAGAGAGGGAGGGAGGGACGGAGGGAGGGAGGGACGAAGTAAAATTTTTACCTGTGATATTTCTAACTGGGCCTTTTTTTTCTCTTGCATTTTTACCGCTGGCATTTTCACCTCTGCCATGTTTACCTCAGGTATATTTTACCCCTGCCATTTTCACCTCAGATATTTTTTGACCTCTGACATTTTTACACTGAACCCCACTCTAGTGCACAAATAATTTTACATTGCTGGTGTAAAATTATTCTAGTTCAAAGATCCCAGGCTCTATCCACACAAATAAGGTATCATATGAGAGGGATCAAATATCCTTTGCTATGATTGATTACAATACACCCAGTTATGTTTACTGGACAAGATGTTGCTAATGGAACCTTTTTTTTTAGAAAGACACAGTATTCGATCCACATCTTTATGAATGTAAAAACATCATTACATGTATTAGGTAACATGTACCCGGTATGTAAATATGTGAAGGGAAAAAAAAAAAAAAATTTCGGTCTGTCTGAATGCAAGCAGATGTGAGAACTCCTACCTTACTCCTCTATCTCCTTTTGACTTCCTGTATCCTCTCACCCATCCTTCTCCTCCCCATAAACCTATCCGAGACTCAGGCGGGTAATAGGGTTGGATTGGTACTCGATTCACTCGCTTTCTGTCTCCAGTTATTGGATCCTTCTCCCATTCAACTGTATAAAACAAATGATACAAGATACAATCTCTCTCAAAAAAATACTTGATTTATATATTAAAAGTTCATACACTGTAATTTTACATCTGTTCTTTATTACATGATTGTGTCATTCCATTGACTCAATCTCTTGAAAATCAATTTATTTGAGTAAT
Organism: Mesocentrotus franciscanus; assembly: GCA_037976565.1. Lineage (NCBI taxonomy): Eukaryota > Metazoa > Echinodermata > Echinoidea > Camarodonta > Strongylocentrotidae > Mesocentrotus > Mesocentrotus franciscanus. The sequence goes on along the minus strand of CP137680.1, from coordinate 3,135,867 downwards.
TCAACATAAAGAAATAAATACATTATATCTAAAGACATCATTGCATTTTGCATGAATTTTATGAGCACTATTAGCCTACTATCTAGGTAACCCCTCCCCCCAGAAAAAAAAGGCATTTAAAGATAATGATGCTAATGGCTCCTAGTTAGCTCTTTATAATCATCATCTGCCCGCATTTAATGTATGATGTGGGACATTTAAATTTTTTCAAAATGTTTTCAAATGATATATTTTACCTCCTTTATCATCCCAGTGAACTGCTGATGGTTCAAATCCAATTCTGTTCCACTTGAAGTAAGCATCAGGAAGACGGGACCCTATTCCATCTTCATAAATTTCCTGTACTCAAAGAAAAATCAATAAATGGGATTTCAATGGCATTTGTCAGCATGTGTTATAAATTCATTCAGTTTTTTTTCACTTCTGCCTTAAGCCCATGTCCAGAGATGATTTCAATTTCACTTCAACATGCCTTTCCAATGTTCATCCAAAGTTAATGTGTACACAGGGCTCAGTATGTAACAGATTAAAATTGAGAATGGGAATAAAATCTTTGAAGAAATGGGTCGAGCAAGTCAGATAATCAGTTTAATCAGTTTAATTGGGGTCGAGCTAACTCAGCCTCATGCAGGGAAAGGGTTTCTTGACTAGAAGTACCTGCTACATGCACACTAGACCACTGTGGTAGCCATAAATTCATGTTTTATAGAATTTCACCTCGATATTCAATGTTAATTTTTTAGTAACTGTTTTACATATTCCAAGATCCCATCAAATAATCAAATATCAATCAAAGATGTGCTTAATACTGATAAAATTGATGCAAGTATTAATTACGATCAATGTGAATCTCTTGGATAACGCGGCCATGATTTTCCCCAAAGCCGAGTGGCCTAATGCTGAATTAGCCTGGATCCTTAGAAGTCCAGTTATTGTCTCATATTCTTAACTTGAGGTAGGCTTTTAATAAACAGATTACACACTAGATACTTTTTACATGATGAAGTTCCAACGTTAGAACATTCACTTAATTGTTACATCATGGAATGGATAGTTGATTTAAAGTGAGTGGATCGTCAGTTTCCATGTGCAGAAGGCCATAATTCGCTGACACCAGACTTGGTGGAAATACCATTAATGGGAGTACAAATCTGCACACAGCGAACCCGTAGGCCAGTCAAGAATTACCCCTAATCTCTCGGAGAGCTCGATCGAGAGTCTTCGGGTGAGGGAAGAGCAAAGCATTACATAAGGTCTAATGGTCATAAAACTGAAGGCTAACCCTGGTGATTGAATACACCTGTTATTGGGTAAACACCCGAAAGGTGTCGAATTCCCCATGAGAGCTGACTTCTACGTGTCTTTAAGATGGGGAGACCATTAACTACACACTTTCTTTTCTATGGCTAAAAGGACAATTTCTTTTGTTTGTCTTGGTTCTATATTTTTTGAAGTTGACTTGTGGAAAAAATTACCAGACAAATGTCACCATATACAAATCACTTCAAAATTCATTTTCTATCATTTCGATGCCCATGTAAAATTGTTTGGCAAAATGGAAGGGTCCATAAGCTATGCTATGCACATAGTCTATATAGAAATTTAATAGAATGTAAATCTTGATTTTTCAGCTGACTAATGTAAATTTCACCTCGATTTATTTAAACCTATATAGTTGATAAAGCACATAAGGTACAAAACTAAGTAAGTTACCAAAAGGCAAAACAAATGTGAAAAAATTTTGTTGCTCACTTGCACTTAAAGTAGAAACGGATTCAAATACAATATTATCTTAATGGAAAGCTTATGACCTCAGTAATTAAAAAAAAAATATTTCAGATTTTTATGATAATCAATCAGGTCGTAACAACCAAAAAACTACCCCAAAAACCATGAATTGTTCATCATTGATTTTCTCGCCCAAATGACACCAATAAATCGCCCAAAATAATGTGACGTGGGCGATTGGGGGATTGTCCCCAAAACAAACAAAAGCTTGTACCCACTACATGGAGTCTATGGCTTTTGCCGTATAGGTTTGTTGCATGTTTTGATTGTTTTGCATGTCTGTTCTTTGAATTAAATAAAGATAAACTAAAAAGAAAAAAAGTGTAATGTTCCTTATTACATAAAACTGATGAAAGAAATTATACAGATGAAAGAAATCAATGAAAATTAACACGATATGTCCAAGTAATAACTAATATTGCCGGTGATCATTCGTGCTATCGAAAACTGGCCGGCTTAATTGCAGAATACCCTACCATATTGTTAGTCTTCATATATTAGCAGTATATATATAGACTGTGATTTTATTGTTTGCGATAATGGTGATACAGGTATTGGAGATTGTATAATGCAAGTGTTCGTATTCATTCGGTGGATGAAAAGTTGAATTTTACGCCGTTTTGTCCGTCATTGCAGCGCTGAATTTGGTGTGTTCGTCGCTAATTTGTGACAAATTTAGATGGCTTTCCTGATGATATTTCATCCAAAATTTCTGTTATATTGATAAGCACTGAGTCTTGTCCTTACCTTTGACTTGTTTCTTGTCTATTATGGTCATTTAGTAGATGAATTAGTTGAATTCTGAGCACTATTTCAGTAACGCAAAAAGTCCAGCCTGTGTATAGTCCAACACAACTATTTGTATGTACCTTGTACCCGCTATAGTTAGTAGCTCTTACACCGCTTAGTCTGCTGTCAAAGACCCTATCAGATATTTTAATCGACAAGACTGAATACAAAAAATACAAAAGAAAAAAAATAATTTGTGCTTTTTTAATCAACAAGTGATGTCTCGTTCTAAAAATACGAAAGAAAAATAATAGTTTTGTGCTTATAATAGTGGAATGTCTCGTGCTAAAAATACAAAAGAAAAAATAGCTTTGTGCTTAGACTAATGTTGGTCGATGGTCGTTGGTATAGTTGGAGAACGTGGACTGCCACATGGATCTTTTTAAGGCAATGTGACTTCCTTTTAAGGCACTGTCAGTGCCCGGCAGTGCCTTAAAAGGACGTCACATTGCCTTAAAAGGATGTCCATGTGGCAGTCCACGTCGGCAATCGAAAAGTCCCCTTTGTCAGACTGTTGGTTCGAATTCTGCCCCGGCCGTGAAACCGTGGTAGGGTATTCTGTAATTGTTCCAACTGGCCCATCGATGCCATCACTATCATTTTCACTGGATTCAGACGATGAATATTGTACATCCAAGTTACTAACTGGCCTAACTTCACTCATTTGAATGGATGATAAATAATTAAAATTGATGAGAGTATGGCTGCTGTCGACCGTCTAGCGTGTGTGATACGTACGGTGTTGTGTGAATGCGGAAGTAATCACCCAATCTGACCCCAATCGCCTACGTCATCACCGAAACCGCCCAATGTGTATGATTTCGGTTTTGTTTATGAGGGGGATGCCAAGATTCAAAGTTAAATGTCTGATTGTGGTCACATATGTGTTTTTAGGGAAAAGATATGGCACTTTTCATTTTCTTTAGGTCATAAGCTTTCCATTAATATAATATTGTATTTGAATCCGTTTCTACTTTAAAAATGTCTGAAGTTTGGTAGATCTAGGCCTAGATTTCTAGATCTATACTGTAGTTTGTACACATCGCATTGCACATATTTGCAGAGGTGCAGAGCTTATGGAAATGCATAGCTTTAGGGTAATAATAAAGAAATTCAGAAAGATAAATAACATGACGCGGCCGCGGACCTCTGTTCTGTCATTCACACTCACTAAACACACTACAAAATTATCAGTAGCCGGGACTATGACCAAACAAAATGTGAGGAACTCGGGAGAGTTGCAACTTAAAACTCACCATCGGATCTTTCTTTGCCTTTCCTCTAAATGTGATATTTGTAGGCTTTGGTGCTCGTTTGAGGTTTTCAGCGATAACATTATACTTCAAAGATATATTTTTCAGGCGCGATGCCATGATGATTGGTGGCGAGTTTCGTCCAGCAGCAGATTCCAACAATTATGTCGCTAGGTTAGCCGCGCTGGTCGCCGCGCGCGACGCCCAGACGAGCCCGCCCGCCGCTCGACCACGAGCGCAAGTCCCAGGACTGGCCAGGCCGAACGGCATTATCATGTACGATGAGAGGGAAACGGGGAAGAAAGAAAGAAACAAAGATCTTTCTCTCTCTCATAATTAGGCCTGTGCGTCTATTCCCATTTTAACATAATAATTATGTCAACGGTTTTGGCTAGTCTGCAAATATCATTAAGACATCTACACACATAATGAAATAGTATGATTAAATGAATGAAAATACAAGTAAATACATTTCTTTTGACTGCCATTTCTATTGTAGAAATTATTTCTATAGATGATCATATCAAATACATGTAGTTTGAAAAGTCTTTATTTTACCATGCTTTCATCTAGGCCTACTCACCTCCCATTCTTCTTTCTTCTTTTGTCTCTCTCTCTCTCTCTCTCTCTCTCTCTCTCTCTCTCTCTCTCTCTCTCCCTCTGTCTCGATCTCTGTCACATTTCAATAAAGTAACAACAATGCTTTCACTTTTTGCTTAAAAATTTTATTTTTTAAATCATTGTGCAAAATCACATTTTTTATCTTCTGCATGTACATCCATTGTACATTTCAATCAGATTTCATATCATCTGACAGTGTTCATAGCCAGAAAGGTGTAACTAACTTTATGTTCACATATTGGAATTATAATGGCCTTCTAAGTTCTAGTTTCTAACAGACAAAATATCACTTGAACAATGGACTTTTCCCCAGTAAATATTTGGTCACAATATAATATTCATTTTTGGTACTGGATATAGATCTCTTCAACTGTATGAGGAGAAATCTGATACCAATATATCATATTGAATACATAATTTTCCACATAATATATAGGGTTGTCTATTATATATCATCACTCAGCTAATACCAGTAAGAGAAATGAAGTAAATGCATATTTGATTTACAGATATACTTTCTTCATGTTCTCTTTTTTTTTACAATGACAATCCACATCATCTGATTCTTGTTCAACGTGGACTGTGTTGTAAATATTCTTGAAAGGGAAATATATTTTCTTTTACCATATTTGGAATGTGCTATAGTTCTTGATTCTGCAGTTTTCACAAACATTGCAGAGTGGTGCTCAAAAAAGAAAATGGCATGTTTTTCTTCTATTAAAACAAAGGCATTTGAAGAAAACCTGGATCCATGAAGGAAAGTAAAAAGAGGCCCAAGTAGTCAGCACTCTGTATGTACCAAGTTATGGGGAAATTTCAAAAGATGGGCCCAATATAAGAAGCATGCAATGCTTTAAAATCATTTCATAACAGGCAAGCATTCTAGACAATTTTTGACAAATATTCACAAGTGATTGAGTTATGCATATAGATTCACATATTGGCAAATCATTGAATAAATTTCAAGTAAAATGGATAAGCTAAACTTATTTGGTTTTTATTTTACTGTCTACAGCCAATTAGCAAACAACCTTGATATGAAACTGAAATTGACAAATACCTTAATCATCTACAAATTCATTTTTGACAGACAAGATTTTACTGATATGTATTTTTTGTTGCTTCATTCTTTGCATCATGGGATTATATAAATGAACTATTATATCTTTACAACCATTTGATATTTCTCTATTCAAGAAATGATGGCACTTTTACATTGCTTTACACTTATAAATCTCTATGTAAAAAGACAATACAATAAACCTACGATGAGTGGATAAAAGACTAAAAATGGAATGATTTTCATACACATGGTGTCTCAAAAATATCTCCATAGCTATACTTATCTTGTGCTCTATACAAAATATACAGTTACACGAATACATCAATTCTGCTGATAGTGCAATATAAATAGTATCAATTGCATATTTACATAAGTGCATATTGGAATTTTCAATTTTTTTCAATATAACGGCTGCACAAACAAAAATATACATTATATTTTCACTAAAATACAGTTGAAGAAATGGCGCAGAAAAACAATCACTTTCAACTTTCAAAAACATACATATATACTCTTTCCTCTTTCCATTCAATGACTCTCATCTAATACCTACTAAGACAAAAACCTTTACACCAGATTAATAATGGAAGATACTATATTGGCAAGCTCCCTCTCTTTAGAATATAATTGAATTAAATTTGCGATTAAAACAGGCGAGAACATTCTACATGAATAAGACGTAACACAGTAATTCTCATAAGGGAAAAATTGGGAGACAATGGTTAAGATTTCAAATGTGAGAATTATTATTTCAATCAGTATGAACTTTGAAGCAAAGCAAATCAAATCAAAAGTAATTAATATATACCTCTCTTTCCTAAAGATAATATGTCCCTTTTGCAGCCAACATCAAATTCTGTAGAACTTTGCAGGAATTTATGAATATGTCATGTATGTCCTATCTGTGAAATTTAAACATTAGCAGTGTTCTAATATTCAAATTAAGCAAGGAAATCCGTTTACTTGCTAGACTTCACTGTCAGACACTATTGAGTGACTGACTGGGTTTTTTTTCATCTTTGGTAATAACATACATAAAATGAGCTGTAAAGGTACATGAGCATTTCTCTACATCAATAACCCACTTCTTGTAATGGCCAAAATTAAACTGATTGAATCTTTGCGCAGCATAAAACGTACGACCATTCGGTACAATGGTCTGAAAAATTAGACAATTACTTACGGGCTCTATAGCTCCTACGTCGATTCGACAACTAATAGTCGTTATTTTACCACTTAAAGACATTTTCAAGCCCCTCTTTTTTTAGGGAAGTTCTAAATTAGTATTGTCTTTCAAATGCCGTTGGAATTTAACTTTTTCATTTTTTGGGCCTGCAAATGGGACATAGTACCTTTAAGGTTTGTTCACATATAAGCATTAGTAAACCGTGGCAGTTTACTGCGGGGGTGTTTTAATGGTACTATGTCCCATTTGCAGGCCAAAAAAATGAAAAGGTTAAATTCCAACTGCATTTGAAAGACAATACTAATTTAGAACTTCCCTCAAAGCGAAAGGGCTTGAAAATGGCTTTTAGTGGGAAAATAACGACCATTAGTTGTTGAATCGACTTAAGTGATTGCAATCACCTAAGTAATATTCTGCTTTTCAAACCCTTTTACCGAATGGTCGTACATTTTGTGCTGCACAAAGATTCAGTCAGTTTAATTTTGGCCATTACAAGTAGTGGGTTATTGATGTAGACAAATGCTCATGTACCTGTTACAGCTCATTTTATGTATGTTATTACCAAAGAAAAAATGATGTCAGTCAGTCACTCAATAGTGTCTGACAGTGAAGTCTAGAAGGTAAATGGGTTTCCTTGCATAATTTGAATACTAGGACACTGCTAATGTTTAAATTTCACAGATAGGACATACATGACATATTCATAATTCCTGCAAAGTTCTACAGAATTTGGTGTTGGCTGCATAAGGGACATAGTATCTTTAAGCGCTCTGCTGCTAAGTGCGCTTCACATATATTATAACACACAAATTAGTGATGTACAACCATATATTGTACATCACTTTTTAAACAGTTTGGAGTTTACATTTTATGACTAACAAAACTGCTTTAAAATGCTTCATAATCAATTAATCATACAAAATAAATAATTAAAAACATGATTCATAGTGTCTGAATCTGTACTAATTGCACAAAACTACTTTTACATTTATTTCTTACACTTGTTGCAAATTAAAAGCAAATCACTTTGATTATTCTAGGTTTATATAACAAATCATTAAAATGCTACTTAAAAATAAATTGCACATAAAATACTCATCTTACGTTAGATCATTATTTGGTTCATATTTCGCATGATTCAGGCAAGAAAATCAACATGGAATTAAAAATGGCACATAATCTATTTGAAAAATATTGGTCATTGATTTAAAAGATTCAACTGAAAACAATGTACCGGTATGTAACATTCACATCAACACAATTACACCTTCAGACATCTGAAGTCAAACACATGGACTGTTCAACAGTATAAATAGAACCACAGTAAAAAGTAGTATATGAAAAGCAACTACTAGTAATAATTATTTGTTCACATGAACAGAGAAGGAAATAATACTTAAAATCATCAAATTACCATGATGAAAATAGAATTAAAGAAAGGCAAAAAATATCTGTGTTATGGAGAATGTGGAGTGAGAGCACAGCTCAGATCATGATAACAAATGGAATCATGGGTGTATGGGACTACACACATGTCCCACATACTGATATAGATAGATAGAAAGATACGACAGATAGGTAGATAGCTAGATAGATATACACATATCATAAATACACCAAATTCAAAACTAATTCTCTAGTACTAGGCAAGTGTCTAATGTCTATTAATTAACAAAAAATTAAATAAAAAAAGAATTCAACAACATTATAGTCCACTGATTTCATACTAGAACTGTTCTACATGGAACTGTTGGTTGGACTTAAAGGGCATGGTTTCCATCTGTTCACATTTTCATTGATTTCTTCATTTATATCTCTTCACAAATGTCATCTCAAATAAACAGACTCAAGGCATAGTGCAAATAAAGCCTTCATGAAATACATCAAAATACATCCACATGTAAATAGAATAATATTCAAGTGGAATTTAGCTTTATCTATTTCATTAAAATATAATCAATATATTCAATTAATTTTAAAATATTGTTTATACTCTATTCTTAGTGATAGGCACTTATCTCTAAAGAAGAACACACTTTATGGATGCTTTATATAGAGAGTGGGTGATCTGCTTGAATACAACTAGTATCTTCTAGTTACATGTAGGTTCATCATTGGCCCCAAGAACCAATGGCCTAATGCCAAATACTCCATTATTAGCCCAATTTTGAATTTGAATGAAATATCATAAAACAGCATATCACCCAACAGATGATGGAGAAGGCTGTGTGAGTTGAACCAGTACCAGAACTAGATAATTTAAGAATGTATGAACCTGTGGTATTACATCCACACCTAACCCAGAGCATAATATCCGATGTAAGCCTTAAATATCAACCCCCTTAACAAAGAACACACCACCATGTATTCTAATAACAGTGTGTTCACATTGACAAGAATATGAAAGTGTTTCAAATTTTCTTATATGATTACAATGTAATTCTATCTGTGGCTCCAGAGTGCCACAGTGTTACATAGTGTGCAAACAGTGCATTCACATCGACAAGAATATAAAAGAGTTCCTAATTCTCCTATGTGGTTACAATGTGATTCTATCAGTGACTCCTGAGTTCCATGTTGTGCCATATTGTGTCAGAGTGCACACAACGTGTTCACAATGACAACATAAGGAAGGTCTTCCAACTCTTACATGTGGTCATGCTGGGTGGGTGTGTGTCTGTGTGAGGGTGTGTGGGTGGGTGAGTGGGTACCGGGGACACGCAAAAGAACTGTACCTTCACTTTGACAACCACTCGCAAAAATGAGGACGTCCTCGGTTCATATACGTTCATTTAGGTGCTCTATTTGCACAGAAAAAAGTAGGTCCTTGGTTTATTTTCATATCGTCCTGAGGATGTTATATTCGTACAAACATATGTGTCCTGGAACAGGTAATAACATACTAATGTGTAACATACGCGTCCTCGATTTACACCAGAAATGTGTAGGCGTGTGTTTGTGTGCATGTCAGACACTCTGTCCTTTTAGATAGAGAATGCACTTCAGTACTACTGTAAAACCAGATATTTCCATCTGCATGAAACTTTCATGAATTAACAATTTGTCAAAATTTCATGACGCAAACAGTTTTTGGTTTTAAAGTAGCTGACACTGGCACCAGTACCAAGCCAAACAAGCACCTACACTGCATTTGATTTACACCATAGTTTGCACTGATCACCCACTCATAGCATCCTTTCTAAACACACAGCACCTGATCTCACTCAAAGGTGTCACCTCTGGGGATGTTCCTTCATGTATTTCTCTCTGAATGGACTATTGATGTCGACTTGAGATACGTTGGTCAGGTTCCACTCTGGATAGCTGAACTTCACGTTGAACATGGAGGCAAAGCGACGATAGAGGGCCTTCTCCGTCAGATAGCGATGGCCTTGTTTCTTCTCTTTCTCATGCATGTTGAGAAATTCACATTCGTTCCAAGGAAGGTTTTCCCAATAGTGGTAAGGTGCCTCTTTGTCTTCATTCAACCTGGTGTACAACAAAATTAATTAAACTCTATTAAATTCAACCAATTCATCTTACTATCACTGGTAAAAATCTCTTGGATCTTCATTCTTGTTATAAGTGCTTGTATCTGATAATCTTGCATTTTTATCCAACATTAATTTATTGTAAGTTAATATTGATTGTAAAGACATGATTGATTGAAGCAGATTAAATCAGGGAGATAAAACTGATCATAAATCTTATGATTCAAAAGGCATTTGGGTGTTGCATCCATCAATATACACAGATTATGAGGGCATATACAATCAAACAACATATCAATATATTCACTATATTCAAAATACGAGTTTAATATATTGCTTCTACAAAAAGCTTTTGCAATTTAAATACATTCTCAGTGATCAGTAACACATCTTGTTGAGTAGACTAGCTAACGCAAGCATAATGCAGTCCCAATACACAGGGTTTCACGTTATCCTGTATTTTCTTCATAATCCTTAACCGTTTACCTATAGAATGCCAGGTAAAGTTTTGTGAGGTTGATTTTATACATTCTAGCTATCCACAAATGATTTATTTCAGGTGATTGGTACACTTTAAAAGAAATGATCTTACTTGCAATAGTTCTCGTCCACCATTCCATAGACTGTAACATTATCACATGTCTGTAGAGCAAAGAGCATTGTAAAGAGACCTGTAGACAGCCATGTATGTGACTTTGCTCTGTGAAGAAAGAAGAAAAGTATTGTATACATTGGATTTGCTTCATTCACATCAATCTATTACAGTTCAATATGCATTCCCTGCCCTCGTATCAAGGTAGCTTCATGTTCTTATAAATTGAAAGACGAAAGACTTACTTCTTGATGTGTAAAACGATTGAATACAATTGGCACAACATGGTATGGGTAAAATAGGTAACTGAGGAAAAATACACTGGGTAAAAGGTATTGTAAATTAGAAAATATTGGAATACAGTGTCCTCTTTCTGCAAATCAAATTAAAATCATCTTTTTTAAAAACTTCCCCATAGGTTTTATCCATGCATCTTAACCCATTCAAATCTTAGCCATTCAAATATAGTACAGCACACAGTTTCTGTAGACCCCAGCCAAAGTTATCTAAGGCCAACCGGCTGACAAACAACATTAAGCACAGGGACAATTTCCGACATTGTTAAAATACAATGTAGAATCTCTGAGTGTACTACTATTGGGGTAATCATAATGGAGCGCCAGGAGTACAGTCAGTCCGCTGCTGCACGAAAACCGCCCGTATTTATCGTAGTCGTATGCAAGCCCAGCGGTCAATATGCATACGTAATGAGCACACGAGCTTGAAAACACAGACATGTTTCCACCTATACAAAATGGTATCTCGTAAATCATTTAGCATGAATGATATGTCAAATTGAAGAGGAGAAACTGCTCTTTCATTGATCTGAATTAGAAATAAACTGGACTCCATTACCTTATGAAATAATTCCCGTCAAATACAAGCTTACCTTTTCCCCATTTTCATCGAGTTTATGATGAAAGTGAATGCATAAAAAACGTATAAAACGAGTAGGAACCTCATCAATCTTTATATTTTTGGAGAGTTTAGACATCATTCTTTGTATGGTGTGAAGATTAGGTTATTTGGTGATTCGAACGGGTCAAGTTCACGGTTTTTAAAAATAGTTCCACATGAAGAAGATATATGAATACGAAGATTTCCGATCACCTACCGAACGACCATTCGTCAAAGGTGAACGAACTTGTGACTTCGAGGTCTGTTTTCTAGGCACGAATAATGGCGTTATTTCAACATTTTAACTCCATTTCATGTAAATATCTTGGTATTTATCGATTAAAAAGATTGACCATGGGCAGTGATACGTTTAATTTTGTAAAATTTAGTGTTCGTTTCAAGAAATTATCAGTTGAAGAATATAGTATGCGCCCACCCATACACATTTGTGTAACGAAATTATACGACTTCACCGATGTCTGAATCGGCGAGTTCGATCAGCTGAGCAAAATGCAATTGTCATCGAATTCATCACCTGAAAAAAAATCCCTAAATATTCACGGTTAAAAGTGGCATGGTGCAGTTGCTAGTACATAGTTGCAAAACATAATATTGCACTTTATACTATGGACTACTGTGTAAATGTGGTCGCCCCCTTGATAGCAGACGACGTTGCAAATGTTTATTTTCAGGTTTGTTGTTAGCTACTAGTAGTCCATAGAGATATATATATATATATACATGTAGCTATATGTAGTAGTCAAGAGATCTGATTTTAGTGATCTATATATCAAAAGCTCTTAGTGACATTAGTAAAATAATGTAGATGAAAATCTATAGTTTTGATTTCCTTTACTTTAGGCCTATTTGGTCTGCTTGACAATTGTTATAGTCTACTACTAGTTGTAGTACTAGATGAATGCCTACTAGATGTAATTTGAAAAATAAAAATAAGTGAATAAAGTGTGTCAATCATTACATCATAGCTAGTATAACTATAAGTGGAGAGGGCTTCCATAAAATCAATGTATGATTTCTTTTAACTTGCAATATATTTTTTTCTATAATTATGCTGTACTATTGTTATACATCAGCAGCGGCGGATCCAGGATTTGAAAATGGGGGGCACAGCCGGAAAATTTGAAAAATGGGGGAATCCAGATGTTTTAAATGCCCCCCCCCTGGATCCGCCACTGATACGTTGTATCTAGTTTCTTGATAAAAAAATACTATCATATTATATAGACTTTTGATAGATTAAATATATATGTTTATTACCTTCTTTTTAAGCCGGAATCCTAGAGAAAACTCATAATCAAGTTTATTTTAATTGATTGAAATGATTATATAAAAAGGCCTTTTGAAACACAAAGGATGTGCATTATTCGTATAGAGGGGAATAGCTCTGACATACTCCCACTCCACCTCCTAGTACTAGACTGCTCAGTCCAAATAAGCTGTAAAATATGAATATTTTGGTTGGTCGATCTTGTTTAAACCCCAATTTGTTTTTGTTTATACGTTGTTCACATTATTATCACTATCCATCAATGTCAGCACCATCACCATCATCATATCTCCACCACCATGACAATCATCACTTTCACCACCATCACCACTATTATCAATCTCTCACTCACACTACCACTGCTGTCATCATCACTATGTGGTATAACACAATCACGGTCACCCCCATCCCATTCGTTGTCCATCATCTCGAGTGTAAATCAATGCAATAAAGTGCTATCAAGAGAAACAATTGTACATTAACAGTGGTGTCCTTTTTATTTTGCGCGAACCAAAATCTTGGCTCAAAATTCTAGACAATTTATTATCAACAGAAGCAGAAAATACACAAAAATTCCAATCAGCCTCAATGTTATTCTTCAACACTCTTCTCTCACATCGATGATATTTCAAAAACTTAACGTGATCGATGACACTTTCGTCATCCAATTTCATAATTTTTACAAATGTCTTTTTCTCGTTTAATTATTTAAATTCCTTAAGAATTTTATCATTTCTGTAAAGAAGATTTTCCTTCAGAGCTTTAACTAGTACACTCCATCATCAATTTTCAGTTATGACTTAAAATTCCATCGGTTTTGTTTTCTCTCACTATGTCTAAAACAAGAGGTGATTCCATGCTAGGAATCTGAAATAAATACATAAATAAAATGATGGTAAGTACAAGTAGATGTACAACAAATTAAAAGAATAGCTTCAAACAAAGAAACATTAATACTCTGATGAGTGCAAGTCGAAAAGCTTTGTTTTGTCTAAAGATAAATAAGTAAACAAATATTTCTTGAAATAAAGCTTCGCTAATTCTGCATAACTTTAACCTGTCTAATCTTCAGAAGAGATAGAACACACCAATAATAAAGAAATTTTAAAAATATTGATTTACATGTATACTGGTATAACAAATTCCTGTCTTAATGGTATTATCTAATTGCATTCGCAAATACATTGAATAACACATTTCCAAATCGTAACTTGAATTAGTTTTACTTTATTTTTTGTTGAGTTTATTAAAAATTAAAGGATAACATTAACAAAAATAATTAAAGATACAGACATAGCGTCCCAACAAAAAGTTCCTGTTTTGAAAATAGGTCTTGTCAAATAAATATTTCAAAACCTACTCTGTCTATGCTTGTACCTTTCAACTTTGACTAGAACTGATTATGAAAACCAATTCCTATATGAAATAATAATGATATCAAGAATATAATTCAACCTCCTTAGAGCGATGTCGATGAAAGCACTAACGTCATCTCGTTATTAGCGGGACTTCAATAAAAATGAGCTTTCAAACACATCATCAAGAGTATATGCCTATGTATCAACAAGCATAAACAGCATCATCCCTATGGCAAGAATATCATTATAACTGAGCTTGCTATAATGAGATTTATCTGTAATAATTGTCATGGTTACCCTTTAAGTCTCATAATATGTTCCAATTTCCTCACCAGATTACTGGTACCAAAATATCTAAATAAACATCAGATCTGAAATTGAACAAAAACAGTGTCGGCACATTATTCTCTGTGATCTTAGAGTATATAATTCCTGTTTTACAACATGTATAATAATTCCCGAATTGTGCACAAACTGTTCTATCTGAAAAGAATATGCTTGACTATATATGTCCTGAAGTTGAATCTGATTATTGGCATACCGATACAAGTATGTCTATTGTAGTTTATTGTACATTCTGGTTTACATTTCCAGTGCATGAAGTTTTTAGAAAGTATTTCCAATGTATCATTACAATGGGGTATTTTTCCAACTTGCACATTACCCCACAAAATCTCAACTCTCTGGTGGGATCCTATAATATTATTCATGCTGTTGCTACAAGCTAGTCTCTTGTTTCAGAAAAAATACATTGATTTGACCAATGCTGCTATCATAGTTACAAACCTTTAGGATACATGAATCATCCGAGTTTTATAGGCTGATTGTGCCATTATATATCAAGATATAAATAATTGAAAATGGAGATCGAGAAAATGTCTTAGGATCAGTCCGTGTTATGATGAACTATACAAAATCGTTTAATTATTATTATTTATATAATTCTCTTATTTATTTGGTACTATGTGTTTTTCCAAGGGAAGCGACAGCATGGCTTAGATTGTGCGGTGCTGGCACTCTTCTTCTAAGTGGATAGGAGAACAACTGAAGACTGGGATGATTGGGGTGGGAATATCCGTGCTCAGGAATGTTAGAGGATTTTGATGGCAGCCCAGCATGAAGCCTTGACCCTCCTCTTCCCATGTGGATTCTGCGTCTTGCAGTGGCAGTCGGTTGCACACCAATGTGCTTGCTCCCACTCAAGCGAACACGCTTCACATGCCTGCCTTTTTGCCTTTCTTTTGAAGTGCCCTTGCTGCCCCAGCATAGTACATACTTCCAAAATGAATACATGGCAGACACAAGATGGGTGTTGGTCTTTATTCTGCTGTAGCCTTCTACCATTGCTGCAATTGCTGGGTTGATACATCTGGGGATTCATCGAATTTCAATGCCATTTCCTGACGGCTGGACACATTTTCTGGAACTGTTCCTTTAGATCTTCTGAAACAGAAATGGGAAACATTAATGTTACAATTTGCATCTGCTTAATTGAGACACAATAAATAACTTGATTTGATAATGGCCGAGGGCCTTTAAAATACTTGAGCCTTGAGGTCCCGTGAGGTGCGAGTGTGACCAGTGACTGCCCCATTGGGCCTTGTCCCCCGCCATAAAAAGAAAAAAGAGATTGAGAGAAGGAAAAGAAGGCAAAGGGAAAGAGGAGAGAAAGGGAAAGAAAGAAGGGAAAGAAAGAAAGGGAAAGAAAGAAGGGGAAGAAGAAAAGTCAAAGAAAATGGGGAAAAGAAGTCGAGTCTAGACTGCTACTACTTACAAGACGTCTACTAGTACTAGTAGACCTCTAGATCTACTAGCTAGTGCCACACATAGCTGCATCGCTATCCTGGCTGTGTATTAAAACCCGTTTTATTGATCTCAACATTTCAAACACCACTGTACAAAATTAAACTGATTTCACTCAAAATCGGTACTTAAGTGACAATTGATGACACCTAAATAGCAGTAAAATACAATTTGTTCAACTCACCGATGTTAGAAACAATAATTTAAAAATTAAAATCGTGAGTCCACTGTCAAACTTGCTTACAGTTTTATCGGCATAATTGTGTGCATTTGTGTGTTGTAAGTCTATTGACTATTCACATGTGAAATTGCTGCCTAGTAGCACACGGTACAGCGCTAGAGGTCCATACGCAGTATTGACTCTCTATGCTTTGGCCTTTGCTGGAGTGGCTAGTGCTAGTGCTAGATCTTGACTCAGAAGTCTAGATCAAATCCTTTTGGAATTCAATCTAAAGACGTTATTCCTAAGAATCCCAGTCCCATTTAATGCCTGAGCACATGAGGAAACTGAAATTCAACAAAAAATGAAATAGTTTCGGTCTTTGATAAACAATTGCACTCAAAACTCCATTAAAAATCTATATGTGGGACAACACTATACGATCGGGTATGCACTACTCCGTTGATGAACATTCGCGCGTTTACTATTTTTAGACCATTTCGCGCCAGTTCACCCAACTCCGAGTACCTATTTCCGGTGAAAACATGATTTTCATGTGAATTTTGGAAGCTTAGTTCACTAATTTCCCGTCGAGGAACCTCAAATTTGACAACTGATTTAGCAATTTCAGACATTGCTGAACACATATCGACATCAAAATATATTTTTCGTTTTTCGAACGGGTCAGGTTCACGGAAACAAAATTTAGGTACAAAACTAGGAACGAAAATTTCTCAAAATTAGACTTCATTGAATGGTGCTGTAAAACGTCAATTTCGCGGAAATATATTAACATTTCATATCATTTGAAAGGAAATTTTCTGGAGATCGACTTACCCAAACATGGCTGCTCAAAAACTGAGCATGCGCGAGAAAATGGAGTCTACGTTATCCCTTGCAATATTCTCGCACAATCTCGTAACTTCTCGTCTGTGGATATTTATTCATCGAGCTGTTTCCATCGCACGATAACGCCCGCACGATATGCTCATTAACGAGCGTGCAGCTGACTGACTGAGTAGCAATGTGCCAGACACGAGCACTATAAAAGACTCCACTACTATGAGGACTGACTATTATAATTCATCATCATCATCATTATTATCATACTGACCTTGATATTCCTGTTTCTGATTCGAAGATCACATTGACTTTCTCTTCACCTACATCCTTGAGTGAGAACCATTTTGTTTGTAAGTACTGTCTCATAAGCATCTTGAGTTTAGACATGGCCCATCTCCCATGACTGGGGTTCTCAGCTCCCCATACAACAACCTGTTACAGTGATAATAAATACTGATACAATCAAACCTGGTTTAGCGACCACCTGTCTACAACGACCACATTTTTTGTTTCCCTTGAATATGGTTTCTCATTGAAACATGTACTAAAGTAACCGGTCTAAAAAGACCACTTTTCTTGTCTCCCTTGGGTGGTTCTTATTGACAAGTTTCACTGTAGTATCAGATTCATGTACAGGCTAGGATCAACCCGGCAGTTGTGCTCTCAAGGTAATATTTCCCTTGGTTTAACGAGGCAACCTAAACGGTGCTCAAATGAATGTCAAAAAGTATCTTCAAACCAGGTCCAAATGTACTATAACTGAGCAAAAATACCAACATGACATGCCTATATTCGCAATGGGCAAGAACTGGAAGCTCTAAACTTCTTGATTGAAAGTCAAGTGACTGAACCACCACATCACAACGATTCTATGATTCAACTAGAGGAGGGATTGGTGATTTCTTAATCCCCTCTCTTCTTTCATCATATAGAAAAAGAACTCTTACATAGTATATTTTTAAATGATTTACTAGGTATTTAAATGTAAATTGTTAGTAAGAGATTCCACATTACATGTCCTATAATTGATATAAAATATGGTTTCCTTTCACATTAACATCGCAGAATCAACAAAGAGGATTGCATTATTCACTACATTTTAATAAAGACTTCCATTTACCCCATGATATGTAATGATGATATTGACATTATTTAAACATATTTGTGGCTTACACCCAGTAAATAAGATCGATTGACGATCTGTCAAGTCAGAAAAAATCTTGGAACCAGCGGGACTTGAACCTGCATCTACTGCTTGCCGGGCAGCGACTCTACCACCAGGCCATCACTGGTCCATGGCACAGTCACGATGAACTAGAAACAAATACCCAAGCTCTCTTGATTCATTCTGACTTATAAATATTCATTAGCCCGCCATAGGACAATAATAACTTTTATAAATGTAATGCTTCCTGGGAGAAATTTCAATTATTTAAACATATATTGACATTGTTCGTATCCGCAGTGTAAAGCATTCAAATGCAGCACTTGCTCACCTCATCTGTATGCCCTTTCCCAGCTAGCATACTCTTCCTCAAATTGGCAACTGATCGGAAGCACACTATCCTGGTGGTGGTCCTCTTGCCGACGTATTCTTCATACCCAACAACGGGGGCGTTGTTCATCCGAATGACGCATTCTGCAGAGTCAATCTCTTCCCCTGCCTGGTGGAAGAGCAGACGTCCAGAGCTGGTCACTAGAGAGCAGGTCTTGCAGCGAGAATAATACCTCTTCTGGAGATGGAAAAGACAACATGCAGCAACATGTGTTGGTTCAAGGATGCCTAAAATACCGGTATCTCAGAATCTGCAAAGAATGCAGTAAATAGAATGAGATATATTCTTCACCCTGAATCATACAGAAATTCCCCATTAGACAACTACCTGGAAATTTTAGTGTCCTTTGTAGTCATGTTCAGTTAAGTAAAAACTGACAAATTCTTGTTGGAAACCCTTCATCATACTGAAAATTATAGTAATGAAAAGATTTCTGTAAGCTTATATTTATAATTTTGCCTATAACTATTTATACTTGATAGGTGTTCTTTTGCACTGCTTATTCCATTTTGAAATTATATAATTATTCATATCGATTACCAATTTTACAAAGATCATAAAATTATTGAGCTGCACCATCTACAATAAATTCTACCAATATTTTATTTGCACTTCACAACGTTACATTTCTCTATGTGAAGGTCACCTTGAGATCTTTGATATCTCTGTAGTCATCTCTAAGATCAGCCAATCTTCGCTTTAGTTCCTCAAGATGTTCCTCCTTCTGCTTGGGTTCATACAATCCAATGTCTTCCTTTGTTTTCCTCCGGTAGTAGGTCTTGGAGTTGAAAGGGTCCTTGTCTCGCTCGTATCTGTATTTGAAACGACAATTGTCAACGTAGTCCTAGGTAATAGAGCACAGATTAGCATAAAAAGTCCAAACATTGTCAAATGAACTTAATATAAATTCCTAAGACAATGGGAGTCATGTTTCCAAAGAACTAAAATTGTTTACAGATTCTACAGAGGTAATGCCATTTTTGATAATCCTTCAATTTTTTTTTTTTTTTTTTTAGGAGGGGGCGAATGTCCATCTTTTCCAAAAAATAACAAAACTATAAAAAAAAACAATACAAATGTGACTGTGCTATAGATTTCATGTCCTGTGTGTCAAAGTGACAATAACTTTCATTCATAAACAGGTACATGTAATGCCCTTTTCCCCCTTTAATTTGGAGGAAATGTGCATATTCTTCATAAAATGACTAAACTATAGGAAACAAAATTGTGATTGTAACATAGATTTTTATGCCTTTTGCATCTAAGCGGCGATAAACCTATCTTAGAACTCATTTAAACTTTGAAGACAGAACCTTTGACACGAGACCAAAGCGTGAATTCATGCAGGATATACCAATGAGATTACATATAAAGAAACAGGTGTCTAATCAACCATACGAATAGAAAGTCAAAGTTTGATATGTCTCTACAAAAGACTAAATATCAAAATTGCAAATCTTGATAATTAGCTGAAAGGTGTTTAGTCATCCCTTATAATATCACTAATGTACAAACGAGCTTTAGAAAATTAAAGATTATCAAGAATGTAAAAACAAATAGGGAAGGAATCACACACCTATACTTAGTCCATCTGTAACTTGTTTAAACTGGTTTGAAAACTTGTTTAAACTGGTTTGAAAACTAATTTGAACAGATGTTGTTTGATGTATACATACGCATATTTTTCCTCAACGTGGAAATGTCAGATATACATGAAAACAAGTGTTGAGTGAATAGTAGTTGCAGTATCTGACTGTCAGCACAAAAAATGCATAATTACAGATGGACAATGTTCAGGAACATTAAAAGAAATGTCAATAATAATATTACTAACTGGTGTCCAGGTGACGCAGTAAAGCAGATAAAGACGACCATGAAGATGGTGGCTAGCATTCCATACAGGAGAATTGCCGCAAAGATATTAGGGCAACCACACTGCACCATTAGAAACATGAGAAAAAGTGATAACACACAAAGAGAAAATATGACGAGCCAAAGAAAGGGTCACAACTGTTTAGTTATATAGAAAAAGAAAACATTATGTTAAAAATATAAGAATATGATATATAATATAACAATATAAAATAGAATTTGTCCCTTTAGGCCATCATACAAAAGACAATCAAATGGCCACTATTATAGTACCATAACCACTAGGTGTCCTGCCTTTAGTTTCTTTACAGGTTTTTGTTTGTTTATTTTCTTTGTTTGTGTTTATGGTCACTGCACTTGTAATCTAATACCCTTATGACTCACTATTGAACAAGCCTATCAAATCCATTAAAATCTTAATCCATTAGAATGGGTCGTGTTTATTAAAGTACCTTTACATAGCCTTTAATAGTAAACTGTATCTCAATACAAAATACAATATATCTACATAGACCTCCTTCCATATACAGCATGCTAACAGCCAAAAGAACAGCTAGTTGGTTGTTCGCAAGACGGAAGTTACTGCCACTGACCATACATAGCTCTTACAGCATTCATGCAGGAAGTGTATAGTAACAGCTTTTGGGCTCTCAACAGCAATAACATTAGCAGTATTCACACGAGGCAATTTTGGTCGGCGTAAAGGTCGTGTTTAGAGCTAGTAACGTATAACACGACTAGAGGGTAGCGTAAGTTGAGCGTGTGGAAGCTCTCACTTGGCACTCGGAGTATCTGTGACCTTTCACAAGGGTTGTTTGTTTACAATCGAAAATGAAAATTAGATTTTGCGCGGTTTAGATGCATAAGGTGGGTTGAGGTCGACTAGTGCGGGCGCAACCACTTCCCGAAGTTACGCTGAGTAAGACTGGGTCGGTGGAAGGTCGTGTTAACTTATTGGTTGTTAAGTTTCTCCGAGTAAGAGCATATGGACAACTAATGGTGTAAGTCAAATATTTATAGAATATTTATTGCTGCAGGGCTAAACTTACGCTGACTAGGACAGCCCCGTCTGGCCATGGCTATTTATTGATTCACTCTTCTGTATGTACAGGTACCAATGAAGTATGCATCATCACCCAATCCCTATTGTATAATTGTACCTGTTCCAATCTACACTATACTTACTCATGTGTTGTGATGTGATGTGATGTGATGTGATGGTT
Organism: Mesocentrotus franciscanus; assembly: GCA_037976565.1. Classification (NCBI taxonomy): domain Eukaryota; kingdom Metazoa; phylum Echinodermata; class Echinoidea; order Camarodonta; family Strongylocentrotidae; genus Mesocentrotus; species Mesocentrotus franciscanus. Next base: position 3,114,084 of record CP137680.1, on the reverse strand, counting down.
ATTTTTTACCTGACTGCTAAGAAAGCATAAATGCTTGTAAGTAAGCAACCAGACGGACGACGGCTTAAGGTCCTCTCCGAGGGACCTGGTAGTGAGGATTAATGCCTTACCAAAGGGCACTAGCGCATCGACTTGGTTTCAAACCCGGGTCACCGGATTACGAGACCACTGCTCTACCAACTGAGCTATCGCGCCTCCTCTTTCAAGGAGCTTTGTCTAAATTAAATGTAGGCCTAAGAATATTTGACCAACATCCTACTAACCCATACAGGAAGCACTTGGTTAATAGAGTACGTTCATAGTATCATGCCTGTGCACATATCAAAAGCACCAAGCGTCCAAGTCCTTTTGCCTTTGGTAAGAATCCTATGGTAACCCGAATTATTTCTTATTTTCCATAATTCTTTTTAGAAATGTACAAGTAAATATGCTGTAGTTTAGCTTTAGCAATGCATCTACTCCCTAAATAAATCTAAAAGCAAATTGATAGTCAACCCACAATTATGGTTAAATAAGGTCATGGAATGGATTAGAATGTCCCTTTCTTGAGGATTAATAAATATGGAAAACAAGTGAAACGCTCTCGGCGGTCTCGCCTGCATTACGCAATTCGATATGATGAAAAATTGAGGTAGGGACATTATTTATAGGCAGGGTGGACCATTAGCAGGCCCCCCAAAATGAAATCCTCTGAATCTAATCAGCATTTTGAAGTGAATATTGACTAAGAATATGCAGACCTGAAAGGACATTTGACCTTGACTTTGTCACCTAAAAGACTAATCACATGAATGGTGATACTTGATAACCCTTATGTTCAAGTTTCATGGAATAGGAATGTATACTTTCAAAATTACGATAAAAATTCAAGATCTTAACGTGATGCCTCAGTTTGATGACCGGAAATGACCTTTGACCTTGACTTAGTGACCTGAAATTCTACTCACATGATTGGGGATACTTGATAACCCTATAGTCTAAGTTTCATTGAATAATAACTTATACTTTCAAAATCATTCCATTCTTATCTTTTTCACCTCAATAATCCATGGTTCGCAATGTTAAATTGTGTTGAGACAACACTCTGTGCTTCCCAGCTGACGAAGTTGGTTTTCAACACTGCGCATGCGCGGCATTTAATTCACGGGCGGACAGCACTGAATGACCACCAATTGAAAAACATGTTAATATCCACTCTTTGAGAGCTCGATTTGAGACTGTCGGGCAATATATCAACGGATTCCAAATTGATGAAAAATTTGTCTCGATGTATATGTCCTTTCATCTCGTCTTTACGTAAACTTTGAATTTTTTTAGTGCCTTCAAAATGTGTCATGAATATAAAAGTGTTGTGAGCCTTTCCGTAGAAAACTCTAAACAGCAACCGTCGCCCAAATCTCCCTGGTTTCTAGCTGGTGCAGTGCATGGTATAAACATGTACACGAGGCCGGGGTCTACTTGCATGTTTACGATAGTAGGATTTTGAAACTAGGGCAGAAGAGTAGAAGACAAGTGAGAATTTGGGAATAATTTGATTTTATGCATTTATATCCCATTTAAACAAACAAAATACATATTTTTTTATTCATTAATAAAAGAAATTCTAGAAAACGGTTAAACAAAAATAATTTTTTTTTTTAAATGCCGACCGTAGAATTTCAGATTTTTGGGTCGGTCGCAAAGGGCAATACAACAAGTTTTTATTTTAGGCCTCATAGCAAAATGGTTAAATGGTTATTTTCCTTGCCTGCATTTTGCTAAATATATGATATTAAAACCAAACATAAAAAAAAGCTTTAAAAAGTGGAAAAGGAGTATGTGTAATAATTTCATCGTGCAATACATAAAAGTGAAATAAAGTGATCAAAAGGAAAATTATTGAAAGCAAAGATTTATTAGCTTATAAAATGTTTAGTGTTCAACCAAATATGTTAGTATATAATAATTCTCTCAAGAAAAAAATGCTAAAGTAAAATCTTAATCAACTTTGTTTTGAGTTCTTGTATTTCATGTGTGTGTTGTTTGTTTTGTTTTATTTCTCTCCGAATCTAGATGTGTGCAAATAAAGATGTAAATCACATTTTTTCAAATTATGAAAGTCAAAACAACCAGCATTTACAACACATTAAGATGCAAGTTAAACATTAGTATAAAAAAGAAAGACCTCATAAGAGATATGTCAAAATTACTAAACTTCACATGAAAATAGATTTGAAAGAATAACTGTATATTATTTCATATCTTTGTTTATCCTCTTCTTCAATATTCATATTATTATGTTTAAAACAAGCAGTCATTGGGATACTGAAGGGAAAAAAACATAACATTTTACAATATATCTCCCAATACCGGTAAGATGAGGGAAATCATGAATTTTGGACTGAACATTTTATGAGGCCTTTCAATATTAATCAACACATTCCTGAAATAGGTAGAATGTTACAATGTTAAAAGATATTTATGAAAATATTGATTACTTCAGGAAAAATAATAAAGTAACAGAGAAAAGATGTTAAGTTGATCACATATCGGGTTGGATGTACTTACCACACCATAACCAACACTACACGGATTCAAAAGTAAATGAAGACCATTTGAAAGTTACAAATTAGAAGTTACAAATAATGCAATATAATTATAATATATTAAATACTTCTAGAAGGCTGCACACATTCCAGAAGATTTAAATGGCTGAATTATCCCAAATCAAGAAATCCCAAATCAAGAAATTCCAAATCATTTCACTCCATTTAAAAAAAGGAGAATCCCAACAATATATGAAGTAAATGAATGGGCAATCAATACCAAAAATAGACTGTGTCCACCAAACAGTTCCCTTATGAGCTTATCAAACACTTTGGCTAACCATAGAACAAATAAAATGCATGATAATTAAACAAAATGTATACAGATATTCATCAATTACAATTTTCATTTAACTCTTTTTCTTCCTCTTTATTTTATTTTATTTTTTTCTTACTTGTGTGTGTGTGTGTGTAAAACAATTTCATAATGACAGCATCCCTTATTGGAGAAGCAAATACCATTTCTCTAAATAGCCTGATAAAAGATACAGCCTTACAAATAAAAGAAACAGGAAACTGAACTTACACAACACAGAGACTTGGTGTGTGGCTCAGCATACCTCCGATAGCCAGCAGGTATCCCAGTCTGTAGTTTTTAAAGACATATTATTACTTCTTTGACATCATCAAAACTTTCAAATACAGAATTCAACTTTACATTTTAGCAAATCAAAATACAAAAGATAATAATAAAGAAAGAAAATCAAAAGCTTAATACAGCCGAAAATTAGAACAAGTGTTGAGGTATTTATAATATTGATAGTATAAATCAACTTTCAATTGTAAACTGGCCTTCTTTGGAAGAATAAACATGAACATACCTTATTCAGGAATACAATTATACAAAATTAATAAGTGTGCTTGTTTTGCTCATCAAAGGAAATACATTTGCTGTACAATATGTGACTTTCAGAAGGTCCCATTTACACTGCATATACATTCTAATACCTGTTTAATTTTAATAAAATTCTATTTCAAAGAAATGCTGCTAAATATGTATCTTATATTCACAAACATATTTGATGCCTCTAAGTGTCTTCTAAACATAACCTAGAAAAATGGATGCTTTCATGGATGATTTGATAAAAGTATATTGCAGTTCTTGCTTGGTTTGATTTGTAGTTTGACTGTTTATTTATTTGTTGGTGTGTTTCTTTACAATTACTTAGTAGTGATTAGTACATGCACACTGACTCCAAATGAACAGCACGTAATTGATTTAAAGATTAATAATTCCTTCAAACAGATTATTCATTTAGGAAAAAATCAGCTCAATGAACCACAACATAAAAGAAACATATAATACATACATGTGAGTGTGGACATGCATACTATGAAAGAAAGATATCAATAAAACATATATCCTTACCAAGGGGCGATGATGATATGACTTGTAGGGCATAATGTCCTCCTCGTTTCGCTATGGCTATGACAGATCAATAGAATACAGATGTAACGTGATGCAAGGTGGGATGCAGTACTGAAGCATTTGAGAGGTATGTTTCTTACAGTCTTCTTTGTGATGTCACAATGGTTGGAGTTTGATCCATCTTGATACCAGCTCAGATGGAAAGGAACACTGCTCTTAGGATTAGCAGCTTTCCTGTGTTTGATAACAAATAAAAAATCTTTTACTACAGACATTGCTTATACATGTACATAATTTTTCTCCCCATAAGCAGATTATTTGTACAAAATAAGACTGCAAATATTTATGTTTGCCAGTACAAATGAAACCATTTGAAAAGATCTTTGTTATAAAAGGCAATTTGCTGGCCCCACTTATTTGTGTTCTACTCTTTTGAGCCATAATACAAGTTTTAACGTATCAACATTTACATGTACTTCGGCCTATCAGTGTTTGTTATAATGAGGTTCCATTGTACTATGGCACTCCTGTTTCAACATAAAACCCGTCTTCTTCCTTCTAAAGAGACCTACACAAGGCACGATGACTCAGCGGTAGAGCAGTGGTCTCATAACCAAGAGTTCAAAACCAATTCGATTGGCTGGTGCCCTATGGTATCCAGGCATTAATCCTCATTACCAAGACCTATGGGAAGGATGTAAAGCCATCGGTCTCCTGATTACTTTAAATACTTAGCATAGTAGCATACACAGGCTTTCTTAGCAGTCAGCTTTAAAAAGTCTATACTGAACTGGACAGACTTCATGTACAATTATTGACACGGTTAGTGAAGATAACACCTGTCCCGTCTTTTTTCTTCCCATCATCAATAAATCAAGTCTCGAGGGGGACAAAAAAAGTAGTGTTTATGTGCAGGTTCCTTTACTACATATTTCAATATGATTCATTAATCGCTATTCAGGGGAAACATTTATATTTCTGACTTTATGGATAGATGTTTTTTCTATACAGGTGCTCACTAAAGCAGGTTTGACTGTAATAATACACTAAGAACAAATTGTGTAGTGCATCAGTGTGAAGCGGTATCCTTTGTAAATGACCAGCCACATTTAATGAGATAGTCAACATGAATTCTGTAAGATAAGATTTATCCACACAATCCTATAAAACTATTCACCAATCTTTTTGTTACAAGAGTTTAATAGAGTCTTAGAGGTAGTGTTGTAACATCACGGATATTTCCAATTCCGTTTAACCGCTAGTCAAAACCGGACGGTTTTCGGTTAAACGAAATTGATTGCTGATTGTTGGAATAGTGGTCGGCACTGGGCGGGCGCGGGCCCGACCAGCGCGGGGGATTTTCGCCCACCACTTCTGATGAAAAACACTGCTTTCGACCGGCACTAATTTCACATAAAAACGTTACTATTCGTCAAGAAAAATATTACTTACATTCATATTTCCGTCTTAACTTGTGTTTTATTTGCAATTCTACAAGAATCATGATTTCAAAAGTGACATAAACTGATTATTTTTAAAGATTTGCCGAGTGCTGTTGTCTAAAGTTGCGATTCATGAAGGCTGCCATATTGAATGTACCGATGTACATGTTATAATACACAGAGATAGCAGCTCAGGCTCGTTCCATTACTGTTTTTATAAATGTTTATTTTCAATAAGTTAAATTTTTTTCTCGTAATTTTCCGGAATAAATAAATTAAAATACTGTAAGATATATTTATTCTATTATTTATATTGTAAAATTTGTCCGAAATTTTTACACTTAAAAAAAAAATATAAAAAAATAAAAAATTAAAAAAAAATCGGGAAAACGAAACCGTCACATTCAAAACGGATAGTGCCATGGACGGTCGGATACCGGACGGTTAAACGTTTGATCACAGCACTACTTAGAGGTGTATTGAAATCGAGAATTACTGTACCTGTGTCTTTTCAGTGCCCTCATCTATAAATGTGTATAACTGAGCAATTCTAACAGAAAAAACATGCAAACAACCCCCAAAAAAAAATGGGACGATTCCATGCAATATGCGTCTAACATGCAATGACTTTTATCTCTTGATAGGACCATTGACTTAATGGTAGAGAACCACTTTTCACTGATTATTTCCAGAGAATTTTCATTTTTGAATGAAATAAATGGATAGAAGTCATGTTTGTGATTGAATTTCAGATTTCTCTTAGCGGTTTTGCGAAATACTAGCTAAAACATGAAGTTTCACACTGTCAACCCAACAGGTTCTCATATGAAATTCAATCTCACGTATGCAGGATACATGATACATTACTCATACATACATGATTCATCAGAAAAAATCTAGTCTGCTTGGAGGAGTTTTTAAAATTTAAACACATTTTGTTTTTTAGTGCTCTCCTCTATTAAAGATACAGTCTTAGGGGAACATATCCCTGAATGAAATAGACTGATTTTTCGGCAACTAAAGCAAAAGCTAGTCTCTGATATCGACAGTTGTTCCGCTTAGAATTTGTCTGTCTCCACTGACTGCCTCTATACAGAGACTGAACTTCTGAAGTAAATTGTGAGATTTAGTGAGGGGAGGTTACGCAGTGCCGTTTGTGTATGATTGTCGATCTTATCGCAGGCAGTAGCTTCAAGAAAACGGACAGATTAGCTGAAACTCTGAAAGTAAGTCCTTATATTTTGATGTTTTAAAATAATTTTCATTATATTTATGGTACATGAAAATTTGATCATTTTCTTTCCAATCACCATTAAAAGGCATTATTTCTAATTCAATTAAAGGGAGTGTAGCATGGCAAATACTGGTTAACGCCATCTACGACTTCTTTTGGACAACTGCACGTAAACGAATGGACTTGATTAACGGTAGTCAGCGACTTAATCTCTACATGGTCAGCGCACTAGCGTTCGCGAAACAGATCGAAGTTCTCCTCATGCTTCGGTTTCGCGTATGTTGCACACACGTGAATGCTGCGGTCGCGTCGTCCTAGTCGTATTATACCCAATTGGCCCCGAGTAGGGCCACAGGGAAGACACGTGTCTCGTCATGCTACACTCCCTTTAACTTTTAAGTCTTAGTCTAGGTAAAGAAAAACCAAGGGCAATCTATTCTACGGATTTCGCCAAAATCGGCGAATTCAAACGTCATGAACTCAGTACGAGAATACACCTGATGGTGGCCTGTACTTATAGCGAAGAAAAAAGAAACCCCCCTGTACTGCTGTAGTTGTGCGAGTGGCAAGGGTTACCGTCCGTCTGTCTAGATCTATAAAGTTATGGGGAAGAATGACAAATGTCACTTTTAATTATTTATTAAAGAATTCGCCATACCAGACGGTTACTATGTCTAGTGAGTGTGCAACATGCAACACAGCCATGCACATCAGTTACATCATCACTTCCAACTTTCAGCATAGTCACATCATGCATCACACACTCACTCAAGTCACTGGTCATGATCATGGTCCATCATCCATGACTTTGAGCGAGGAGTCGTCCATAGACTCGATAGAGAGAAGACACAACACAAAACCAGTGAAAACAGAAAATAAATTAACAGCAAATAAACAGACAATTATCACATGATTTTAAAAACACTTCTCAACAAATCACACGCATTACAACTTACCACTACGTTACTGCTCACTGTGACATGACAATATGATTCTTACAGGTCTTTCCGTGTAATTTTTATAATATTTCTTTTCGTACCCGCATTCTTCAGCTCCTTTTTCCTTTTTCACAATCTACGGTGTCCTCAAACTTCTTTTTCTTTCGATTCGGTACATAGAGCTAGATATATGATTCGGTACAATATTTGATCTACATCATCCATTTCGGCAAGTGTTGTTTGGGAATCATTTGAAAGACCCTACATTAATATTTAAACGGTGGTTGTGATGCTAACTGATTCCAATTTCAGTTTGACTTAACCATGTAGAATTTTAGCTTACCAGATATGTTTTGAATAATGTATTCTAATATTATATATAGCCCAGATGTAAACATTTTTCCTGTCTGTAAATACTGTTTATTATATCACTTTATAAATGTATTTCTGAGGCATCTTTTATATTCTTTTTTCTTCTTTCTTTCCATTTTTCTTCTTTTATACCGTATGCCACCCCGCCCTCTCCTCTTGCTTTCTTCTCTCTCTCCTTCTCTCTCTCTCTCTCTCTCTCTCTCTCTCTCTCTCTCTCCCCTGGTTCTCTCTTAATTCAGCTCAAATGAATTCCTGGTTGGCAAATGTCAGTAATGGGGGCAGGGGGCCTGAGGGATGGGGGAGGAAAAAAACAAAAGAAAGTAAGTCTCTTCACATTCTTATTGATACGGTTACAGCTGTGTTTAATAGACAAAATCATTAAACATACATAAATTATGCTGACCTTGTTTGTGTGATTTACATATCACATTACATGTCACACATATCCTTCATATGGCATGTTTACAGAGTTTCCTGAAGTAAATATTACTTTTGCTATAAGGACTTTTTTTGTCACTAGCAGAACATTTAAAGAATTCCTAATCATTGAATTATTGTTAATTAATATACTCACTTCTTTATTGTTACTAAATCTATACAAGTGACTATGCTACATGTACATGTATATGAAAATCCCATATTTTTCATCCATTTAAATGAAATTAAGTTTTTTGTGGAACATTTTTAAAAACCAGAAATAAATATGAATTGAGGTATAATGTTTGGTATTACTTTGTTTGTATACTGGCCTTCAACTAAAGCTCTTGCATATATTTGCTTTCAAAAATACCTACATGTATATAAATTTCTTAATATTTTCATTCATGATTTTTTTTTTTATTTATGATAACAAACATGGAACTTAATAATATAATGTACCCTGTACTCTCTTTCTCTCTCTCTCTAATAAAAAGCATGTATTAATAAGTCTGGCACTTCTATCAATACATAATTAGACTTTAAGAATAAGGTGTAACTTTAAAAGGAATAACATGATTATTAAAGTCTACAATACCAATCATATAGGGCCATACACAATATGAAACAATAGTAATTATTAGATATTTTCATAGCGCACATATCCACCAGACAATGTATTCAAGGGGCTCCAATATTAACCACCAGATCAGTGTTTATTAACCCGGGTGCCGCAAGACATCTGTAGGGGTGCCGCGAGAGAATTTTAGTTATATTTAAAAAAATATATATATTTTGGAATAACATCGATTTTGTGAACAAAATATTATAAACTGCTAGAGTATGTAATTTAATGAGGAAATAGCATTTAATAGATAATAAATTGTATTTCTTCCTCACTCGCAACCTTTAGAAAAAGGCTAATTTTAGGCAGCAAAGTGCCTGGATACCTCCATATTTTATCAACGAGGTGCCTGAATAGCCTTCTTTTTGACAGCGAGGTGCCTAAATGTATATACCGGTAATATCTTTTCTATCGAAATATCATTTTGACCATACTCGCAACATTTAGAAACAGGACAATTCTGGGCAATGCCGATGCCTGAATATCCTCATATTTATGCATGGAGATGACCACACATAATGATTTTTGTATTCATGCATTCTGCAGCGAGGTGCCCGCACACTTAATTCTATACTTTATCTAGTTTGTTGACAATAAAGTCAATTCTTTGTTATTAAAAGTCTCGTTATTTTTTGCTGATTCGCTTGCTCGCTTAATTTAGAAACAAATGTGCCCATGTGTACATGGCACTTGACAGGTGTCAGAGAGCTGCAAAATGAGTCTTCTGTAAATGAATTTGGAATTGGGGTGACGCAAAAAAAAATTTCTTAAAAGGGTGCCGTGACTAAAAAAATAAGGTTGAAAAATGCTGCACTAGATTACGACATGTCTATTACACCTCTATGGAAAACATGGATAACATGGAAGCATCAATATAATGGTTTAATCACATATTGGAAAAGGACATAACTCTAGAAAAGAGGTAATCAATGCACAAATAAGCACAGCAATGCATTTTTGTGTTTTTGAGATTCACAGCTTCTTGACAGCAATACAGTTGGGAAAATATAAACAAAATATGTCTAAATAATGCCAATTAGTATAATTTATTTCCTACCTATGAATTTAATACCTTGTATTTAAGGTAAAGACCAGTTTTGGAAACGCCCCTCTCTCAACAAAATGAAATGGAAGCTCTCATTACCAATCATGTGAAAGAATATGTTTTGACTAATACGTGATGATACAAATTTTGCAGGGAAAGTCGGGAAACCGCCTACTAATTGATATATTTGGTAAAGTATTATATCTATTGGGACCAAATAGATATCGTGCACGTGATCGCGTAGTCCCATATACATCTTTCTGTGTACAGTGCTTGTAACTTTACCAAGACTGGGCCAAATTTCTTATCATTTTGATGATTCCAGAACCTTGCAGTACACACCAATACTTATATGCTAGATGATCAACCTTTTCTGATCGCTTCCACAACGTTTCTTTCACAATGCAATCGCATGACCAGAACTGGTCTTTATCTTTAATCTTCTTTTTTTTAAATAATCAACTTTGTAAATTACTTTGGTGTCCGTGACTTCCCAGGTGAGCATACCCTTTATACCGTGGAATTAATATGAATGCATAACTTAAAATCTAATATCACTATACATACTGTTCTTAATTTAACCCTTCATAATCCCAACTACCTCTCTGTACATGATGCGGGCAAAGAGGGCACTCTTTCTCTATCATACACAGAGCCAACTTGGTTTCAGTTAGTCACAACAAGGCATACATTCTTTTGTTTTGTGCTTGCCCAACAAAGCAGTATTCGCCATACTGTGCTCAACTCAAACCGGGTTGGCCAAACTTTCCTAATCAATATGGCACTGATCATATATATCAACATCCATCTTTTGATGTTATTGTTAACCCATGGACTGCTGATTCATCTCATTCCCATCGGCTTAATACAGGGACAACCTTGTTCCTGTAGGCAATGCATTAATACAGTAATAAATATTCATGAGCAGCTGCTGTGATGAGATAAGCAAGAATGGTGTGGATTGAATTCATGAAGAAATTTATGGATAAAAACTTCCAACATCGACACTGGCAGTGAAATTCACCCACATCTTTCACTTCTTTGATTACATGTATTCTTTCTTCTAGTTTCACAAGCTCTCGCTGCATCTTCTACAAAATAACCATGTCTCAACTCTGATTGATGTCTAAATTTTCTATTGCTTTGGTGGCATCCTCCTCTTTAGTCTCTATCCTTGATTCTTCTTTACAACCACTCTCCTCTGGGCCTGGACTCTCTACAGATGAGTCTGCATCACCCTTGGCAGTGGGACCAGAAGAGGGTTCCTGGTCCTGTTCTACAGTTCTTGGTCTTTCCTCAGTACTTGCAACATTCCTGTCCTGTGTTTCTACCTCCTTGAGTGGTAGAATTGTCCTTGCCTCATGGATTAATCGCTTGATCCCAACCATCCATTGACTTACCTAAATAAATGTGTAAAATAGACAAATACAAAAGCTGCAAACTACCGGTATGCAGTTCATAAGTACTGGTTCAATACATCTAATGATACAGGTTGAAATTCTGCTACATTTTTATTCATCTATATTGGAAAACTACATGCCTACTCATTCATATAAACCATATAGATCTAACTTACAATAATATTTTAAATTTCAGTGATTTTTAATTTCTCTTAAGGATTTGGTGATATTAATTCACACCAATGTTGTTTGAGTCATTCTATGAAGGTAGGCCTATAATTTTTAAACTACATTTTAAATGACACAGATTGTTTTTATCTTTTATGATATTGATTGATAATGGTTTTGGTAGTTATTTAACAGGAGAGTAGTACTTAAAATCATTTTGTATTACAAAATCTGTATGATCGATATGAACATGTGCAGCACACTAAGTTCCAATGTTACACAATGTATGAATTTTATCCATACACAATCATTCACTTTATTTTGTCTAAATAAAGAAAGAAAGAGATATCAATTAGCTATGAAATAAATACAGGAATTTAATGAAAATTACAAATAAAACTTACCTCCCCGACATGGTCTATCATCAAAGATAAATGAATTGCATGAGCACTGTCATACTTTCTGGCATTTAATTCTGTTTGGAAAAACATATAAAATGCATGCATAAAGGAACATAAATCTGTTACAGAACATTATTGAGAACATTTTACACATGCAGACAGACATGTAATTTCTTTAAGTGCTAGAACGACTAATTAAAAAAAATTATTCTCATGATGCTTGCAATGTTTGTAAAATTATAATGCGAAGAAAAAAAATAATAATTTCTCAGCATTGCATTAGACCAGAAACCTTTAATCCATTCTCCCTCCCTCCTTCCCTCCCTCCTTCCCTCCCTCTCCCTCCTTCCCTCCCTCCCCCTCCCTCCGCCTCCCTCCCCTCTCTCTCTCTATCTCATGCAAAACAAGTACAAAGTTATAAAATTAGGAGTAAAGAAAATAAAGTTCAATACCTGAAGCTAATTTGGAAGTCCTCTTTTGGACAGGTGAAGACAGTTTGTTATTCTGCCACGAGTCCTGTAACAGTTTGAGTCTTCTCTCAATGTCGGATATCACACGTTTCTATGTAAACCAAAATTGCAAATATGTCACAATAATCAAAGTGTATTTCTTCAAAACTTTTTCAGAAGTTCTATTGTCGAGTATTCTTTGCTCTTGTTTGGAATGTTTTTATGGGGCTTAAATATATAATCCACATTGCTTGACTGTAGAAGTGGAAGAAAATAATAAATGTTATCATCATTAGAAAATCATGTAAATTATTAACTTTGTCCCCTATTCCCTGTTGAAGCATCTTCAAATTTATCATAATAATTTTACCAAGTGTAAATATCTGTTTTGCCTAGTATTGTTGCAAATAAAATATAGTAAATTTTATAATTTGACATAAAATTGTATTCTCTGCAAATAATTTGAACAATGTGAAATTCATCCTTACAATACTTTGAGTATTGAACAGAAAGCTTGCCATCTCTTATCAAGTAAAATCATGATTAATGGAAATCCAATAAGAAGGACAATCACCAATGAGATTCCCCTCTGCATTTTTATGATTTTAATTTATTAAAAAAACTGTTTAGTTTGTCTTTGTCTACCAAAGCATGGCTTTATTGTGTATTTATTTCTATTTTCAATAAATGTTCAAAATATAAACCCCTCTAAATGGTTTGGAAACTCAACTTTGATTGATTACATCTCTCTTGTCATGAAATAATTATCGCTTTCTTTAGTATCATTCTACAGTATGTTTATTCCTTTTTAAATTGATATCATATTTGTTATGGTTTTGCAGCCATGAAATGGACAGTACATCAGAATAAGGGGCACGGTCAAAAATGAAAAGTTGCAAAATGGACTGGTAAGCTATGGTATTGTTATGCAGTACGCTACACAGCAGCCCTACACTATTAAGGGAAAGAAGAATGCACAGTCGAACAGGAGCAATGCATCATAACAAATGGGCTATCATTTTAAAAAGAATAAATACCATTTCTAATGATATGAAACATAGCGATGATTGTGCCATAACAAGAGAGATATAATGAATCAAACTTGAGTTTCCAAACTTTTTTGAGGGATTTAATTTGACCTCCAAACCAAAGTAAAACATGAACTGACCTGTAGTTTATCTTGGCATTGTTCAAAGACATTTCTGAACATAGTGACAGTAGCTTCACATGAAATCTCCTCTCCATCTCCATCATCACAAACAGGGGATTTCCCTGATGATGTCACATTTTGGATTGCTCTGGTTGGTCCTGTCCCAGGGTTGCTTCCAAAGGATGGAGGAGGACCGGTAGATGGGGGAGGGCCGGTGGATGGGGGAGGGCCAGTGGACGGGGGAGGGCCGGTGGATGGGGGAGGGCCAGAGGGAGCAGGGAGGTTTGCTGCGAGTGGAGATGTGGAATGTGGCTGACCTGAAAAATAACAAAGAAATTACATACTTGAGGACATTGAAGATATAATAAAACTCTCAAAATAATACTAAAACTCACAAAACAATACTAAAACTCACAAAGATTCACTTAAGAGAGATAAAAGAGATTTCTACAACAGTACTACAACCTGTGATGAAGACTAACTCAATTTTAACAGTCTTAACAAAGGATTAACACAAAATGGAAAAACAAATAAAATGCAAGTATATAGTACAAAACTATAGAATGAATACTCTTGAATGAATGGGTTTTATTATTGATATCAATCGCAACTATGTACATAAGAGATAGGAGACTGCAAATTTGCGATTGATTGGAGGACTTGCAATTGATATTGATTTGGATCAATCGCAACTCTTTGTAAGACGGGGCCCTCATTATTTCACTGCATGGAAATAAGAGTGAAAGAGATAACAAACTAAAATTAAATTATTTAAAAGATATCATACATCTATCTCTTTGAGGAATTTCAACTCAAAAATTAATTCACTCTAGTTTGTTTGCATTTGTCATAAAAAAATTAATGAAAATACATAGAAAATAAATCATGTGGAATACTTACCAGTGCTAGAGGGTAATGGATAGTTCTGAGGCATAGCCACCCTTTGATTAAGTAGGTTTTTCCTTGGTGTAGTTTGAGCCTGAGAGACCTTGTCATAAGCAAAGCTTGGAGGATCATTCCATCCTTTGTCACGGTTTCCTGAGGTTCAAATAGTACAATGTAATCACATAGATAATTATTCATTTAAAAATTACTAGAAAATTAGTTACTGAACATATTTTTGAATGAATAAGAGTTTCACATCATGCAGTCTGCAAGTTTGAAAAAGTTTTGTTAAGATTATTTGTTTGAAGAAATGCAATTTGAGAAAGACAGACACTGCAATATGAGTATGACTATACGACTAAGAGTCAAACATTTTCACTGAAAATGAAATGAAATGAAATGCGACTACATTTCCCCCTTCAGAGCTCAGAGTCAGAACACATATTGTATAACCATGTGACCTCTGTAAACCTCGTACAATAAATGTGTGATGTACATACTGTATTTAACTGATGCACATGTTAGATGTTGCTGTTTATAACACAATAAAGATAGAGACCGATGGTGAAAACAATTAGCATACACAGGTTACAATATTTGGGACTACAGATGAAAACTCCCTGCCACGTCACACACGGTTATCTTTCATTTCAGAATGAATAAATCCGTAATAATAACATGAAGCCTCCATAAATTTCTATGACATTATAAATAATTATGAATCATATGACAATTCTCACCTAATCTCTTCTCTTCTTCCATTTTCCTGGAGTGTCAAGAACGTCAATCTCGGCAGCAAAATCTAATGACAATATGCCATGTGGGCGTGGCTTCATTATATTGTTTGGGGAAATTCCCTTCGATACAGTTCTCGCAGGCCTGCTTGATGTTACAGTTGATTGGGGCGGTATCTTCATCAGATTGTATCAATATCCAGTCGCGAGGAAAACTTGTAGATCTACTTTACTAAACAAAAATGATAAGATATAAAATCTCAGACGTGTTATGATGCACAAATATAATTATTATTATATATTTTTTTATTATTTTTTAAAATCATTATCAATATCATTATTTATCAATTAAGTGATGAATGTTTTTTGATTGTTTGATTGGTTTTATTTCTGCGTTCAAAAAGATACAAATACAAACTCAAATTACAAAAATTCGAACAATAAAAAATACAATGAATATTATGTTTCCTAAAGTAATTAAATAGAAGGTCATGTACAATTATATCATACAATAAACATGTACGAAGCATACACAAAAGATAACAAATACATAGTAAACATTTTTCAATAAATTAGAGAGGTAATTTAGAACGCAGGAGACCACCATCGTGAGCGGTTAGGCTGGAGATGGATGGTGGCCTCATAAAAAACAAAAAAATGTGAAGCTGTGTATATCACACCCAGGGAGGTGAGGGTTCCCAATCCACTCAGCAAACTTGAAATTTGAAATCCTCCAAGCGTTTAATTACTATGCAGAATATTTTTCATTTTTATCAGAATATTAATGGATAACACACTGCCGATCTACTAGGGGTGGGAATTGAATAGGTTTCCCTTCCACCTTCTCGTCTATAAAGAGAGAGAGAGAGAGATTTGAAACCACGTCCCAGGAGTGTTGTCATAACAAAATTTGTTATATTTTGAAAATAGAAGAATTAAAGAAACATAATTATTACATGTACATCTGGGAGTGGGTGAAGGAGATGCTGTTAATGAAAATTAGGACATTTTATACATGTTTTAATGTTTTCTTCTATCATGGGTTGGGGCAAAATCGCCCCAACCCCGACACGTCTGTCTACAATAATAGGGGGCAATTTGTATTTCCTTTCCGATCATGGAAGACAATTTTTGTCACATCAATCAGTCAGTTTGCAGTATAACGAAAGAAAATATCTCTACTGCTCTAAACTACAGAGTTTCAACATTACAAAATAATAAATTCCAAGTTCATTCCTTCTCTAACCAAAAAGTTATAGCGCCCTAACGTTTAGCAAAAGGCGAAGCAGCATATTGTCAAGGTAGTCCACCTAGAAATTGTGCAGGGAGGTGCCCTAAATACATTGATACCCAACAACCTTTTAAAACAATCCATGTCTCAAGAAACTGCTTTGCCCCTGGGTATATTATCATTATTATTATTAAGTATAAAGCCCTGTTTTATAGGCTGGTATTATTATTATTAAGTATAAAGCCCTGTTTTATAGGCTGATATTATTATTATTAAGTATAAAGCCCTGTTTTATAGGCTGGTATTATTATTATTAAGTATGAAGCCCTGTTTTATAGGCTGGTATTATTATTATTAAGTATAAAACCCTGTTTTATAGGCTGGTACATTTTATGCAAAATCTTATGTTCATCATAAGTAGACTGTGATTGCCTTTTGTTTAAAAATTACTTTTGTTTTGTCATTTTCAATTTCACAAAGGCTTCCTTGCTAAGTATAATGATTTTACTTTAAAGTAATATAGTACTCTGTTCTATTAGGTGTGTTTTGTCTTAAGTAGTTAATGCTTAAATGTTGAAACATGCTCAAGGATCAGCTATTTGCCAATACTACAACATAAAAATGATCGTGCCTGTGGATACTACCTTCATAGCAGCAACCGGTTTGTACCCTCTAAAAGATTTCACCTTACCCTGCTTTTAGTAAAGCTTTCTCAGGCCTAATGAGTGATGAACACAATAGTTGATGGAACTTTTGAAGTGTCAGTGAATATGCATGAACGTGAAAGTGAAAAACATGCTTGTTATGTGGTGTGTGTGTGTGTGTGTGTGTGGGGGTACGCAGGTAGTAAGCCTAGGTATATTTCGGAGCTAAATTTGTCAAAAGCTCTTTCGAGATTTTCCCTTTCCCATTTTTTTGCAAGGGGACTTGGTATTTTGTCCCCTGGATCCTTGGCTATGTATTAGGTCTGATCCTCACTTTTATAAGTACGGCGCTCCTAATGTGATCACCAGTACTGAATCCCATAGAAGTTGAAGTGTCGAGGTGGAAAATAACCTAATTCCGAACATTATTCTGACTCCCCCCTTTTTTTTCTCCCCTCACTTTCTTCTATCTAGTTTTTGCTCAATGGGGGCATCCCCCGATTCCTATCTAATGGGTGTAGAATAAAAGAAAATCCAGACTTTATTCCCTCTTTCCCCCTTTTTTCCTTCTTTCCCCTCACATCCTTTTCACTATCTATATTTTTGTTTCTCAATTTGGGGAGGAAGGGGGGCAGCTGAGCTGGTCCCAACTCCTATGCTCTTAATGATGTCTTAATGTTAACAAAATGCAAGAAGCCTCTCTTTCTTTCTATTTCATTTTTTTCACACTTTAGGTAGGGGAAAAATAATACTATGGTAAGAGATATCAACCTCTCTTGAGAAATTGTGCCTATACGCCATATGCACTTGTTCATGAAAAAACAAACTGCAAAGCCACCCCCAGGGAAAGGGGTTCTTCTCTAATGTCAATATACTGAATAACAAGACAAATCTGATGGAAGGGAGGGGATAGGGCATGGCGGAAAATATCCCAGATGTCATTTTACATTTGTTATATCCTCTTCTCTACTTTTTCCCCTGCTCAATGGAGGGGCAACCCCTCGATTTCTGAAGGGGTATAGAATTTGAAAAAACCCATGAGATTACATCCTCTCCCCCTTCTTTTCCTAAACAGGGATACCTCCTCGATTTCTGATTCAAGGGTGTTGAATAATACAACAAAATCAGACATTGTTCTCATCTCTCCTACGTTTTCTTTCTTCTTATTTTCAGCCCTCACTTCCGTTTCCCTATTATTTGCTCAAGGGGGGAGGGGGGGGGGGCAACAGTTTCAGTCTTTAAAAAAAATGACTAATCTTGAGAAGGCAATTTTTTTGATAGCTTAGAAAATAAGCTTTATTATATTTCTAAAAGGGTCACAGTTCCATTCCATTTCCCCTATTTTAAGCTTATGGGGAAGAAAAAATTTCTCCAGACATTATTTCCCCTTACCAATACCTTTAAACGCAATCAATGTTGCTATGTCAGGAAGGTTTTGCTATCAAGAGTACAAAGCCTATACAGACACCACACTATCAGTCATTGATAACCAAATCTGAATAGATGAATTTTCTCTGCAGGCCTAATCACTGGTGCTATGTCGGATGCCTACGCCTACTTAAAGCTGCCATTTGATTTTTGAAATGCATTTTGTAAAGAAGTCAGGAAGCTCGCTGCAAGCAAGATTATAAGATTTATTATGTGACAGGAATGGTATGGATTTCATAAGTATGATTTAAGGGATATACATGTACTTGTTTCATGATACAAAGTTAATCTTTATAATACTTATTATGAAATAAACAATGGGGTCACTATTTTTCATTACTGAACGATGGTCGCATTTCTTAGACCTTCGAGGGATGTTTTTCTTATATTTTAAGCAAAATTGATTTACATTTCAACTTATTTCTCTTCATTTTTTTCAACTCCTTCCCCTCTTATTTCTACAATTCTATTTAATTTAGCTCTATTTTCATTCTGTTTTTCTCATCAAATTTTACAATACATTACAATTTCTTCTTTTTGTGTGAATTGGCAGTGCTTCTTTAATCAGGATAAGGTCAATATATTCAGCAGACTTTCACTTGAATGAGGGTCAATACCTTAAAATTCATTTATTGTTGCCATGTCAGAAATTTCATGTTATCTAGAGCTTTTGGTGGAACAAACGCTTAAATGAGATCTATAGATACAAATAGCACAGCTATTGATAACCAAATTCGAATAGATGAAATGTCTCCCTAGGCCTGTTCATTGGTGCTATGTCGGGTCTCTCCGCGAGCTTAAAGGTGCTATTGGATTTTTAATGACTTTTGGTATATTAGTCAGAAAGCTCACTGTAAACAAGATTATGTGATTTTATGGGTGACAAGAATGGTATGGAGTTGCTTTTAAAATAATCCCTCTGGTTATGATTGTAAGAATGATTTTAGTGATATTCGTTTCATGGTACAGACTTTAGCATCGTTAGGAATCTTATCATAAATGAACATTGAGATCATATTTTTTTTCCATTATTAAATGATTATCACTTTTATTTGACATTTGCGGGATGTTTTGATTACATTTTAAGAGCATGTGATTTTGTATTTACATTTCAACTACTTTCTCACCAAGTCGAGATATTAAATAGCATCATAGTTTAAACTTGGTACGCCAGGATCAGCTTATTAGCTGTTAGTAATGGTAGTGCTGTGCTAGACCCTCGATACTTCATCACCTTTTTTTATACAGTGATATTACTTTTAGTTCTATTTCCAAGCTTTGAAGCTTTGTTGATT
Organism: Mesocentrotus franciscanus; assembly: GCA_037976565.1. Lineage (NCBI taxonomy): Eukaryota > Metazoa > Echinodermata > Echinoidea > Camarodonta > Strongylocentrotidae > Mesocentrotus > Mesocentrotus franciscanus. Next base: position 3,094,272 of record CP137680.1, on the reverse strand, counting down.
CTGTTTTTACACTACATTACAATTTGACCTTTTCACGTATTGGAAGTGCTTCTTTAATCAATACAAACATAATATATTCAGTAGACTCCCACTTCGCTGAGGACACTCAATACCTTAGAAGCACAGTTATTGTTGCTATGTAAGCAAGGTTTCGTTCTTAAGAGCATTCATTGATCTGTACCGAGAAGGATTGTGACTCAGGTAAATAACTCAACTGATGACTAGTGTTGCACGTATACATTTCTCTTCATGCATTACTGCTATACCTGGGAGCATGGCAGAATGTCCGTCACATTTGGAATTAACATAAACACCTATAGGCCGTTTTCGTGATGTAACCAAATTTTATGCATATGCCTTTGTGAAGCGCCTCGAGATGAATTATATCATTCACCTGTTACTTGATCCCTGCTATGATGATGATGATGGTAATGATGATGATGGTGGTGATGATGATGATAGTGGTGATAATGATGATGATGATGATGATAGTGATGATAAGGGTGATGGTGATAATGATAATGGTGATGACAATAATCTCTTTGAGTATGTCAAAGAGTAATGCCTTGTACATTTGATTTAATTTCAGTAAATTGTTCTCCAATCCATATTTTTAATCCCCATCTCTCTCTTATCCTCTTCTCAAAGTACAACAAATTTTATTTCCCCCTGCTCCCCCTCTCTCTCTCTCTCTTCCTCGTTACTATCATTTCTCTCCCTCACACCCTCTCATATACAGCCTATCATATGTTCACTTCCTGTCTGTTAGTCTTTTCTCTTTAAGTGTCAATCATGCGTCTAGATAGAGAAATGAAAACCATGTCATAAAAACAAATCATAATGCGTAAATTCCTTTTCAATGTATTTAAAGTTTTATTGCTTGTAGAACTAACAAAATGTCACATTTTTATGTTCTACTAGCATGCTAGAATATATGCCACAATCAGTAACTGTCTCCACTCATGATTATTTACTGAATCAATTTAAAATATTATTATACAATAATCCATATCTTCTTGTTTAAAAAGTAAGACTTTTCTGTAGGCATTGTTTTTGTAATCATATATATATTTTCTATACATAAATTACATACAATATATATTTCATTTAAATATGATACGTACGCCTATACCAACATAACAACAGAGTATAGTCACATCACATATAAAATATTCCAACTACAAAGAGTTTTTTTTTTTTTTTTACACACAAGGTAATATAAAATGTGTGGCTTGACCAAATGGCAATATCGTCTGCTAAGAGCCGGGAGGGTGTTAACCCGTGTTTAAGGATAGGACTTAAACACCCTTCTGGCTCTCACCATATGATGTTTTGACCATGATCCCAAGGCTATGTTAAAGGCTTCTTCTCTACAACCTGTAGATGGGAACTGTTCTGGGCCCTGTTTCATAAAACTTGTTCTCAGTAACAAGTTACAATAACTGGTACAATCTACTGAAATTGTGGCATTTGATTGGCTGAGAGCAAATTTGTCATAGAAATTTAGCATTTGTTACTGAAAACAAGTTTTTCTGAAACAGGGCCCAGGATCTTGCTAACAAACCATGTATGTATTCCTCTTCAAATGAGAAAATTGTCTGTACAACCTCGAGACTAACACAAGGGGATTTGATGTGAGGACACCCCAGCTACCTACCGACACACAGCTTGTATGTCTGTCCGTTTCCAACAAGAGATTTTGAATGAGAAATGGAAAAGGAAATTTGAAAATTAAACAGGCACATACTTCACTCAAAATTACCTTTTCATTTCTCAACAAACTTCACACATCCCTATTTTGAATTAACAATACCATTACATGATACTTTTGAAGACAGGCTAATAAATAGGAATCACAATATTCTCATTATGGGTACCAATATGCCATAGTGATTTGGAGTATTACAATTTTGTTCAAGTCTGTCTTTGCTGCAGATTTGTTGCATCCTTCTAATAACTGGGAATTCCCCTCTTATAATACATGTGGGGACTTCCCTCAAATGACAAAGAGGGGATTTCCCAGATGAACCTTTAATAACTACACTAATTCAAATCAAGCAAAACAAACACTTTGTTAGAGGTAATAGCCACTGAGATATTTAACTGCATGGGATCCTATAAAAGATGTCTACTCTAGTTATAGGAAAGAAGGCATAGAGTTAGTAATGCAGCTGCGGAAAGACAATTTTTGCTGACTATCTGCTATACATCACAAGAATGACTGATGGGGACAGGAGAGATAGCTAAAGAGAATGAGAAAAGAAGAGCATGAAAGTGACAGAGAGAGAGAGCAAGAGAGAGGGAAAGAGAAGGAAAGAGGGAGAGAGAAAGAGAGAGAGAGAGAGAGAGAGAGAGAAAGGGGAGGAGAAAGATCTAGGTGTCCATATTGAGCTGCAGGAGAGCATAAGATTATATAGCTATGAAAAAAAGACAAAGGAGAAAATTAAATTAACAGAATAAAGTCACAGGAATGAGGAGAAAAAGCTGTGAATAATAAATATAAATGCTGTAATAAATGCTGATTTAAAATGGAAAGTATAACAGACAAAATAGGGGTAGCTTTTGAGCAGATACAAGGAACAGCCAACAAAGATCATGGTAACAGAATACGTCAACTAACAATCATTCCAAATGGATTTACAAAAGCTAAGAGAAACCTACTTGCTCCATACTTCATCTGTAAATTGGCACCACACTGAAACATCAATAACAAATGCTGACAACTGGAATGACAACGGATTGACCAACATACTCTGTATCACAAACTAAACATTTCTTTTCTCTCAACAGCAAACAGAGAAACATCTTTAGAAGCTGAAAGATTACTGTTAGATTAGATGACAGATTTAAGTGCTCACTGTTTTATGGTTTATACATAAATTTCATTTCATATCAAAAGGATATCCATTAAAATTTTCTTTCAATAACAACAAAACAGAAGCAAACAAAATGCAACAATATTTCATAGTAGAAACGAATCATGAAGGTAAAGATATTATGAACAAAATCTGGCTTGTCTAAGTACAAAAAAGATTAGGATCCATAACTGCTCCTTTTAGGAGTATTGCATAAACCAGCAAACATATGATTACATCTTTAACCTGTCTCCTGCATAGAATATTGGACTATGATTAAGATTTAAGTCTGATTCACTGGGATAAACTCTTAATATGTGACTCTGTTTACAATACAATGCATCATATTTATTCACCCAAAAATACTACTTTCTGGAATCATTTTGTTTCACTATTCATAGGAACACAAAATAATGGTATTACATTATATGTACCTCATTAATGCTCAAGGAAAGAAACAACTGTTATTGCTTGCAATCTTAGGTTTGATGTCTGAATGTGGAGAAGAGAACTGGTCAAAACTAAAACCATCTTGCTTATGGTGATCTTCAAGGTGGTCTATCATGTATCAAGTTATTGGCAGTAACAATGCACCTAATCACAACTGATCATAATCATTACCGGTATATGGTATTAACCTAAAGCAAGAGAGAGAGAAAAAAAAGTCAAGAATTTATAAACATATTTTGCCACTTACTTTTTAAACTAACTGGGCACTTCTCCAAATAAGGTCCATTGCATTTATAATTAAACTAGAGTTAAAATTTGATGAGGTTGGAACTTTAAGACATTATGTAACATTTAAAGTGATCAATGCAAAATCAGACAAAACACTTAGTGACATTATTCTCCCCTAAAATAAACTTTGTAGATAATGATAACAATTGTCTATTTAGACGAAAAGCAAGATGTACATAAAAGAGCACAGATCCTCTTTTGCTTGATATTTTCCTGTATGTTTAAAAAAAAAATTGCATTGATTTCAGACCATTGAATAATATGATAATATTTTAAAAAAAAACATGTCAAACAGTGTACTCAGCTAGAAACAGAGAGTAAATGCTATAAAAAAAATATTCTCCTTATTCAAGCATATTACCCACACAAACAAAGAGATGTTCTGAAATATTTCGTACATAAAGCATCAAGGGCTATAGTGTTACAATTACAACTCTTATAAATCAAGTACATTGCATATCTCTATGTATATCACAAAACTCCTAGCTTTGAAATTGAGAAGGTGAATAACTGTAACAATGCATGGTAACTTTTGGTCATTTTATGAAAGATCTCACACTAACTTACTTTGCTGTAGAGATTATTATGTACCTCATCTTTAGATAGAATAGCACACAATAAGGGAAGGGATGTACAAGTGTTTATAAAAATGCATACTCCGGACATCAAAATCTGTCAAACTTTTGCATAACTGTACTACGCTGGTATACAAAATTGCAACTATCCCAATGCTCGGTTCAATCCAATCCTTTGCTAACAGATGTATAACATAGCACCATCAATAAGCATACGGATGTGACATAGAAAATCATTGATATGACCGTAGCATACAGCCTAGCATTTCAAACGTTGTTTTTTTTCGCACCAAATCAATTTCAAGAAACATCAAACGAGAAGGAAAACTGAACTGAATACAATGCATCTATATCTCATAAAATGAATCTCCAGTACACACAATCCTTGTTCAGAACAGAACAATATTTCACTGATACCCTTAAATTTCCCAAGTAATATTTGATAATGAAAACACAGGTAAAAAAATGATTCTCTTTTTATGACATAATGCTTGATGGGAAAGGAAAAGACATTACTGTGCTTTCAAAACATATGTATCAATAAATATGATGAGAAAGACACAAAAGACATTCAGCTGAATACTACAACACTCTTAATGCTATTCAGATTTCATATGTAAATCCAGAGACTCGCTCCTCCAAGCATACAAATGAAACACAGCTTGATCACTGTATGCTGTTAGCGAGTAGGACCACCAGAAGAAAGTTGTTTCATACCATGAATACAAAGTGGCTACCACATGGTTTGTCACATGACTGTGGCCATGATACCACCTGACTGCCACCTGTGATGACCACATGTTCAACGGTTTGACAGAAAACATCAGCCATGCAATTAGACAGTAATTGCTATGCAATGTGTAATTGATGATCCATAGTTCTCTGTAGAAGACCGTGTCCATTAGCCTGGTTCGATAAGCGGTGATCAGACTAAATCACACTTGGACTACCCACCTGCATAAATCTAAACTTTATTTTGACTGTAAGATGGAAGATGTGACCTCCAGATGCAGTACCCTTCATCTTAATGGAGGGCTATGTATTGAGCAGTTCTGGAAGGTCCAACTTTGGCTTGTTTCACATCAGGTGTCTTCAAACTCTGCATACACAATAAATGTATTCAATTGAAATCACAAGTCTCATGTTTAGGTCACTCTCTGAGATGCTCCTTCTTTGCATACTCTTAATTTGTTTGGTCTGTTGCCATAGATACTGAAGAGTTACTACACCTGCCAAAGTAATAGATGATTTGTACTGTCTTCCTTCCCTGCTAGTTCATTAGGCACTGTGGCTCCAAAGTCTTCATACCCATCTCCACCACTTATCACCATGATGCTGGTGCCGAGAAGATTCCCACCGGAGCCACGTCTCCCTTCTGGAGTTGATGATGTTGCGTTATTATTCTGCATGACCTGGAGACCGCTCTTGCGACCGTTGGATGCGGGAGAGGTTGCCGGGGTGATGGATGTTTGGATGTCGGTGGGGACTTCCACGGAGGTGAGGAAGCGGACGTGACCGGTGTGACCCTGAGCGGAGCCGGTAGGACTGGGGACATCCTTGAGGGATGAGGTGGAGGCAGTGATCTTTGGCAGGGGTAAGGTTAGGACCACGCCCGCACTGGTACCAACCCATAAGAGGTCTTTGCACACCAGAAGGGCTGTGATTCTAAGGCAAGCTGCTTTGTGTTGGCGGATAATAGCATCGGAACCTGACACAGAAAGCAATAAAAGATAGATTTGTGAAGAGTTCTAGTCATGGACTCTGACAAGTCTTCATGTAAAACAAGGAGAATGAAACAACACAAAAACTTTAATGCACATTTCAATGTTAAGTCGCCTCTAACTTGGAAAGAACTTATATGAAGTAGGAAATGATTCTGCACAGAAATCAGGTTAATTGTGTGGGCTCCAATTCAAATATAGCCAAGTAGAGAGTAATATCAATATTATTGCTTTTGACATCTTTGAGAATGTAACTGCATCACACTGGCACAAATGCAATGACCTTTGCTATGCAATGTGAAAAGGTAAATGATATCCTACATATTTTCAATGCTACAGTTGTTTGTGGACTTGGAAGTTTTAACATAAAACAAATAAATCATCTCCCTTTATATATATATATTTTTTAATATGATGGACAGGCAGAAGGGCATTACATTATATACTGTTACACAGAATTCACACCCTTCTGAGTCTCAACCAATGATATATGCAACTACAATTCCTGTAATAAATACTTACTTGCTAGCATCTTATGAACTGTCTGAGTGACATCAACTTGGCACATGCTCTGGTGTGTGGTAGCATGGAAGAGCCTGACAATTGCACTACTCTGCAGTGATACCCACACACCCCATCCACAGGATACCATACAGTATACAGCCCTCTGGATATCATTGCACACTGGGAACTTGTGCTGTGGAGAAAATCAAACCAAATCAAGACTAAATAAAATGCTGCCATATTTTAAATTATCCTAATTGGGATTTTGAGAGGTTAATATTTATAAAATAAATGAATTTCAAAAAGTACTTGAGACATGTTTGACAGGTTAATTTTAGAATCACTTACAGAATAATACTGTTAGTTGGTATACAGTCATTACAGTTTCTAACACAAGAGTAAGGGATTAATCTTGCTCAACTGTCTTACCAGTGCAGCAATTTCTGGTGTTTTGTGAAGATAAAGTAGACATATGATAAAATCAACACATGCAATATAAATTTCACTGTAATTCACATTTTGTATGATCTCATGAGAAATATGTATACAAGACAATGTAAACATGCTCAATTCAGCCTTTGGCTGTAATGTATTGTACTTCATAAAGACCATTATTGAATTGAATACGCAATTTGTGTATCTTTATCCAAATCTTCCTCTTTATGAGAAAATGCCGAGATAAAAGCATGTAGAAAGAAAGAGACATGAGGAGAGACAGAGAGAATGACAAAGCTGTAACCTAATCTTACCTCTACACTGAGAGTAACGGGATCCACAATCAGGATGTTATTCTGACAGCCACACCACAGCTTACCACAGACCGATACCATTTTACTGATAGGGGTGGTACTGCTACCGAGGGACACGGTGATGGGATTATCAGTATCCCATGAATGACCTGTACACAGAGGTCAAAAGACAGAGATAACAATGATACAATATTGAGATCCTCTAGTAACATTGCAATTGTTTATTTTGTTTTGCTGCTATTTATGTTCAAATAACTCAAATGTAGAGTATGTTATGGCAGGGACAATAAACAGAAAAAAGAGAGAGTCACTGCGGCAGCAATAATAGCTTCTGGTTATATTTCCGTTTCCAAAACCACAGGTTTCAATTGCATTTCTGTAATTGCTATGCAGCAATACATGCATACTCAGGATTTTATTGGAGGGATGATTTACACATCATTGTAAGGCTGTGCCTTAATAAATGTGCAGATCTTCCTTGAAAAAACACTAAGATGATGTTAAAACAAAGTAATATTGATGAAAGCCTAGCAGAAGGCCATTGACGGATGCACTCCCAATGGATGTACACTTCCAGAAGCACAAATGGACCTTCTTTGACTACACAACTCATCTAGTACACACATCATCCAAATTATTTGCAGTATTTTGTTAAAACTTCATATTCTTTATCTCTTCATTCTTTTATCACAAAGCGAAAGAATCTCATGTTTGCATCCTCATGGCAGACACACAACAAAACGTTCATCATGTGCAGTTGGTGAATGAATGAATAAGTCCTACCTGAATCTCTCTTGTAGACTGTCAGATCACCATTAGCCAGAGAAACAAACACTTTATTCTCCAGATACAGGATACACTGTACTGCTGCAAGATGGCGGATCTTTGCTCGACTCTTCTTGGTCCGAATGTTGTCCGTGCACTGGTACACATAGATACTATGGAAAAAGAAAAAAAACTATCATTAAGTTCTCAGTGAAGGTTGCAATAAAAATATCCAGTCAATGGAGGAATCTATAGCTTCCCATTACTAGCGAGTTGTAACGTAAAGTGCTAATGTTGGCAAGTTTGAATTCCTTGAGGTATCTTCAAGCACCTTTAAATCCAACCCTCTATCCCTCGTCTCTTCACCTCCCCTTCCGCTTATTCCCTCTCTCTTCTTTCCATCCTCTTCCTCTCTTTAGAGAGTCAAAATATTTAATGGTTTTATGCTAAATCATCTTTATTCCATCTCTCTTTTCTATTCATCCCGCTATCTCTGTGTATCCACTCTCTCTACTTTCCACCGTCCTTCTATTTCAAGCCACATAATAGGCTGGTTTCCTTCATCCCCTCCCTCTCCTTACTTCTCTCTTCCTTCTCTACATCATTTCTACTTTTTAATACCATCCATCCTCTGTTCCTAGTTCCATGGTTCCTTTCAAGCAGATCACCCCTCTCCATTCCATCTCACTATCTCTCTTTCTCTCTCTCTGTTCCTTCTCTCCCCAACCCTTCTTCTCTCCTCTCTTCATCCACTCTACTTACCATCCATCTTCTGTTCCAAGCCACATGGTAGGTTGGTTCCCTTCCAGATCCTCTTTCTCCTCTGCAATGGGACTAGGCCTGCCAGCAGGCTCCCCTTCATCTAAACACAGGAAAAAAGAGTTATATACCGGTAATCTACTTAGTATATTTCTGGACTCAACGTATCCATCATTTCTATGCAAATGGATGTACTCCTTATCATGTAATTAATTTGTCATCAGTGTCATTAAATATACATGCAATGCAATTGCAGCGCCTAAGCCTATGCAAGTAAGATTGTATAAGACCAAATATCATAAGAAATTAAACTTTCAATGCTAATTATGTTCACTATTTCATTTCATTTGGCAAAGTCTGGGACAAAACTTGACCATATACCTTAAACTTGGCCTGAATTACAAATAGAGTCTTCATTCACAACCTACCTGAACTACCCTCATCCTCCATTGGCTTCTCATCGACCATCAACGATCTAAGGTTGGGTGACCCTTGACCTATCACCGTGACCTGACCTCTGCTTCATCCTCGCTGTCCTCCGAGTCGAAAGCCATGATCTCACTGGCTTGTCGGTTGACAGGAGAGTTCTGGATTAAGTTGAACTGAGCTGGACCTATGACGTGAGATGGGAGGATGGCTTCATGAGGCTACGCCCTTCAGCGCTCTTGGAGCGGGATGTGAGGCGGAGTGATCGCCTGGAGAAAGATAAAAAGAAAACTCTTTGCTTAATGATGATTAATAATGAAATGAATCAAGATGAAATCACATCATTTCAATTGCATAGATCAAGAGTTCTTGGATCCTGCACCTAACCAGTATGATATGAAACTGAACTGGGATTGCATAGAGAAACAGTTGACAGGGCTATAGAGTGGTGAAGTGTGACGTCATCAAAAATCTATTTTTGGAATTTCTCAATTTCTTCTTCATTTTCCGAAAGACCACCAAAAATAATGTCCAAATGTCGAAAACCAATTGAATAGGTTAAGTATTGGCTGGGATATGACCATCTGAATAAAAAGATTGCCTATGGGAACTCAGGGTTATATTGCTCTGGTTCATAACATTAGGAGCCAGAGCAATATAACACTGAGTTCCCATAGGCAATCTATTTATTCAGATGGTCATATCTCGGCCAATACTTTACATATTCAATTGGTCTTCGACATTTGGACATTATTTTAGATGCTCTTTTGGAAAATGAAGAAAAAATTGAGAAATTCCAAAAATAGATTTTTATGACGTCACAGCTTCGGTATTCTATGAAGGTTGTGGAGTTGAACCCTCATGTTTCACTGATATTCTTTGATAAAAACAACAACAAAAAACTATATTTACCTCAGGTATATTTGGCCCAGGTATAGAAAATGGGTACCTGGTACCATTTGTATTCCTTGAAATGTACTTCTCACTAATAATGATCGCCTAAGCCAAAGCCTGGATAATAATTATAATGCTCTTTGGAAGCACTTGGAGATGTTGTGTCATAACATGATATGGAATAGTGTAAAACCAGATATTTTGCACGCATGAACTTTTCACTAGTTTTACACAATTGTGAAGTTTTCATGCCACAAACTGATTGAATCGCAATTGACACAACAACGAATTTATACAATTCAGTTTCCTTTCAAAAATTAAACAAGTTTGTCATGAAAGTTGCCTGTTTGACAGTATACAAGAATAGAATATCATTATTATATGTAACATAATACTCCAAACAATGTGGAAATCTGTAGCAGATAAAATAGTTAATACATAGCTTGCATGGAGTCACAATACTCACATGATATATACATGTTTACCTCCTAGCTAGGATTAACATTGACTTGAAGGAAAACATCAAGAGATTGAAAAACCTTCTAGACTAATTTAAAACAATTTCCTCTATTAGTTAATCAAGTATTCCTACACCTGATCTGAAAACACTTTCAGAAAATAACTTAAGTTTTGACATCAGGAAACATTGGGCAGAAGAAAATAGGTGTCAGCCAACAGGTTCTTCACCATCTGCTACATTATGATAAGTAATCTTGAAGATATGATATTTTACCAATCCTGTATATTCATGTAGAACCCACATGGGAATAAATTTGTATCTAACATTGTTTATACCCAAATCCAATACCATATCAGTTTATTAATCATTCATAACAAATACTGACTAATTTTTAAATCATGCACTTTCAATATTGCTAATAGATGATTCTTTAGCATTTCAAAACACAATCACTTGTTATTCATTCATGAAGAAGATGAAAAAGGGAAAGCACATGGAAATTCTTAAAGAAGATACAGAGTAAATGTATATACAGAGCCTGTACACAAAGGAACCTAATTGTAAATAAGAATTAAAAGGAGAAGAGATCATGAGATAGAAGAATTCATAGAGGTAATGGACAAGAAAAATGGAGACAAAAACAAAGATGAATAGTATTACATTAAATCCATATAACATATGCAATAAGCTGTTGGTATTCTGAGTTTCAGACCATCTACATTTTTCTTCAAAATGTTTATGGAATTTGACCTAGACTAATTTTCATCTTAATGATGGTTCCACTACATCTATAAAATCTACTTCTTCTTTTATGTAATAAAAAAAAACCTAGGTGATAATATATCCCAGGCCTGGGTTCTATTTCTCCTTAACATATCTCTTCATCCATACAAGGTATGACTAGGCGCCTGCATACAGACTTGCTATGATTAAAAGAGCCAAGACAGCATGATAATGTGAATCACGCAATGCTCAAACATTACTCATACTCATAGCGCAAACTTAAAACGGTGGCCTAGCCCTACAAGGTCACTCATTATCCAGACTCTCCCTAATCAGAGCGTAGGTATTGAGGAAATCAGCATAGAATGAGCTCCATACTTCTCTTCTACACACGCTTCTAATTTTAGATCCGGTGGAAAGTAAAGAAAAATCACCTCATGTAGGTGGGAAGCCGAATGCATCACATGATAAAGTTAAAAGCTATAGTACTGGACACTTTCTCCCAAAGCCTATAGCTTTACCTGTGCAGCAGGAGACATGCATTGCCTATGAAAGCTGTAAATTGCTGATTCATCATGAATCCCTTGAAAAATAAGTGTCATCTGTTTGGAGCCAGAAGGGCATTAATTCATATACATTAACAAAGAGTTAATGCCCTTTGACCTCCAAACAAACAATATCACTGATATTATGATTTTTTTAAAATTTCCTTCTACTAATATGCAGACCTATTTTCAAAAAAAAAATGTGATGAGTACACTGAAGAAAAGTGAATGTACTCTGAGCTTATATATGGACATTCGCCAGCAAAAATGCTTATAAGGAACAAATTAGGTAGCTCAGAGGAACATGTTCATATATACATGTACATTGCAAATTCATGTTCGTGACAGGTTCCCTTTAAAGAACCATACAATCATCCCCCATTATTCCATTCAGGCTTTTCCTACTCTGTGAATCTGGCCTGCTTTCAATCAATGGCTATTGTGTTCAAGCAAGAAGAGGAGAATTTCACATCCTCATCCTCCTCCTCCAGTAATAGACTCGTATTTACCAAACACATACACCATCCATCATCCACAAGACTGCCTTGTTCCGCTCAAACACCATGGTAACACTGTCTAAACAACATAGCGGGACTGTCTAAACACAGTACAATCATGTCGCAAAGCATGTTCCATTGGCACTACGTGATGATGCCATACAGATGGACATCCATGATACAGTCTTTGAACATCATTGTATTACCTATGTATCGCCTTCCGCAAGTCAGAATTAATTAATTGCAAGTATAAAAAGGATACAACTTAATGCTATTCTGGATCTCTACAGATGATATTAATTGTTGATGAAGTATGAAAGAACTTCTCATTGATAAAAAGAAGATCATTTACTGATTCAATTTTACAATTTGAAGTAATTTATTCATTAAAAAATTGTACTTAAGAAATGTTCTCAATTCCATTCAATATTTATTCTAAATCTATTAATTTTTTACATCATTTAACATATTTGGTGATTTCTGGTTGTTTATTGCCAAGGGCTTTGGCATGTTTTTCTACGATGCCAGCAACCCGTTGTCACCATCTTTGAGAGAGCACCATCGCTAATGATGATGGAACGGGTGTTTGGGGGAAGCCGCTTCTAAGATAGCCAAACAAACAAGAATAGAGTCCATCATGTAAGCCAACACTGGTTGTAAGTTTGCATGCTGGATTGGTCTGAAGCATATCAGAGCAAACCAGAATCTCTACTACCTGTATTCCAAGACTCTGTGCTTGTGTACGGTACTCATCCATATCTGTCTCATATAGACAGTTTCACAAGGGGGAGGGGCACTAGGGCCATGTCCCCCATATTGACCAAAAAGAAATGGAAAAGGCTTGTGGAGGCTACGAATTGTAATAAAATTGAACAAAGTCATGGTCCTCTCTATCAGACAACAATCAGGCTGGGGAGATTCTGAAATCATATTCCTATGAGTAATCAATATTGAAAAGAATTTTGGAACCCTCTTTCTAACAATGCTGGATCTGCCCCTCTAACCCTCACAAAGATCTTTATTAGAAGGCTTCTCCTAAACATTGGTTTACATTTTACAATATATGTCTCTTGGAGTTGCTCTCTTTCCACATAATGACGATGAGATAAGTCAGGTATAATACAGAGTCATTGGTTTTGAACACAAAACTATAATCTTTATTTGACAGACAAACTGCATCTAGTGCCAAGATATCTAAAAGATGTATAAACTTGATCAAGAAAATTAGATCATAAAAATCATGTATGAATGCATCTTGTTCTATTGTGTGGTAAATTTACTAATTACCATACTAAATCCATCATCTTATGTCCCCTTTCATTATTGTGTTACCTTTTCTACCTGCAGAATGGCACAGATCCCTATCTATCACTTGCTGTACATATTTTCTCTAAATTTTTAGCCATAGTATGATATATTTTATATTCACAGCACTATAAAACAAAACTCTCTACATACAGTTAACAACTAAATTATTCATACCCTTACCAAGTTTTGTAATTTTTCTAAGTATGTGTAAAATTAAGTTGTTCTGATTTATGTTTCTTGAGAATGAGACATATTAAAGATTACATTTAAAGGTATTCAACCTTTAATTCTGGATTTACGAGAAAGAAAACAAAATCAAATTTACAAGGGGTATGAATAATGTTGTTATTAACTGTATACTTAATTTATACCATTAATTCAATTTTTGTTACGTTCATCATCAGAAACCCATTGCCCCGAATCGTGCAATTTGCAGTATACAGACTGATTATTTTAGGTCTGAGTATTTGATACATGATATGTGAAGATCTTTCATCCCACGGGTTGATTACCTACAAGGTCTTGTTATGACGTCATGTTTGTTTACAGTGTTTCGCTAACTATAGCACTATCGTCATAGCTGGCTGAATCAATATTCTCTCTAGTATCATGTTTCAATATGCATTAATACAGGAAAGTCATCCTTTATATATCAAAATATAATCCAGATTAACTACTTGTGATGTTAGTTTTACATCAATATTGGTCAGCAACAGTTTTTTTTTAGTGATTCGTAAGAAATTACGTTTAAAAAAAATATATAAAAACCAACTATTAAAAATGGTTTTTGTATTTAATAAGTATCCTCCATTTTTATTATTTGACCTTTTGTACATTTTATATTAATATCTTTCTGAAATTGTTTTTGTTTTTTTATTTCAAATCTATCAGACAAAAGTATACATAAAAAGAATCATGAAAAGTATGAACGGCTTTTTAAAATACTTCTTCTGTTTTCATAAAAAGTAACATTTTTAGACCATTCTTGTCTTAAGCATGATATGCTACATCTACCATTCTTTTGAGCAGACTACTTGAGCAATATCAAAACCATAAGTAAATGTCATATCTATTTGTCATTGACAAATATCAGATGAAATAAGTATTATGTACAAAGGAGAAAGCAAAACCTAATTTCATGCTCCAATCAACTGAGTATCATTAGTACTACACATGTTCTGATGTTTGGCATTTTGCAATTTAAATTGACATAAATATGTGATGATAACTTGGCCAAAAGCCAGAAACCATGTAGTGTGAGCTAAATTCATCCAGCGAATTACATGGACCGTTACACACCATCTTGTATTCAAGAGGTCCAAAACAACTTGTCCAATTCACATCAAAACATCTCGAAAAATTCAGATGATGGACCAAGCAATCTTAAGATCATTTAATATGAAGATAAGATTCCATTTACACAAGCAAATCCTTCCCTCGATCATCCCTAACCATTAGACACTAGTGCAATTTTCTCCCGTCCTGAAATCCTCCATGAAACTTGTTCAGGAAGCTGCAGTAAGTTCAGTAAGTAGTGCACCAAATCAAATTTCCATTATCTATATTTGCTATAGTCACAAGATCAACGAGATTCACTTTGGAAAGGTAGGGTAATATTTGTGGGGTAAAGAAGGAAAGGATGATTTCATAAAAAACAAGAGGATTTGCATTTTACAAGCTTTGCTAAACCTCTTAAGCCTCCTTTAGATATGACGTGGCAAACTATGGAAGTTTTTATGATGACGTAACTACGCTTCACATTTCTTCAACTCTTATAACACAGAGCTCAATGAATACACGCATGAGCTTTGATGCATACAGTTGCTATTCATTTACACGTTTTAAAAACGTGGAGGGTTGTTTTTTTTTGCAGCGGTTTACCATATCATATCTGAACGAGCCTTTATAATAATAAAACAAGATATTCAAAGAGAAAATACCAGAGTGATGTAGATCATATTCCCTTTCACAATGCATAAGACCTCACTATTTAGATTTACAGAAGCCAGTCTAACATAGCACACCGGAAATTGGTCTGGCAAATTGGGATCGAGCCTGCTAGAGGAATGATGCGCATCTAGCTCCAAGGCCTGTGTTTGTACAGGGATTTTCATTCCAACGCCCGTGATAGATAGCAAGGGATTTCTTTCCGGCAGGGATTCATCAAAACATTTGAGGCATTCAAAAGAGTCTCTCAGGTTTAAACAAAATCACGCAGGGACTGAAGGATAATTAGAGTCGAGCTCGACAAGCAAAGCAACGGGCACATGTGCAGAGACTAGACTAGAGGGGGAAATTAATGGAGGTAGAAGATAAAGGAAAACTGTAAGATATAATAGAAGGGTGGAGGAGGACGGAAGATCTGCAGAAATGGAGAGGGAAAGAAGGCCAATCTACACAGTATAAAAACTCTAAGATGCTGTAAATATGTTTTCAAGGGTCACCATAATTGTGCCTTAAATACTATTTGAAATCTGATATTTCTGTCTGCTACCACAGAAAGAGCAGACATTTTGTAAACAACATGTTTTCTGCATGGAATTATGAGTGAAACGAGTTAAAGCATGAACAGTCTTCTTTATGTACATGTAACACTCTTCTTTAATCACATTATGAAAATAATACATAACAATCCACAAGAGGAAAAAAATACAACAAAAGAAAAACCAGGAAATGAAATTACGACAGGAAAGGCTGAAAATAATGCAGACAATTGAGGGGGAGGGGGTGAAGAGAAAAGAAAGACATTAAATCAAGAAGGAAAAGAAGGGACAGGAAAACTAACCCAAAAAATAAGCAGATGACTGGACTTAAAAGGAAATAAAAAGCAAAAGAGATAGAGTGTCTAAAACTAACCTTTTAGGCGTATTCTCATGTGATGCTGGTACTGATGCGATACAGAGGATACGAGCCGAGCACACCGAGATGCAGGACGCCATGGAAGGTTCTGGAGTCAAACTCAGCAGACAGACCTGACCCACGTAACCATCGCTGTTACACACCCAGACGTCTTTGAGGGAGTTAGTCATGGTGCCAAGACTTGGGGCTGCACAGGAGAACTGCATACCACTCCTGGTCTTCATGATGGGGATTGGGTAGAGGAAGAGGGGTGGGAACCGGTCCCTTGAACTAGCAGCTGGGAGTGAAAAGGGAGTGAAAAGGTAGAAAAAATGTCTCAAAATTGGAGGAAAAAATGATAGAAAGGAGCATTTAAAACTTTGGAAAATGATCGGATAAAATGTCTTAAGTTTAGGAAAATAATGGAAATGAACATCTCAAACTAGGAGAAATAATTGAAATTAACATCTCAAAGTAAATGAAACAATAGACAAAAAACAAGAATCTCAGAATTGAGAAAAATGAAACAAAATACATGTTGAACTGAGGAGAATCATTCCAAGTAACACTTCATACTTCCTTGTAGATGAGTGGTTTTTTCACCTGGGAGTGATGATCCCCATAGGGAGAATATGGCAATCTGAGGTTGCGTTATTGTCCAATTTTTTGCCTAGAATCAGCGTTTTCAAACGTCTTTCAGGCAAATTTTGAAGGTGATAAACGCAAAGCCTTTTTCAAACGTCTTTATGGGCATATTGTAACGCCGAAAAAAGTGTTTTGAATGCGACATACAGCCAGAATCACGTTTCTGAGAGATGATAAACGCAAAGCTGTTTTGAACCACACATACAAATCGGACCTTCCCATGCTAATCTGCTTCCCGGGTCAAACGGCGCAAAGCAGCTGCGCAGAGACAAGGCCTTTATTTCGAACTGTGAAGAGTCAATAAACGCGACATCCCGCAAAACACGTTCGTATAGTGGGGTTCGATATGTACATATAGAAATGCTGATTCTGAGTGGCAAGACACGATAAACGTACCCTGAGAGGGTACAGAATGGATGAAGTCCATGTACAGTTTCAATAGAGGGGGTAATGGAACTGACCAAACATGACATCTAGGGGTAAAGGGACAGACAAGCAATGCCAGATGGGGTTATGGGGATAAAGAAGGTTAAAAACCACTGGTGGAATCACCGTTGTAGAGAATACTTGGTAGAAGAGTTAGATTGTCACTTTAAAAGCTCAAGGCAACCAACCTCTCTGATCAGAATTTCATATCTTCCATATGCTCATGATACATCATTAGACTTCAACTCTCTAGTCCATTAACAGTCTGCAGAGAGGTGTCCTAGATATATAAGGGGGTTTCCCCTCTTACTAGATTTCATTCTCTATCGATCATAACAATGGACAAGTTGTGTCATTGCCTTGGCAACCAGTAGGATAACAATATTTAATTCATCACATAGCCGGATGTAAGACGTTTCTAGGAAATACATCGGTACTGAAAGCAACTATAAAATGCACTTACCTAATTTCTTTTTGGCCTCTTCCACTTCTGCTTCAAAATTATTCCTTAATTCTGAGCTGTTGAAGAATAGGACAAATGTCTCGATGCCTTCCCTGTATTGTGACATGATGGAAAAAAGTGGATTTCCAATTTTTAATGTAATTCATAAAAATAACACTATTTTGTTTTTTTTACACAAAAGAGAGGGAAGCACTTACTTCAATTCAATCTTAGGATTATAAATCTAGAAGAAAAAAACAGACTTGCATAATAAATGCCATCCATCATGTATGCCATGAATACTTTAAAAAATTTAGCTTATGCATGCCTTGACATAATTTCATGCCTAAAATACTAAAAATTACATCAAGACCATATAAAAATGTTCTGATCACTAGTTTAATGAACAATTATCTAAACTGGTACATATCTTGCTTCACTACAAATATAGCTATAAGTACAAAGGAAATATTACACTGAAATATGATACCTTTCATGTATTGGATATGTTTGGACTATAGGAAAAGTGTGATAGTTGGTCACATGACTTACGTAGTGGTGGCAGACAATTCTACTTTATTGACAGGTGCATGGGGTAGAGCTGAGAGGGCCTGCCTCTCTGAAATGGTTTTCCTGATTGTCTCTGTGATGTCTTTGATCACCTCATCAAGGTTCTGAAAAGAGAAGAAAAAAATATATTGTAGAGGATGGGACGTTAAATGGAGGCCCTGTTTAGAGGAGAGTCACCAACTTTGCACGTTAAGAACCCACTACACTATTTGTATAAGAGTAGGGGGAAACCCCGGTGTAGTGGTACACCTGCACAATCCCAATCAGTTATTCCGGGAGGAAAGACCTGAGGGTTACAGTTCACTTTTCGCCTCCCAGGCTCAGGTGACGCCAAATACATAATAATAATAATAATAATAATAACAATTAAAAAAAAAGATATTATACAAAATGACCCCCCAAATAGTAATACGATTAGCTAGCAGTCAACCTAATAAAATGAAGTGAAAGAGAGGCAAGACTTATAGAAATACTGTTTTAAGCCCAAACTATAGCATGAACCAGACATCAATGTATTTCTTATATTTCAGATCAGACAATCTATATATTAATACGCAAAATCGCCGCGGGGGGTGCGTAACGGTCTGCCAATGTGAATTTTTGGACATCAAACCCGTCTTTCCTCGACCCTACCCGCCTCGGCCGTCGCGCGGGAACGGCGACACAATTCTGAGCGGACCCGCTCGCCCATGCCGCGTGCCACGTCGATCCCGTGGTCGCCGTCCATGTCGTTAAAAGGTGGTTTCGGGTCCCGGGAGGACGGGCGGACGAGCACGGCCGGCGTCGTCCGTGCAAGGAGGCGACGAACCCGCGAGAGTGAGTCGGCGAGGCGTGCACCCGCCCTCTGCACGTCTAATCAAAGAGATCACACTATCAAGAGACAGTCCAGTCCATGATGTGTTGTAGCAAATATGCACGTCGCAAAGGGTCGGGCCTATGCCGTGTTAGGCATCTTGCTATATGCAGTCTAATCAAAGAGATACTTTATCAAGAGACACTCCACTCACGTCATGTAGCGTAGCACGTGCATGATGCGATGGGTTGGGCCTATCCCGTGTGAGGCATCTTGCTATATATACGCAGCAGCCAAACTGACGTCAACGTAATACGTGGTTCTACGCTCACACACGTACACACACAGTCGAGTTAACTTGCGACGGTTACAATATATTGGCACAAACAGTCCGATTTTTCGCGTAAAATCTTTACTTTGAATATATTTGTACAAATTCTGTGGACCATGCCAACATAATCATAGTCCAAGCTTCTGCTTTATTGGTCTTTTCATGAAAACTACATTGAAATCACAACAATAATAACGCAAATAGATTGTAAATGTCGAGACAATATAACTGAATAGAAGAAAAATTCAGCGAGCTTAGGTAATATCACATGCCTCCGCACGGGCAACTCCCGCGGTGTCAGGCCAGTCACGGCGCTCACACAATCCAATTTAACCTATGCGGTAACTGCAGCACTCTAGCTATACTGTAGTACCTGTTTATAGCGTGTATTTAGATCATTCAATGTTTCATGTTTGAGCCGTGCAATTGTTGTTTTCTTTTATTTCGTTTTTGAATGTGATGTGAATGTGAGTACGGTACGTACATGCTATTACAGAAGTGTGCAAGGAATGATAGGCCTACAGGTGGAAGCAGGCGCGGATCCAGGGGGCAGGGGCCTTGGTCCCCCTCCCAGCAAAGAAAAAAAAAGAGAGAGAGAAGGAAAAGAAGGGAAAGAGGAGAGAAAGGGAAAGAAAGAAGAGGAAGAAGAAAAGAAAAGGTGTAAATAAGAAGGAGATGGGGGGGGCGCGAAAGGGCCTTGCCTCCCGGGCTGTTGCCTCGATCGCCCCACCCCCTCATCAACAAAATAAGAGAGAAGGAAGGAAAGGGAAAGAAAAAGGAAAAGAGGAGATAAAGAGAAAGAAAAAAGAGGAAGAAAGGAAAAGAAGGGGATATCAGTTGCAATTTTCTCGCCAACAAGTTGTGAATCGAGGGCCAAAAACCTTGCATCTCCCCCGCCCCCGCCAACAAAAGAGAGCTAAAATGGAACAAAAAAAGAGTGAGAAGAAAAGAAAAGGGTGAAAAGAAGGGGAGATCAGTTGCGATTAATCCCGCCAAAAACGTTTGAATCGGCCCTTGCCTCCCTTCCCCCAGCACACCTAAAAGAGAGAGAAAGAAGGGAAGGGAAAGAAAAAAAAGAGAAAGAAGAAAGGTAGGGAGATCAGTTGCGATTTTTCCCGCCAACAAGGTGTAGATCGGGCGCTTGCGTACTGACGGGGCTTGGGTGCTTGGGGCCTGCCCCAAATAAAATTCAAACGTGGTTTATTTCTAATTCGATACCGGTGATTTACAAATGTTGCTGAAATGACATAATTTTCCGAGATTTTTAGTACATTATACTTTTGTATGCGTTTGTTGGAAAATGACAAATTCCCAAATTTACAGTCAGGCAAAAATATACTTATTTAGAGGCCTACATGTCAGGGGCCGCGGAACGGCAGGGCGCGGGGCTCGAGCTTCACCCCCCCCCCCTCCCCACTTTTTGTGAAAAAGTATATTAAAGAGAAATAGAAAGAAAGAGAGAAGGAGGAAAGAATAGTGACCTGCCAGTGTCACAAAATAATGAGGTATCAAAATATGCTCATCTGACCGTGATTAAATGCCTAAAACCCCTGAGCTTCTGGGGGCTCCGCCCCCTGGACCCCACGCCAATGAGTGACCTGCCAGTGCCACAAATAAGGTATCAAATTATACTCATCTGACCGTAATTAAATGCCTAAAAACCTGAACTTCCGGTGGCTCTGCCCCTGGACCCACTCAATGGCCCTAAGGCGGACCCCTGGATGCTTATCTGACGGTAATTTAATGCCTAAAACCCTGAGCTTCTGGGGCTCCGCCCTTGACCCTCGAATCACTATGAAAACGTTGAGCGGGGCTTGCATGTAAGAGTGGGGTGATGCGGATGTTTTGTCTGCCCCGCCTCCCCCAAAAAAAAAACCGTTTTTGCTCATTACGTACCAATATTTGGCTCGCATAACTTCAAATTTGGGCCCCTAAGGAATCCTGGATCCGCGCCTGGGTGGAAGGGATATAAAACAAATATACAATGACTCATTCTCGAACAAGCTAAAACTATTGGCACTCAGGAACATCAATAGTACTGTTCTCCCTCGGGCCGCGATGGCCCTCGGGAGAATATAATACGATTTGATGTTCCTTCGATGCGAATAGTTTTAGCTAGATCCTCGAGTGTCATTTTATATTTGTATATTTGTATATTATTTTCAGTGCATGCATGACAACAATATTCGTATAGATAACGAGAGTGAGGATCCGGAAAGGGATAGTGAAAAAAGTAGGAACGAATTGAAGTGACGACAATAATCGTAATTAACGAAAGTAAAAAGAAAGTATTAGTCTAAAATATACGCATCAATTTTAATTACAACTTTTTGATTTCACTGTTTTCTTCCAATTTTCAAGTTTTATTACATGATACATATTTATTTTTAAAAAATTCAAAATGATACATGGGACAGCAAACAAAAGGTTGATATTCTAACGAGTACAATATTAATGAAAAGAAGAAGAAAAATTATAAAATGATAAAAAGAAATTATCTTTAAAAAATATTATTTAAACAAAAAAAAATTAAAAAAATATATAATAATATTGATAATAATAATCGTTAGCACATATCTATTTTCAACCCCCCACCCTCCCTAGAATCCCGTGGATTTTCCACGGGTCCTGCTAGTATGAAATTGTATTTCCATAAACAAATAAGATTCTATGGTTTAATATGATTCCACACAGGATGAGGAGATAGAACTATGGAACCAAAGAGTTACCAGCTGGTAACTCCTTGGTGGAACAAACTACCAGAAGATATACATGTAGGGAATTCTGATATACTTGATAACATTAAGACTCACTTCAAAGCATTTCTCTTTAGAAATGCTTGTTTTACAGTGTGAACTGATGGCTTATAGCCCGGCACACACTACATGATCCAACTGCGATCTGATTCTTGAAGAAATGGCAATCATATTAGTTATGGAAATCTAAACAAAGAACATTTTGCTGATTTAGATTGTAAATAATGATAAGATTACTAACAACCAGAATTTTAGTGCCTTTAAACCAACTATTCAGCATAAATGCCGAATCGGCTTCAAATCGTAGACAATCGTGCTATTGGCCTGACATAACTACGATTCTCAGCCGATTTAGCTTTTCCTCCTTCAAGGAGTCATCGATCATTAAGATTGTACATGTTTGAATGTTCATATAAAATGCTTCTGTAAATTCTTCTAAAATGGGATCGCAGTCGGATTGTGTAGTATGCGCTGGCCCTAAGGAAGTGTTCTGAACACATCTTACTCTCAATGATTTGCCCCTTTCATTTTGTGAGGCAGAATACAGAGCATATATGTTTGCCAAATGCACTTTATAAATATGACATATAAATAATTATCATTATCTTCTAAACCATTACTGGTAAAATATTCATGCAGAATTTTCTTATCAGAATAACAATCGAAGCAGAAAGTAGGGAAGAAAACAGATTGAAAAACAAATACAAGATTGTTTTACTGTGCAATTCGTGCTCCAAAGAACTATAATTTTCTATCAATTCCTCTCCCCTCTCTTCAATCCCTAATCCATCACTCCCCTGGCTCATTGCCCCACATGAAATGTTGACATTAGTCGCCATGGCAACCAAACGGTGATCAAATAGCTGCGTTGCTGTGGGATGGTCTCTCCGGGCCTGGAGAATGGTAGCACAAATTCTTGAGAGCAAACTCTGCTTTATAATGGCCAAATATGGTAATGTTTCATCTAATGTAGGAGTTATGGAAGAATCATCAAAACAATATAGACATCGTCTACATCAATGTTTCTTTGATCATGTTCTTCCCCTCTCTTTCTCCATCTCTCTCTCTCTCATCCTTCGCGCACCATTTAACCCACTAATAACAGGACGAGGGAGCGGTATGGAACCACAAGCAAAGATGCAGTCAGCATACCTGCATATCCATATACTCGTATGTCACTTTTCAATTTGGATGTAATTTTGTGAAACTCGAAACGTTTATGAAGCTGGATGTGACAACAGACAGGCTCGTTGACAAATGCTTCCATTTAAAGATGAAGTCAAGAAGAACTGTTCATGCGGTTAGACAGATAAAGAAACTATCTGATATTGTGACAAGCTGATATAATGCATATAGCACCTAAGAATTAGTGTACCGGTATACTGTGAGGCTTCGGTATCATCAAAATGATAAGAGATTGACCAAATCTTGTGGAAATTAAAAGCACTGTACACAAAAATGTTTATATGGGACTACACACACATGTGGCAGGAAAATTTGGTCCAAACTCTTCAGCTATTTCTCATCATGTTTCAAATATGAGGACATTAGAAGAGCAATCCTTTTCAGGGGACATAACTACTATGATATTGATCCAAACTGACATAAAAAGAACGAGAAAGCTTACTCATTATTTTTTCATCTTAAAGGCTTGTTCAGATATAATGCAGTAAACTGCCGCAAAAAAAGCTGCCACATTTTTTTTAACGCTAAAAATGAATGGCAATTGTGCGCACCAATGGACTTGTGCATATTCACTGAGCTGTTTTATAAGATGGTGAAATGTGAAGCATATTACACTTTATGTAATAGTTCTTTTAAAAAATGACGCAATTTTGCCGCGTCATATCTGAACAAGCCCTTACCAGGGGGCTGTTTCACAAAGATCCTAAGTCGAACTTAACTCTAAGTTGGACTTAAAAATTATGGAAAGCCATTTGTAGCCTTAAAATAAAATATATTCAAAAGCAAAAAATAAAGTATTTTAGACTTTTTATAAATTCCACATCAAGAACATGAAATCCCCTTGATAATAGAAAATATTAATGATTTGAATCAACATTTTATGCCTCTTAAAATAACTTTTACAAAATATTTTCATAGATGCGAACGGCTTTCCATAATTGTTAAGTCCAACTTAGAGAAAAGTTGAACTTAAGATCTTTGTGAAACACCCCCAGATCTCCATCTTTTCTTTAACCCAGGCTTATCATCAGCTGAGATTGGAATGTTACAAAACGGCACTAGCCAAAATCCTTTCATCAATACCATCAAATGTAACATGTTAAGACCTCTTTTGACACAGATAATGAATGTTAATGGCTTGTGAGTGATATAATAAAGAAAATATCGTCACATATTCTGCTATCATTTCACACCTCTGAATAACAGCTGTTTGGAGCCAGAAGGGTATTAACTCATATGTTTTATGACAGTGTTAATGGCTTTCTGGAGCTGAATATGTGACATACCAATCATGTCCTACCAAATGTGCGGTTAATAATACCAAGATCAAATTCTGATGAAGATGATTGAATTTCAGGTTCTCCTACAATACGATTTCATGTATTTAGCTGCCAAAAATGGTTCAACTTCAAAATCTGAACTAAGCTGTGATCAACTTAGATAACAAAATTTCCATGAATTCTGAATATATAATACATCCATTGATGCCATTCTATTTTTATATCTTCTTATGAAGCTTTCCTCTCCTCAAGGAGGATTTACTTTCAATCATACCAATTCTAAACAATCAATCAAAGATGATTTAGCTCCTCTGAGGGAGACAGGATTCCTTAGATTGAAAAAATATCCTTTAAGCTTGAATCTCCATTTTCAAACAACATGATTAAATTGGTAATATCTTTAACCTGAAGCCAAATCAAGATTTATGAGATTCTGATAAATTTATAGAAGTACTGGTATTCAAATGAAAACAATTAAGAACATACATTCTTTAGGAATGATTATTATGATTATTCTAGCAAAATCATCAAATCATCAAAATGGCAGATTTTAGATGATCCCTCATTCCCTCTTAAAATACCAGGTGCATTGTCAGACAACGATTAACTTGACAATTATGGTCAAGACCCAAATTATTTGTCTGAATTATTATCTTTTAAATCACATCCATATTCACACAACTTATGAAGTAGACAGGACAAGCTGCTTTTTAAAAAGCTACCTCACATAAAAAAACAAAAGTAACTCTTGGAGATTACGCTTTCAGTTCTACTGCTACAAAGCTTTTGAATAACCTACAACTAGACATCAGAAAAGCCTCATTGTTGCTGTCTTCAAAGTTATGTTGAAGATGCACTTGTCTTCAGAAGATTTGAATAGTTTTTGATTGTGTGTCTATAATGTAGCATTGTTAGGATTTTTTTTTCTTCTTTTCATCGCAGCACAGTAGGTTATATTTATATAGTACCTGAGCTATATAAATTGATCTAATTACTATTGATCATTACTTCTACATTTGTCTCTTTTCCTAACAGTGCATTATCAGATTTACATGTATGCAGCAGCAAAAAAAAAATGGGGTCGGTCCCACCGGTACTTAAGTTTGCCTTTACATTGTAATGAATATACCCTAATACCTAGAAGGCCTGAACATTTAAGATCACAAACCTGACTTCAACAGCCGATCACAAATCATAAAATTTCATAATTTTATGAAAACATACTCTAATAGTGTTGGTAATCCTACCCCAGATATTTAACATTGCTGTACATCCTGCATCATCTTTCCACATTGATCACACATTCTCAGTAGAAAGGTTACCTATCCCTATGGGAGTTTAATCATACAACACCTCGACAATCATCCCACCTTCCTCCACAAAACAAAGGTGCACGGCTGCACTACACACGCTCACGCTTCACGGTCAATATCCTTCACTAACCGGAAAATTACCTCCAACTATCGACCAAACAGAATACCTAATCCTAACACTAAATCTAACCTAAAACTCTAAGACCAAACTGCGATCAATTGTTCGACACATGCTCCAGTGACGCTCAATGGTCAATATCCTAAACTAACAGATATATTAACTTCCACTATAGACCAAACAGAATACCTAATCCTGTCCATAACTCTAAATCTAACCTAAAACGAAATGCAACCCTAATCCTACATCCTCAACAAAATAAAGCCTGGAGCAAGTGTTGCCAGGGCACACTTCATTGTACTGTCAATCATACTGCATTATAAATCACTCATGACAATCACTCAATCATTTATCCTTGGTTAAATCTAGGTTAATCCCAACGTTATCACAATTGCTTCTATATTTGTCCGTTTCATTAAATGGATATTAATAATTGCAATTTATTAATTCCAATGCCATCTTATGCAAACATGATATTGCATATCCAAGCCTTGATATGACTATTCAAAAATGTGAGTGTATGTATTAAGGTTTGGATCACCACTATCAAATCAATTTTTGATAATAATCGCTAACATTTATTACAGGGTTGCAGAGAACTTAATAGTTTGGTAGAATTTTTCCCCCATTAATCATCAAATCATCAAAGAAAAATACTCATGATAGCAAATAGCTTTTATTTTTTAACAAATTTTCTTTACTGCACTACTCCTTGTATATTAGGAAAGAATTGTGGAAATCCAGAACACAAAGGTAAAAATGTGAAGGTAGGCCAACTGTCCAATACTGTTCAAAACAGTCTATAAGCAATTCTGACACATTAGAAATGTAATTGGAAATGCTATCATCATTATTCATGTATTTAATTTCTTGATAAATTGGTCCTGAACTAAATATTGTTGCTGTTCTAAACACCTTAAACATAGTATGATTCATGTATTATATGCTAAACCGTATTCTGCAGTGGGAAAAGAGACTTATGCTAAAGGGTCTACCTGATGTGTAATTTATATTCCTAAATAACTCAGACGATGTGAACGGGGTTCTACGTCACAAACATAAGAGCAATCTAGAGAGCATATAGATTGATTCCTGCATGTTTCATCTTCACCTCCCCTGGGTTCTCCAAAGGTTCTCCAAAACCAGACAAGAAAAGAAGAGGGAGGGACTAAAGTACGGTTCAGGCAGGCGTTTCAAGTCGTGACACGAGTCGCACCGAAGGATAATGAATCGGTGAGAAGCTCGTCTGGGATAGGCAAATTCCCGGCCAGGTTTCCTCCCTACTTAATTGCAGGGTAGGAGGGTAATGCAAGCAGGAAGAGTGGAGAGCAAATTGGAGATTTGACAGGGGCGCTGGAGAGAAATAGATGAGTGTGTTGTACTTTCCTGACGGGGGTAGGTCCCATTGGTGTTAATATTCTATCAGGTTTGTCAACATGAATTCTATGACTTCAGGTTGATGAGCAAGAGAAAGGGAAGTGAGTCTAGTCTTGTTCTAGGGTACCAATGTGAATAAGGACCCTCTAAAAATAATGAAGTGATTCTTAATATTTGGTACGTCTATCTAATTTCCAGATAAAACATTAAAAAAAAAATATATGTGTGTAATCATCAATCCACTCACTTAACTGAGTAGGCCCATATCAGTGTCAGGGCAGTCTATAAATTCAACAGAAACAAGAAGATGTGTGCAATTATAATACTTTACCAAAATAAGGGCAAAACTTTCAAACCACAAAGTATATTTGGTATAGTGCATGTTCCTTACATTTAGTGTTTCACCATTTGGTCCACAAAATATGTTGGACTTTTGAACAATCAAAATCCAGTTTAAAGAGACCAGTTGAGGAAATAAAATTGTGTAACAAATGCTATTACAAAACCCTAATTAAATATTTGTTTAATAGAAGTGCAGTAAAACTGTAGTGTTTACAAAGTTGCATGCACATCTAATTAGAATTTCCTTTCAATTTAGTTGTAAACAATATTGACTGACTTATATTCTTTTTTTTTTGCAAGGAAAGAAAACAAAAGTTATCCATAAGAGCCATCTCTCGTTCAGAATTTAGTTTTTCTCCATGCAAACACATATTAGAAACAAGTAAAGCATGTCATACTAAGTACAAAGGTACTACATTTTCCCATTATAAAGAGGAACACTTCATTATTTCCCTTACATACTGACAAAATGAACATCATCACACATGAACAGAGGCAAAGGAAATTAAAGCAATATGGATGCATCAAAAGTTCTTCAATCACTCTTTCTGCCTCTGCCTCACTCTCTATCTTTCTCTCTCCCCTCTCTCTCATTTTTGCTCTCCCTTTCTCTCTCCCCTCCAACTGCTCCCCTCCCTTCTCTCTCATTCTCTCTCTTTCTGTCTCTCCATCTCTCCCCTTCCACCAATTAGTAGGGAAGTGACATTTCATTCACTCTAACCCTCTAACCTTCTATCCTGATTTTCAGACAATTATTATCGTCTGCTGCCTTTCATACCAAATGAAATCATAATTCCCACAAATGATCAATCTTGTGATCCACATAACATCTCTCTCCATTGCCAAACTTCAATATTAACTGTCTAATAGGGCACTTTGATATTAGAGCTGATATTTACCATCTTCAGAGCAAGATACGACAGTAGAAAGATGAGATGGAAAACAATTCCCAGAATCCAAGTGTTTATGCAATAGCAAGCGATTGGTTGGTCTATCAGCAGGTTATTATTGCAATTTTTCTGGAGAGGGGATTTTCCCCAAGGCTTGTATTCTTCAGTAAAATTTATTTATCACTTTAATCATACTGCTCTGAACAAAATATATATAGATTATTATTCAGATTTAAATTGCCAAGTTGGTTGATTTATAACCTTTTTTCTTGAAAGAAAACCAATCTTGTTGATTTCCTGGGAATCTCTATTTTGGGTTGTTTTTTCCTCATTTTCTGGAGTACCAATTTCGGACAGTCCTTTAACCTGGACAAATGTTCTTTAGGTTCCCTTAATTTCTATCAAGATACTGGTAAAGGTGCTTAGAAGCTTCACATATCAAGGAACTTGTGAAATACATAAGAGACAATAGTCTTTCTGATTCCAAGAAAGCTCTACCTATTCCTCTAGGGGGTTGAACAGCGATCTCTGGTGGTGAACATTATCTAAAGTCATCAGTATGATTGTAATATACATGTCCAAACCATCCTTATTCTTTTTTTTGTGTGTGGGACAGGAGAGGGAGTTAGAGGATATTCTGTATAATTAATTTTTTAAGAACTCTCAAGTGCATGGAGATATTAAAGCCAGAAATGATCTAATAGTGTAAAAATCTCACTAATTAAAAATAGTACATGGATATCCTGTCTGCTTATTCATATCCCATCTTTTCTGAGTACTTTATCCCGGTTTTGTATAAGTATAAGGTAGCCAGTAACCGATGACCTTTGACCTTACCTGGTGCTGGCAGCTCAGATTGTCTGACAAGCTGCTGATATTATTAAGAATAGATAGATCCTCCTCCAGTCTGCTGAGATCTCTCTCCTGATTGGCTCGTTTGATGGTGGGCGTCGACTTGATGAGCTCTACATCCTCTAGGAGGAGCTTCCAGTTCAGCTTGTACTTGCTTGCTTCTATCGGCAATGTAGAGGGCGACAAACTGGTAATAGATATAGAATAAGATTTAAACGTCATTTTCATGTGCTTTCTTATCAAAAAAGACTTTAAAGAATAAAGGTATAACTATATTTCTACCATGTAAATCTCGAACATTTCCAGCTTGGCCTTGATGGAACACACCCCATCTTAGAATGTATTAGCTCTATCACCTTCAAGTTGATAGAGGATATGGCTCTAGATACTAAGTCTGGTGTCTTGGGACTTATCTAATGCAGATGAGCTCTATGTTACGTGGATCTCAAGTCTAAGATGAGCAACTGTATCTACTACAGACAATTTTTACATTACATTGATTTATTTATAAGTACAAATCACTTCAGGCAGATGGTTGTTCATCTTAAGTTAGTCCATTGCTCTGTCCTATTGTAGAAGCTGACCCTGATACTGAGACCAATGTCTTTACATCTACTTTAGATCAGCTCAGCATCACCTCACGCCACTCCTAATGCTCAGAGGAATGAACTACAAGTGTATTGATGACAGATTAGCTCCATACTGCAACTGCTCCATATATACCTCGGTATTGATACAGGTTCTGATATTTAGACCAGTGTGTTTACATCTACTGCAGATTAGCAAAGCTCAAGGTCTACGCCAAACCTGTCCCAGTCTTGATAAAATCCCTGATATTAAAGCCAATGTCTTACTAATACTGGGATTGCAAAGGTTGTTGTTTGAACCTTGGCATGACAATGACCTTGAGCAAGGCATTTTATATGCATTGCTTCTCTCCACCTAGGTGTTAAATTATGGATACCCGGTAGGATGTGAGCATCAATGCGACTGAGTTAGCATGTCCACATCCATAACAAGGATGACTGGCTGAAATGCTCCCAAGAGGAGTGGAGAGTGTACACTGTAAAATTCAGAATCCAGTTACTAGGGTAATAGTAATGTAAGCACTATATAAATAACCATCATATTATTATTATTTACTAGAGATGAGTTCTCTCCCCTAGTCTTCATAAAACCCATAGTAAGATGAGTATAGTTGTGCTGTATATATCATACTAGAGATGATAGGCTGTGATACTTACACTGTGACTGAAGGTCTCCTAACAGCACTTTTCCTCTTCACCGAGGCACAGATGAGTAGATCAGAGAACAGAAACATACAATGGTCCTTCTTGGATCCTTTCTGTATTGGGAATACAACAAAGAGAAACAAGTTATAGGAAAATCTCAAATTAACAACAAGAATGAAAGAAGAATCTTATACGAGATGCAAAACAATTTGTGCTTGTTGCATGGCTGCCATAACCATGTCATGTTGTTTGATTTTTTGTAAAAGAAAACAACCTAAAATCCTGTAGAACATGTCTTTATCTTTGATACTTCATACATCACAACAAAAAATAACTTGCTCTAACAGAAAGAAATATAAAGTCAAACAAAAAAAAGATGCATAAAAAGCACGAAACCATTATGAAATTACGAAATTATTCTAATACTTATTTCCCTTTTTCTGATGCTTTTTCATGAGTATGCTTTCTTTTCTCACTCGAAAAAGGAAACTTCATCTTTAAGGAGGTTCAATATGGGATCTGATGCAACAGACCAGTTCATTTCCCCATTGTATTAGATCGGCAGAGTGTCACAGGCCTTGGCACTGCTAATGAATTAAGGGCAGTCAAGCTGGATAAACTGGTAAGGAGGTGTCATAATCATGGAACATGAGATGCCTTAGAATGATAGTGACGACGATGATGAAGAAGAAGAAGAAGAAGAAGAAGAAGAAGAAGAAGAAGAAGAAGAAGAAGAAGAAGAAGAAGAAGAAGAAGAAGAAGAAGAAGAAGAAGAAGAAGAAGAAGAAGAAGAAGAAGAAGAAGAAGAAGAAGAAGAAGAAGAAGAAGAAGAAGAAGAAGAAGAAGAAGAAGAAGAAGAAGAAGGAGAAGGAGAAGAAGGAGACGGAGGAAGAAAAGAAGAAGGAGGAGGAGGAGGAGAAGAAGAAGAAGAGGAACAAGAAGAAGAAGAAAACAGTAGTAGTAGTTGTACCAGTAGTCCTTTTCCCTCAATCTACCAGATTAGCAGTGCCACAGGCCTTGGCAGTGCAAATGAACTAAGGACAGCCATGTTGTATACACCGATAGAGAGGTGTCATAATTTTAGAACCCAGGATGCCTAAGGCTAAGGCCAAACATATATTCTCACAAATTAGTGATATTATACAATTTCAAAAGTTCAGAAAAAGAAAGTATCATTATGAAAAGCTGCAGATTTTCTAAAACATCCATATTACAAAAAGGCCATTAAAAAAAAAGATGTTCTGTCTGTGAACATAATCTTGTGGGACAGATTTTCTATGAAAATACTGACCAAATGCATGTGTCAGTGTACATTTATAACATACATTGATAATTCTTTTAAAATCTTGTAGTCTATAAGATAAAATCGTAATAAAAAAAGATAATGATCGTAAGGGAGAAGTGTGTCAACATCCTACAAAGATGCCCTTAACACCTACATGCTCTTTCGATGCTCAATTCTATTCCTTAGCTGACATAAGATGTCCTCCCACCCACTGAAGGATGTCATTAAATCTTTGATTGCTGGTTACCATGGTAATGAGACATTTAAGAGACAGAGATTCAGCTGGACACATGTTCTAATGAGGCCCATTAGTCAATTAATTGGATAAACAAAATATATTATGAGTCAGAGATATAACAAAACAATCAAGGCACTCGTAAAGCAACAACATAAAATGTGTGGTAAAATCAGTTTGTAAAAAAGAAATTGCAAAGTCATGACACTACATTTCAAACTGCAAGAATTTTTCTACAAGAGTACAGTGCAAATTCTCAAAAATAGATATATAAGTGTCAAATTAAAACAATTTATCCCAACCTAACATGTGAATTGCAATATTTTGTATTGACAGAAAGTGTAATTTAAGTTTGTATAAATCACATATTAATTGATGAATCCTTCTCAATGTCCAAGTAAAGGGATGTATCTGGAGAAATGTTCAGCTCAAAACTATAAATACCACAATATCAATGCAAGGGAGAGAGGATAAGAAGGAAGTGATCGATGGACATTGTTAGAGGGAGAGAGTGAACAAAGAGAACAAATACACAGAGAGGGGAGGTGGCAGAGAGAGGGAAAGAGAGGGGGAAGAGAGAGAGAGAGAGAGAGAGAGGGGGGGGGGGTAATAGAGGGAGAGAAAAGAGAGAAAGGAATAGTAAATTAATAATAAAAGAGAGATGTATAGACCAAGGGAGAGAGAAGAGAGGATAGAAAAAAGAGAGGGGAGGGAAAGAGATAGCCAGATAGAGAGACAGAAGAGAGAGAGAAAGAGTGAGGGAGAGAGAGATAGAGACAGACAGACAGAGACAGACAGACACAAAGACACAAAGACAAAAATGGACATGAGGGAAAGACTCATCTGAGCGAAGACTATGTGCACATGACAGGCAGTAAAGCTGGATTCATGAAAATTCATTACACATCACCGTCTCATTTTGTGAAGTGTTTTCCTTAGAGACACGAACATTGCCTACAAATCATAGCTCCTTTGAAGTTACCAGCAACAAAATAGGCTTGGTGTACGGCTTCGTGTCCCCTTGCTTGTAAGAGGCACAGATTAAAAACACAGTACAAACTAATATAATAGAAGACTGTTCGTGATATGACTGAGAAATGTGCTGGCCTGGAAAAACTTGTGTGATATTGTGAAATAGCATGACTTGTACTGCAATCATCGACATTGCATGTTTGATGAAAGGAGAAATGAGAGCTGTAGGCTAAAGATGACGTGTGTGGAAAGGGAAGAAAACCTAGTACTAAGAAGGAGAACAAAAACAGGGGGATGGGAGTGAGTAAGGAGAGAAAGAGGGAGACAGTGAAAGATAGAAAGTGGACAATAGAATAATAAGATTTATGAGAGAAGACTAAATAAAAGGAAAAACACTGATGAAAAAGAATGAAAAACCAAAGTGACCCCTTTCAATGAAACTGTAACTATTGCATACCCATCGTTTCCCCCACACAATCACTCTCTTAGCTAACTCCCATCCCATCCCACCCCATCCACTTCTCCTCCCTCACCCCTCCAATTCCTTCACCCTCTGCCCTCTCATCCATTTCCCTCACTCCTCAAATCTTCTCTTCTCCTCCCTCACCCCTCCTATTATCTTCCCTTTCTAGTTCCTCACCCCTCCCATTCCCTTCCTATTCCTCCAACCCTCCCTTCTCCTCATTTACCCCTCCCATCCCCTTTCCCCACTCTTTCCCACCCCTTCACTCCCCCTTCCCCCCCCCCCATCATTCAGTAAACCCTAAACCTTTAACTCCATCCTCAGCCTTCCAGAGGTCGCATGTCCCCTCCACATAGCAATGTATGTAACTGAGAATCCTCAGTCTCATGTCCCATGGGCACCAGATCAGTTTGCATTGTTGACTACACTGCATGTCATTACATGAGCATCATACCTCTTCTTCCATTTTTTACTTAGTTTTGAGTGACAACTGTAGAAATTATTCACAATCTGCACTTCTCACACAACCATCCTAAAAACAAAAGTTGCATCATTTTGTTTCTATATATTCAATAAAAAATGAAATACAAATAAAACATATTTTTATTTTATCTTAAAATCCAATTACTATATTTTACCCCCAAATTAAGAAGGTTGTATTTTCAAATACTAAATAAAAAGAAAGAGGACAAACTTGAAAGAAAGATTTAAAAGGATACAATAAAATATTAAAAAAAGAAAAGGGAATAGAAAGAGAAAGAGACAGAGATAGAAAGATAGAAAGAGAGAAAATGGCAACACTTGACAATTTTGACAAGATAATCATTGCAAACCAAATTATCAGAAGAGGAGTAGGCAAAAATGAGAGTACAGTCCCACAAATAGCCATCTATGTAGGAGTATTTCATGACAGAGAATGGTGAATGGAATGAGTGCCCCCTACCAATATATCACCACCAAGTCATTACTCACCATCCACAAAGCGAGCTGGCTTAGAACGGTAATACAAGGTAAAGTGATGTGGATTGCCTCACCTTTCACAACCAAATTTAGACTAAAGAGAACCTGAATCATACCTTCTCCATTTCTGGAGAGCTTATAATTACAGGAATTTCATTTCATGTCTGTTCCAAGCATCTATACACTGCACATATGGTCTATCTCATGTAGAGTAACAACAAAATAATATATTGGAGAACAATGTCACATTGAATTTTCTGTAATCAACTTGAAAACTTTATTACCAAACTTTACTGAATATTGTAGTTTTCCTGTTATTATGAGGAGCATCATAATATTTTTAACTCTTAACTGTGCCTCACTAACACATAGACGGGAATTCTCATTATGAAGAGGCTATAATTATCAAAAAAGTCATTTATGTAGAAATCCCATATTTAACATAGAGTAAGGGTAGAAGGCCTAAAGCACAGGGAGCATCCTGTGTTGTGAACTTATTCAACTGTATTCAGGTTTAACAATGGTATTTGTAATTGATACATTTAAAAAGTACAGGTTGTACCTAGATATATCAAATGGATAGAGCAAATCTTGAAGGGCAATCCAACCCTTGTATTAAGTTGATTTGTATGAAAGCAGAAAAATAACAGAAACAGAATGGCAAAAGTTTGAAATGAATCGGACCGATAGTAAGGAAGTTATGAATATTTGAAATATGAGATCACTAACTCTATTCAAATCTCAAATTGGTAGTTTGGTCAGTGGATTGTGACGTACGATGAGGACTACTCTCCCATTTGCCGTGTACAAAAATATCATTAATTTCTGTTTTTCTCGTAAGTTCCTTCTCTCTTGGGGCACTACTCAAAACATATTATAGATAGCATAGTATCAAAGGTCCTCTAAAAAGAATAAACCCTCCTGAGCCATGAATTTAAAAAAAAATAAAAATTTTAGTCATTTTATATGTTGGAACAGATGGGAAAGCAGTCCGTAACTACATCACATTGACATTGAAGTGTCCATACGTATAGTGATTACAACTTTCAAAAATTCATAACTTTCTTATATTTAGTCAGATTTAGTTGAAATTTTCATCAGTTTGCTTCTCTGATATTTCTGCTTTCTTTTAGAGTAGTTGTCTATTTGGGTTGGATTTCCCTTTAATTTATTATAATTTTAGAGAGCATTCTCTCAAGCAAAAAGAAATGTGGTATGAATGGTAGGGAAAATAATTTCATCTAAATTGCTTTTAAAAAGAATGCTAAAATTTCACTTGCACTTTCATCATTTTTAATAAATTACTTTCTGATAACATGTTTCATTCCTAGCTTCATGTATTCCCCTTTGAGTTTGAAAGCAATAATCTTGTCTTATCTGCCCACTCCCCACCCCCTCCCGACCCCAGCTCCCAACCCCTCCCGGCCCCAACTCCCACCCCCTCCCTAACCCCTGCCTGAACCTGAAAGGAGTCAATTGCTGGAAGGGCAGACCTCTTATGAAGTTTTATCCTTAGAGAGTGTCAGGTTTCAGATTAAATGCAAATGAAATGATCACAACTCAATCGTCCTCGACCACTATCGTCTATGAAACTTCATCTTTCCTCAGCTTCCACTCACGAGAATGAGGCAAACATTTCTCTTCTTTCCACTTTTTATTACAGTTCATCTCTTCAAGCAAAAAAATTGGGATTAAAAAAAGTTTTTCCTCTGCAAAACCAGCATGCTAATCCAGTTCATTGTATGTATAAAATTGATTATATTTTGTTATGAAAAACAACACAACTTGGGCATTTCAATGTCTTAATGATTTTGATGTATAAATAAATAAAACGCTCAATATTCTATTTCTTTTATTTAAGCACAGATAGAGAATCATATACATGTATGTAGGTAGGCCTATCAATACTCCATTTGCCAAACATAATGACATGCCTCAGAATCGGGAAATCTGTGCACATTGCAACATAGCATATCCAAGTAGACTATTGATTTAACCACCAACCATGAACCTACTCTATAATAGTACAATATATGGGAAATAGCCTTTTAACCCTTGCCTAGCCTAGATGGAAACAGGATGGCCCCTTTAAAAAAACGGAAGGGATATGACAACATTCAGTAGTCAAAGGATTACAAATGTCGATTGCAAAATTTATCTGTAAAGTTCATGAATTTTAAATTAATGTTACTTTTCTGTTCCATCCCTTTCAATGTTCATGGCATTGAAATACAGACTTCAGTAAATATTTATATTACATCTTTCCACACCCATCATACAGAGAGGAAGACAAAAATAAAATGTTGTTATTTTTAGAAAGGATTGATACTATTTTCTCCATTTCCTGGCACAATTACCCAGCTTTATTTGTCGCCAAGAAAAACAGAAAACATCTGAATACATGAATGTTTCATGTCAAACTCTACACAGGTGATCAAAAAGCTGTTATCTTAGAGGTAAACAGGAAACTGTTAATAGTGAAGCCCTAGAGCTGAGGTCAGGGGTCAACATCTCACTCGCTGCCAGCATCCCACCACAGCTAACTTCTGGATAACTTACTTCTGGGACAATTCTTCTGAGTCTGTTGATCTTATGTTATACAGACAGAACATTCCAATTAATATCCCATTCAATTAGTGAGAATACTTTGCATTAAGGGGATTTGAAACTTCCCAGAAATTCACCCCCACATCATTGTTATTGCAAACAATATCTGCAGTCTTCCCAGCCAGAACACGAGTTTCAGCTACTCTAAGCTGAGTTATCAGAGTAGAGCATGTAAATAATCAAAAGCAGACATGCCAATTTAAGACACCTGAGCATTGGTCTATGTGCAGGAATATTCAGTGTTTATGTTTTTTTTTTAATTCCATAGATTTTGAATTTGAAGTCTGCCTGTCTTCCTACAAACAGAGTTCTAGAACATTGTCATGAAGTGGAAACCCAATTTCGGTTTAATTTTACGGAGAGTTTGTTTTTCTGAGAAATGTGGAGGCGGTGAGGCATTAGACAGCTTGGCTTCAATTTATTGCATAGAGTGAGTAGGAATAGTATAAATAATGCAAGCTGTTGGTGGCTTTCTCAAGAGGATGTGATCTGAAAGTAATACAAAGAGAAAATCTATCCCAAAAGGATCAAGAAATAGACAGGTGTGTGGAAACATGTTGGAATACACCTGTTTACTATAAATGTATTTCAATGAATGCATGTTCCTCTCCCTAACTCCTGGTTACCAGCCATTTCATTCACCTGCTGTGAATAGCAGGTTCATGAAATGGATGGAATCCACTGTGCATACATTAATTGTTGCTATGTAGGGAAAACCTCTACAAAATTTGTAGTCAACAAGAGAAACTTATGTTCAAAACGTATGTATAAAAGTAGTAATATTCATGAAACCTTACAAAGCCTAGTTGTTAACTAAGCATGTACTATACCCTATATATACTTAATTGACAATATTTATTTTGTCTTATTCTCAAACTTAAATGTACTCTGTAAACTTATTTTGTTTCGTAGATGCTTATCATTTATCAGTATTCGTTATTTGTATAATTCATTTGTTCTTTTATATATTGTCATACAGTATGGTTTATATATGTTATTTTAATTTTTGATAATTGAGTGCAAAAATAACTAAATCAATTTTTTTTTTAATGGAGAAAAAAAATGAGCTGAGTACGTTTTTTGGCTATGAGCCCAGTTCTATTTGATGTCTATCAACCATTTTGAAAATCAAGTAGGATATAAGGTTATGCCAAAATTAAACCACATCCGTAGAGTGAATACCAGAAGAACACCTGCTCATCCTTGAGAACAAAAGCAAATACCCATCTCAATCAACCAGGGGATTCCCCTATATTTCTCCTAGCTTCTGGCTAATATAATGATTAGAATAAAGTAAACAGGCAGGAGAATGAGTCAATTTACGACGGCAATTTGCTCTATTTGATTTTCCTTTAGAGATAAAAATGTAATTTGAACAGATTTTTGAAAAGCTATGTAAATGTACAAATGTAAAAATGAAAAGTACAGATTTAATAATATCTGACTAAAATCAAAGACTACCGTAGTCGTGCTCATATCTGCTCATGAATGAGATTTTGTGATAAAGCATGGCAATCATGTCTTCTCATTATTTTAGACATCATTTAAATGTCCAATTTTAGAACAGTCAACATGGAACTTGTCTCTAGATATCACACCAATTATTTCCAAGTTTGCACTGTCTGCGACCCTTTTGAAAACTTTACTCCCCAACCTCTAAATTCTCAAGTTGCATTCTAGAGACTCCAAGCAAAAGATAATAATATGAGCTTGATTGCTGTGATGTATGGGGTACAGATGGAGACTGAGCTATTTTTTGTCAGACAAGGCAGACTTTTTAATCTCTGATGTCAGATTGACAGCAGTCATCAAGTATCATCTGTCCTCCTCCTCCTCCTCCATTCCATATTCTGATTACAAGAGGATGATGGGTGCTGGATGTTGCCATGGCAACAGTGATGCAGTCATGATAGGAGTGACGAAGGAATCATCAGAGATGTTGGAATAATCAAGAAGTAGAGAGTGAATTATAGATGATTCTGCATCAAGCTACGTTCATAAAAAATTAAGAAGCACTTTATATTAAAGCCCATAACCACTTTGTCACATAAAAGGGAAAAACCTGGAGATTACAACAGCTATCCAGGATTCAGAACAGCTGGGACATGTTTTTTCCAACTGTGGAATGACATGGCAGAAGGAAATGGAAAATAGTATATTATACCAGTAAATCAAATGCAAGAATTTTTCCCTAAAAAAACAAACTTCTGTCACATCTTTTCACAATTGATATTAGGTTTAAAAATATGAGAAAGGTGAACAGATCTACTCTGTAAATCACTCTAATGAAAAATTTGTGAAACCGGATGTGGTCTTTCAAAGGAATAACATTCCGATTGATGTGGTCTTTCACAGGAATAACATTCTGAGCATCTTTTACTGTGGTTGAATTGTGTGAAAAAAAACATTTTTGAGCAAGCTCATAATAAAAATTTGACTGCAATTTGTTTACAGCCAAATACTGCCAAATAAGGGGAGAAAACGAGGCAAGAGATACACCTGCAATCATCTACGTCAATCGTCTTGCTTGTTTTGTGCTCTTTGCAGGAATATTTCATTTTGCAATAGTTTTGTTTGAATGTCATCCTGCTCCACCTTACACTTGGAGACTGATATCACGTCATGTCATTTTCATTATTTTATTTTCCAATTAATGTTACAGTACACAATACTTGCTACCACAACTATGGTATTTGGCCATAGAGGGCAGCACCAGCCATGGGTATACTTCTGGTTCTTATACAAATACAATGGGTGGAGAACTGGAAAGTCTGATAGATATTATAGTTTTGAAACCAATAAACTATAAGCAACATAGATCTCATCAAGTCATAAGGTTTTTTTAATGAAACCCAAACAATAGCTTATTTAAATAACTAATTAGTTGACACTGCAGTACATTCTCTATGGTAGCTGGAAGAAACCTTGTCTTATCGTCCGTCCCAGTCTCTATCTGCGCATGTGCTGACCTGCGCAGTGTGGGAGGAAGGTTGCCATCTACTGTTGAACATGGTATTTGCAATGGGGTCAATTGTAAATAACAAGTTAATCAGAAACCTAATGACCAATACTAATGATGAGCTCTTGTGTAATGAAGATCATGAAAATAGTGGTACTGACTGTTCTCTTCACGATACAGTTTCAAGGTTGAACCTTAAACAGGTACAATAGCAGTATCTGAAGAGGTGTCAAGTTAAACCATACTAGGGTTTAACTCTTCCATGCTACACCCCTGGAGGGGTACATTAGTACCTTTCTTGGTTTGACTTTGCCCTCTTGTCAGCCAGTCAATGTCTCGGGTGTCAATATGCACCTTCCAGGTTTAACCTGTTTTATAGTGATGAAAATACAATACAGAAACAACTATGTGGATGATGAGTAACCCTCACTCATTGGATAAACAAAAACAAACAACAACAAGACATCAAAGTATAAAATTGATTCTTACCGTTTCTGATATAGGATACTGTCTGATGAACCGCCGATGAGGAACATTGAGATCATCCATGCCATCGATGAGTCCTGCGAGCTCCTGGATGATCTGGCGATCAATGAGGGCTTGGTCAGCATCGTTCTTACTGGCATTGATAGCCTTGGCCAGGGTGTTGACCGTACTGAGTGCATTCTGAAGCAACTCCTGATCCGGATGGTCATCAGCTGTGTTGTCTATTAGCTCCTGATCAATAAAATAACAGAAAATCAAGTTAATAGACATATGACAATCATAAATTATCAGCATTATGATATGAATATATATTCATGAAGCTTGTATCACTGCAGTCAGTCGGAAGGAAGGCATTTTATAATTTCTTTTTTCAGTTTCTCCAAAACCACAGCAAATTTACATGCACTCTGAATGTATGTGAAAAGCAATTTGACAAACACCTAGTCCTATACAGTCAAACCTGTCTATAGCGACCGCCCAAGGGAAACACAAAAAGTGGTCTTTGTAGACAGTTGGTCTTTGAAGACAGGTTCCTTAAGTACATGTTTCAATGAGAAACCATTTTCAAGGGAAACAAAAAATGTGGTCTTTGTAGACAGGTGGTCACTAAAGCAGGTTTGACTGTATATGAATGAAATAGCTTTATTCGGTCATGAAATACAATGTTCTTTACTAGTTAAATCAGAACTGATTTTATTATTTACTATATAAATCTATGTATCTACCTATTATTGCTTAGTCCTCCAGACAAAGCAGTCATCGAAAAATAAAAAAAGTCACAACAGTAGTGCATACCCCTACCCCGATATACCCTTCAGTCACGCGCACTCTACGTCCGCAAGCAGACTTCCTCTCTCAAAGCAGTCCCAAAACAAACCAGGGACATGTTGCTAACAAGGAGAGGGGCCGGTGGGAGGACATAGGTAGATACATAGATTTATATAGTAAATAATAAAATCAGTTCTGA
Source organism: Mesocentrotus franciscanus (assembly GCA_037976565.1). Taxonomy (NCBI): domain Eukaryota; kingdom Metazoa; phylum Echinodermata; class Echinoidea; order Camarodonta; family Strongylocentrotidae; genus Mesocentrotus; species Mesocentrotus franciscanus. The sequence goes on along the minus strand of CP137680.1, from coordinate 3,052,429 downwards.
TTTAACTAATTTACCACAATAAATCATATGTATCTACCTATTATTGCTTAGACCAACACAGATGAAAGCGGGTGGCATGTCCCAAACAAAAGGGTTAACGGGGGACCAGCGAAGACGAAGCCGCCAACTACGATGCCGTAGCGAAACGCTCCTCACTCGCAGGAATATCCTTGAGATAACACGAGATGAAGGTATTAGGCGACAACCAAAATGCAGCCTACATAATATCATGAAGGGCAACACCATGAAACAAAGCCCAGGAGGTACTTACACCCCTGGTGGCATGCGCCAGGAGGTACACCCTCTGAGAGAGCCTCAGGGCCTGCGGCCTGAACCGTTCAACGATCCATCTAGAGATGGACTCCTTTGACGCCGGAGAGAAGGGTTCCCGCGTAATCAGAAATAACTGCTCATCCTTCCGTACACCTTTAGTCTTGTCCAAAAACCACTTCAGAGCCCTAACTGGACACCAGACTTTGTCTTCCTCAAACGAGGAGACACTGGACAAAGGACAAAGGAAGATCTCCACAGGATCAGATGAGACATTTTGATTCTTTGCCAGGAAAGAAGGCCTGGGAGTAAGTCTCACACCCTTCCTCTCCCCGCGAATGAGGCCCGGAGAAACGCAAAGGGCGTGAAGCGTGCCTCTCCTCTGCCCGGACGCAATCGCAATTAAAAACAAAGTCTTGATTGTGAGGCAGTGCAGAGACGCCTTAGCCAGAGGTTCAAAGGAGGCTTAGATAAAGCCGCCAAAACCTTGGGCAGACTCCAAGGGAGCCAGCTTCTGTTGGGGTGGTCTCTAGAAAAAGGGACCGCAACAACATTGCTAGTCGAGGGAGTTTGACACACTCGAGCCATCTGGGAACCCTGCATGGATAGCAGCAATGGCCGAACGATACCCACGCAACGTGGACAGAGATCCACCCTTGTCAAATAAAGAGATAAGAAAATCGGCTATGACACCAAGAGCCGCCATCCTGGGTACCACGCCAAGACCTTCACACCACTGGTGGAAGGCCTCTAACCGAGAGTTATACACCACTATCGTTGAATCGGCTCTTGATCAAAAACTGAGAGGCTCTCCGAGAGCCCTCAGCTCTGGCAACCTCCCGATAACGGCCAAGCGGTCAAGGAGAACCGCTGGCGCGATGAAGTATCCCTGAGAGAGGTTGAGCCACCAAGACCTCCATCAGCGGAAGACAAAGCGGTTGACCCGCTACCCAATCCAGAAGATCCGAAACCACGACCTCCTCGGCCAATGAGGGGCGATCAATAGAACCCAAGCCCCGTCCGACCTGATTTTCCTCAAGACCTGAGGAATCAAGGCGAATGGGGGAAACGCATAACTCCGTAGACCCCAAAGGAGCGAAAAGGCGTCTAACGCACAAGCCTCCGGATCCCGCACCCGAGAACAGTATCTCGGAAGCCGAAGATAGAACGGGGACGCGAACAGGTCGATCTCCAACGGAGGCCAGACCAAGAGGAGGAGATCGAACACCTCCAAATGGAGGGCCCACTCCGATGGGAGGCACCTCCCTCTGGACAGGAAATCTGCTACCAGATTGTCCTGGCCAGGAATAAACGATGCTACTGTCATGATCTCTACCGCCCGACACAGCAGCACCGTGTAACCAGACAACAACCGTCTGAAATGATGAAGCGACAAGGCCACCATCATTTCTAGGACATTGATGTGAGGAAGGACGGGAAAATCCCAAGTCCCGACACCTTGCTGCCCAAACAGTGACCCCCACCCCAGGTGGGAGGCGTCCGTCGACAGGAGATCGAAGAAAGGGGCACCCGAAGGGCTTGCCCGAGTCAAGAAGGCACTGTTCAACCAAGGAGCCAACAGAAGCTTGATCTCCTTTGGTAAAGGAATTCTGACCGAAAGGGAATCTACACTCGGTCTGTAGAACCTCAGAAGATGTCTTTGAAAGGGCCTCATGAGAAGCCGAGCATCCTGACAAACATCGACCAGGCTGGCCAAAAGCCCAGCCACTGGAGCCACTGCTTGGCGGAACTCTGCGGGAGCCGCAGGGACCGGGCCGCCTTGGTAATGGACCGAACTCTGTCCCCACTGGGACGGACCAACTGACTCGGAAAATCCAACTCCGCACCCAGATAAACCAACCTGCGGGTGGGAGACAAAACGGATTTGTCCCAATTCACCAGGAACCCTAGTCACTGCGTGACCTGCAGCAGTAGACTCAACTGCTCCCGAAGGCGAGTCTCTGAACTCGCCACCAGAAGCCAATCATCCAAATAGGCAAACAGCGTGAGCCCTTGCTTTCAAAGGAAAGCCGTGAGGGTCGAGACCACTCGGGTAAAGCGAGGAGCCGGTCTCAGACCGAAGGGAGGGCCTTGAATCTGTAGGTCTCTCCTCGAAGGCGAAAACCAGAAGATCCCTGAAAGTGGATGGATGGGTACATGGAAGTAGGCATCCTTAAGGTCTAACGAAACCGCCAGATCCTCCGGTTCTAATGAAGGAAGGATCGTAGCCAGGTGCTCCATGCGGGAGTGCATGGGAGCGATATGCAGATTGATCCTCTTCATATTGAGGATCATCCTCAGCTTCCCCGAGCGCTTGGGGATGACAAAAAACCGGAGAGAGACTCAGACCAGGGAGGTCCAGACTCGCTCTAGGCGGACGATGTCGAGGCGCCGTTCGGGAGGGGCTCTACCAACTCTATGTAGAAGCCCTCTCGCACGACTGAGAGCACGAAGTGTTTCGGTGATAGCTTCCCAAGAGGAAGAAATTCCCGAGTCATCCGACGACTTGGTCTCTAAGCGCTCGGGCGGACCTTCAAAGGCGCTCGGAGGAAAGACCTGGCCGAAGACTTCGGACCACTCCAACCTCTAGCGAACCCTGCAACGGCCCGAATGGCCCGGGGGCAACGGGGCCTGAGCCAGAGCCGGAGCCCGACGAGGAGCCTGAAACGGAGGCCGACGAGCAAAGGAAATAACGTCTGAACAAGATATGCGGAGAGACGAAGAAAAAACCTGTCAAATCCGCGCCTCGAAAAGGCTTATCGGTAAAGCCTGCCTATGACTTGACGTAAAAACCAAGTCGCAGGGCTAAGTCGACTAACTCCGACGACAGTCGCTCGGCAACAAAATAATTACGAGTGACCTCATCCACAATGGAACGCCAAACTCTGGCGTTAAACTTCCCAGGCAGCCGGGTAGAGTTAGCCGAGAACCTCGTAAACTCTACAGACAGCGGGATAACTCCCCCAGCGAGTCCGAGAAAAACAACTCTGTCAAAATTCTCCAAGAAGAGGCAGAGAATCAGGGAAGACCTGGGAGACAGAGTCCCAGACAACCTGACAACTCAAAGCTGGGGTAAAATCACCACTGAAAGAAAGACTCCACTCCCGGAGAAGCACCGAGAAGAACGGGCGCCGTAGACACAAAGCCTAACGGAGAGCCGACTGCATGGGGTGACAATTTTAACGCCACAGGAGCGACACCCAAGAATTCGGAAAATTAATTCGAATCCGAGAACAAAGAGCCCGCTCTGAGACAAACCCCAGCCGGGCACGGGTTACGGTAGGCACCGAACCACTAGCATGCCGGGTGACAAATTTGACGCCAAACTTTGCGCACCTGCCAAGACAATAGCCCACGACCCAGCCGAAATCAGGGTGCTCGAACCCTTCACTCTAATCCGCCACAACGGGGGACGAAGGGGGCTTGGCCTTGCAAGCTTTCTTAAGCCTGGCTCCACGGTCAGATTGACCTGGGCCGCCTCGCTTCACTACTTCTATAGAAACTTGAGTGACAGCCCGAACAAAGGAGGCTACCCAGCCTAAGTCTTCTTTGCCCGCGAACCAGCCGAAGCATGGACGCACAAACTCTTCCGCTTCTTCCCGCCGTAACGGGGACGAAGGGGCTTCCTGGTCTTGTGAGCTAGCTTGAGCTGAGCTCTACGGTCAGATTGACCTGGGCCGTCTCGCTTCACTGCTTCTATAGAAACTTGATCGACAGCCCTGACAAAGGAGGCTTCCGGCCTTTGTCTCGTCCGCTACCAGCCGAAGCATGGATGCTTCTACCCGACGCAACGGGGAAGAAGGGGCTCCTTGGCCTTGCTAGCTTCCTTCAGCTCAGCACCACAGGCAAATCGACCCAGGCCGTCTCACTTCACTGCTTCTATAGAAACTTGATTGACAGCCCGAACAAAGGAGGATTCCCGGCCTTTGTCTTGTCCGCTAACCACCGAAGCATGGAAGCTCACACTCTTCCGCTTCTTCCCGTCGCAACGGGAAAGAAGGGGCTTCTTGGCCTTGCTAGCTTACTTCAGCTCAGCACCAGAGTCAAAATGACACAGGCCGTCTCGCTTCACTGAATCTAAAGAAACCTGAGCGAAAACCCGCACGGTCAGTGTGACCGAGGCCTTCACGCTGCAATACTCCCTGAGAAGTTACAGCGAAACCACTACGGAGAGTGAGACCGAGGCCTGCTCGCTGCAAAGTTTCGTGAGAAACACCAGCGAGGTGTGACCAGGGCCTGCTCGCTTCAAAGCGAGGAGTGACCGGGGCCTGCTCGCTTCAGTGCTTCGTGAGAAGCCTCAGCGAGCTCGAGACCTTGGCGTTCCACTGGCGTGATTATTATCAGGCACCCCAAATGTGGACGCAGGAATACTGCCGAAATGAATCGGGTGCGTAAACCGGGTCTCCTTCATGCTTGAATGCATGGCTCGTGCTTTGCACGGCTGTTGCCTCGCAACAGAGCCCGGGCCGTGAAGCCCGGGCCTCTACCGGACGGACAGACCCACGAGGGGGAAAGCCACCAGTAGGAGTCTCTATATTCTAGCTGAGCTGAATTTATAGACCTCGACATACAGGCGCCGGAGCACAGCCCGCTGGCTGGCCCGGACGCGGTATCCGTCGGTAACTTACTACAGGGCAAAACTCCCGACACACTCGGCAAAAATACCCAGTGCGTGGAGTAACCTGCCCCGAGCCTGTACTGGGTGCCTTACCCCCTACCTGCCGCACCAAACTCACTCGCTAGTGAGGCGGTACCGACAACCGAAACTGGGGGAGTGAATCCACTCCAAATCCAGACTCCTTGTCCATTAGAAACCTGTGGATAAGACAAAACAAACTTTCCAAGGAAAGCGATAACAACAACAAAGAAAAGCAACAGTTACTAAAACCAAACAATCGACGAACTAAACAAGCGTCGACTAAAACACGCAACAAACAGCGTCGCTTCAAAACAGTTTAATTAAACTCTTAAACAAAGCTAAAACAAACAGTCCTAGCGTAGCTAAACAAAAGAGCTACGAACGAAAACGCTTATCTAAGCGTCAACAAAGGGCTAAGAAAGGAAGAACGCTTATCTTAGCGTCAACAAAAGAAATTAACACACAGCGCTCAACCATAGAGCCGCACCGTAAACTACACTAGAGGTATGCACAAAGAAATCCCTTAACAAAAACACTAAGTGAAAAAGCCCCGGTACACAAATTACTGTGTCCGGGACTGAACTCAAAAGGGAAGTTCGGTCGGCAAAAGTGAACACTAATTACTGCCAAAATAAAGTGACTTAGGGTTAAAAACCGAACCAAAATGTATAAAAACAAATTGGAACTGGAAATGACAGAAAGAAAGCACTCCAAAACGCTGTGAGGAGCAAAAACTCCAAATTTAGCGCTAGAGACTTATCTGTACTCCTTAACGAATGACTGCGAAAAAGAGAGGAAGTCTGCTTGCGGACGTAGAGTGCGTGACTGAAGGGTATATCGGGGTAGGGGTATGCACTACTGTTGTGACTTTTTTTATTTTTCGATGACTGCTTTGTCTGGAGGACTAAGCAATAATAGGTAGATACATATGATTTATTGTGGTAAATAAAAGGTTACAATTGATTGAGATACTTTCAGTATGAAAGTATTGTGACCTTGTAAGTAATTTCTGTAACAAAGCTATCTAACCCTGATGTGAATGTACTTTGTGTCCTGCATGTAGGTGTACAACTTTGATGGGGAGGGTGGAGTGGTTGAATGGCTATCACAAAGAATGGTATATGAAGTGCAGTTTAAAGAATGGCCAAGGGGCATGAATAAGGAATCAAGATTTCAAAGTTCTTCTAGATCAGTAAAATTAATCACAATACTATATCAAGATTTAATTTGAATAAAAGAAAAAAAACAGGAAAAAATGACAGCTAATAATATATCCATTGTAAAAGTAACAGCTTGCAACACACACAGCTCATTGCCTTTAACAATAACAAAAACTTCGCTCAGCTTTTCAATAAGTAAAGAGACAGACTGCATCCAATAAATTACACCGAAGCCTTCCACACCTTCACATTCATCTGCATTTTGATATTAATCTTTATCAAGAGAAAAACATGGATCTAGGTGTGGAGTATACCCACGTTGTTCTTAGAAAGCTGGAATAATGTAAACAGACGTACTCTGGGGACATGTCCCAGGGTATCTAACGTCTGCTGAAAACAGAATAAGTTGCTCTAAATCCATACCTGAAATTGATCAAGCGCATTTCAGGTGTAGATGACAATAATACCCCTTTCACACCCAAAACGAAAAAAATCTGTGTTTGCAACAGTATCATGATTTCAATTTTGTTGTTGAGGTGAATAAGAAGCAAAGTCTATGATATACATTTAAACACACATTTATCTTTCTGAATGAACAGAAGAAAATGTAGGGCCTATACAACACTGTTAACACTCCTTATTATCAACAATTCCCTAATGATAATAAACAATCATGTCATCTTACAGAAGGTGAGTCAATCTTATATTCTTATTTTAGTAAGTTTTAGGTGTGAAATGGGTGTGAAATAGTTGGTTTGGTTGAAAGTGTTTACAGAATTGCACCATGCATCGCAGATTGCGTGATGATTTATCAGCAGCTATTGGAGCTGAGCCTGAGGGGAACACGCACAGTCAGAGAGACACAGATAGGTGCCGCATATAACAGATGAGGATGAAGAGGGGGCAAAACCTGTCATCTTTTCAATTATGTTGTTGCCCTTGGTTACTCCTATCAGAACGGAAGTAACTTCATGGGTTCAACTACTCAAGCTACACAAGCAAGATATGAGTTGACAAGAATGAAAATGGGACATTTCAAGTGAGTGAATATTGATGATTTATATATCACTTGACTGCTGAGAAAGCAAATATACACTTGCATATTATTAATAAGTGGACCTACAGCTTTAAGTCATATCCATAGGAATTGGAACTTGAGGATCAATGCCTTACAAAGGCCACTAGCTTCAACTTGGTTTTAAACATGACCTCCAGGTTACAAGTTCAAATACAAGACCTCAGAGCCATCATGCCCTGGCTCCTCAATACACATACAAGATTATTATTATTATTATTTTTTTTTTTGGGGGAGGTTAAAGGGAGAAGAAACAGTGGGATACATTGATATGAACTGTATTGCCAACTTGACCTGAATAATAGGAAGTCTTGATTCAACATTCAAAACGTTGGCCACATAGAATTAGTCATCATCTTGCTTCAATAATCATGAATTTACCATTTCCATCTGTCCATCTTGTCTTCATTGCAAGCCATTATCAACAAATCAGACATGTGATTGCATATTACAGAGATGAAGACAATGAACAAGGATGAGAGATGGAGAGGGAGAGAGGGTGAAAGAGAAAGAGAGAGAGATAACGGGAACAAGAGAGTGAGTGAGAGCAAGAGAGCAAGAGAGAGAGAGAGAGCAAGAGAGAGCGAGAGAGAGAGAGAGAGAGAAAGGAAGAGAGATGGAAGGGAGTGGAAGAGGGGGGGGGGGTTGAGAAAGCGAGAGAAAGCTAGCCTAAAGAATAGATGAAATCATGTTGCCATGGTAACCCTTCCTGTAGAAGTACAGGTGTCAGATTGAAACTGTGATGGAGGGAGGGCACATGACAGCTGTGATGATGTTGAGGTGGTAGAAGAGGAGGATGAGGATGGGTGGGCAGGAATGGATGAAATTATGGACAGCAGTTAGGCTTAATATGGCTCACTCTCTAGACATGATTATGAAGGATATTCACAGATGATATCACTGCACCTTGGAGTGTGGGGTAAAGGTAAAGAATTTGTCGATTTGGTAGATGGAGGATGTGTGCTATACTGTAGAGTATAATGTGATCATAGTTGGTATCTAATGGTATATTAAATGGTTGAAAAAGAAAAGAGCAGTTCTGCCTTCAACAGTAATTTTTTTTTACTCAAGATGGACATATCCACTTTGTTTCATCTGAGGATTGCACAAACAGATCTACTTTCACAAATACACTGTAATTCCAACTTAACCTCAAACAGATCATAGACATTCTGCAGTGTTATCTCTAGACAATGGCTAACAGTCAACCCAGTTGATTTAGCATTGCTCAGAGTTTTTATGAGTCAAGTTGCCTTATCAAGCTCGTCATGTAATCCTGAACAACCAGAGTATTGAAGTTGATCACCTATGTGTATGGCAGATCTATTTCATATGGACAGGAAACGACTGAGAGCTGTTGATCATCTGAACATACAGGGCAAAAGGACATCAAGGAAAGGTATACTCAGAGTGGACAAGGCCAGGAGCCAAGCTAGAAGATATAGCTTACCTATCTGGCCTTAACTTCTGACTCAAAATAGCTGCATTCGCCTTACTGTTTTCTGATAAACTTAGGACCAATAGACAGAAGGTGGGAACGGAAGTGAATGAAGAAGCTAGCACAGAACCATCTTTGGCAAGACATTTATCTACATTTGCCTGGCAGGAATTACAAGAATGCTTGTAAGCATCAAAATTGGTAGCCTAGCCAGAACAGGGTAGCATCGGAGTGCGTTCTGAGAAATTGAGACATAGGCCTCAAGGACCAATGTTAAATAATTAGACCACACTTTGAAAGCTTATTGAATATAGATGTCTATTTGTTAACATGTTAAACAGACGGCGAACACATGACCTACTTGGGAAGAGATGATAAAATGATGATTGAGAATATGAAATGGGTTGAAGCAGGTGCTGTCAATCACTTAGTAAGTGAAGAGGAGGAGGAGGAGAGAGAGAGAGAGAGAGAGAGAGAGAGAGAGAGAGAAAGAGAGAGAGAGAGAGAGATGCACCAACATACATACACTCATGAAGTAAGAATGTATTCAATCAACATTAGCAACATGCTGCACAGTCATGTAATATAGGATAGCTATGCAGGATGTGACATACATAGTTGATGGTGTAGAATGGCTGTAAACTGTTCCTAATGATGAAAACATGTATGACATGAGAGGAATCTGGCCTTCAAAATGATACCCTATGATGAGGGCATGTTCTATTTCACATTCCATGCTTGATGTTGCAGGTGTGTTCATACTACATGTATATCTGCTGCATATGATAATGGTAACAAAGATTATGGAAGTATTGATAGTAATGGCAGTGTGATAATAGGATTGATAGTGATGATGATGACGATGACGATGACAATGACGATGACTATGACTATGATGAAGATGATGATGATGATGATGATGATAATGATGATGATGATGATGATGATGATATTGTTGTGATGAAATTGTTGATGGTGAGAATAGCGGTGATGATGGTAGCAAGGAGGAAAAGATGATGACATGATGGTGAAGATAATGATGATGAGAATGATGATGATGAGGATGATATTGTTGTGATGATATTGTCGATGGTGAGAATAGCGGTGTAGATGGTGAGAATAGCGGTGATGATGGTAGCAAGGAGGAAAAGATGAGACGACATGATGGTGAAGATGATGATTTTCTCCCTTCACAACTAAAATAAGTTTATTTGAGTCTGAAATAATCTGAATATCCCTCCCCCTTCTGGAAATCAAGACATGAAGATGTGCATGCCCATCTCACAACTTCTCATAGCCCATATTTTCTACTTCCTCCTTATCATATGTACTGCTTTCATACACGGCAAAAATACAATGCTCCTTTGGCAGAGTGCAATAGCTTGGAAGCTGATACAAGCTAGTGACAGCAGTCTTCATCTAATGGAATCTGAACATGCCTGATGTTGACAGTCCAAGGATATTAAGGGGCAGTGATTCAGTAGGATAACATCCTAATGCCATGGCTAGGACATCTTTATTACTACTGGACACTAATTGACAGACCATATCTCTCCCCTGCTGTATCATAATATGAATGATGAAGATATCATGACAACAGTCTAGGAAACGATATAGGTCTCTAGCCTAGGCTACTATTATTAGCTCACTCTGACCATTTCAATTGATATGGGTTAAGAACAGTACCCACATACACAAGGAGACATGCATGGTAATCAACAGAAGGAGACAGAATAATTGCCTTTTATTATTATCTGTAACTACTTTTTTATCCATCTCAATTCAGCCATCCAGCTGTGAAAATATGTTTTGATAAATCTTGAATCTTGAAGTCAGAGAAGATACTGAAGGAAATTATATGAAGTTCTAAGCTCGGTAAATAAAATCTAGACTAAACTAAGGAAAGCAAATCTTCATAAGTTCATATGGTGTATATCACAGAAAATAATCTAGATTTTGATATATTTCAAGAATGCCTTCACATTTCCGCCAGTGTCATATTTTCCATGCCCATCTCTCTCTCTTTCTTCTGCCCCTAAACCAAAATGTTCCCTAATCTCTGTTTACACCTCCTATGCTCTTCAAAATTCCATCCTAAATCCTTCCCATCTGGCTCTTCTGTTCATCCGACTGTGTGATTGAAAAACGCCTCATTCAATTTGCACGCTTCACGCTTTTGCTCTATCCTAATTAGCATAAATGCTACATAATGATGTTCATGAAGATATATGATGTGGTCTCTCGATACAATACAATGCCAATACACAATGATATAAAACAACTGACAAATTAAACTTATTAATACAGGAGTATCGACTGTGCTATTTTACATTTTCATATGAAGTAGCTCACTTGTATATTACTTATCTTAAAATGCTACAAAATATAATCTGTCAAGTGATTCTAATCCCTAATTACATGTACATGTTAAGGAGTGACCTAATTCATTCAAATGCAAGGTTAGTCAAGTGCTAATGTATTGAACTCCTTATCTTTGCAAGGGGGTGTTCTGCCTGCTTGTTTATTTGGTCATCACAATGTAAGAGCTATCAAAATTATAATTTTCTGTGTGGATGCATTGCACACAATTAATGAGAGCAGATTTTGCAATAACAAATTCTTAATAAAGGCATGACATTGGACAAGGAATGACATGTTGAATGGAGAGCCAATGGGCCCTTTTGGCTCTCATAAGACGAGTGCTACCCTAACGGGTCTACAAGAAATATGATATTATTTTCACTGTGTGACTAGCAGAAGGGCATACGCCGGGCGAATCCTGTGACAGTAATGTAACGCCCTTTTGCCAGGCATGCAACTATGATACCCAATGTAAACATGAGATTATTTTCAGTGTGACTAGCAAAAGGGCAGAAGCGGGGCTATTCCCCGAGACAACATGTAACGCCCCTCTGCCTGGCAATTCCTGAGACAGTAATCTAACGCCCCTCTACCAGGCATCCATACAAAGGCATGCCCCCGCATTTTAAGTTCGGAAAGAGTAAACAGGAGCAGTAAGAGGGATAAAGGAAAATGAAAAGTGATAGCGTGCTTAGGTAAGATGGCAGACAGAAGAGAAAACAAGCTACCTGAGGCATAAACATGACCAGCTTGGGTACCTAACCCACAATGTATCCTCAGAGACTTCTCAAGACATCGCTAGTGGTGCGTTCACACTGGCTATATGAGGGTGTTTTCACATCCATTCGTAGCTTAGAATCTAGCTTAGTGTTTTATTGGTTCCATGGTTCAACAAAACATTAGGCCTGTCTTCATCAGCTCGAGATTGCCAAATAACCCACTATTTTTAACTATCCCGATCGCAAATTATCCAGCTAATTTGCGTCTTCATCAGCCTGCAGTTGCAATTAGCGGGATATTTGGTCGAGATAGTCATCCCAAGATATCTTGGGCTAGTTTGCAATCTATCTCGCTATTTGGAGGGTGCGTCTTCACCAGCCCGAAGACTCGCACTATGCGCGAACACTGAGCAAAATATCTTGAGCTAATTTCTCAAGCTCGAGATTCATGAAACTTGAGCTGATGAAGATGCAATTTGTAACTTCTGGCTTATTTCCCAACTCAGAAATAGCGGGCTATTTGGCAATCTCGAGCTGATGAGGACACACCTAATATCTATTTATTTCCTTCATTCACACCTGCTAAAGTGGCAAACAGTGGGAATGTTTTTGAGAAAATTTGGCATGTGCATATTAGTACCTCTTTAAATGGAATCTCGTGTTTTCTATTGCTCAATATAAACATTTCCTGCAAGCTTTTAAGTCCCCATATTCATGTGGACGGACTACAGGTACCCAGTTCCCCAGAATTCTCAATGTATATGGCTACACAAATCCAATTATGATTATTATTATTATAATGTAGTTATATAAAAATAGATGTGACTAACAGTAAATTCATGTTCTTGTAAAATATGAATGCATATTCCAATACAGGCCTAATCATCCTGTTACTAAATACTCCTTTTTTCACCAAATTCAAAATTCAAGTTAAGTATGTATGAGTGGGAAGTGATGAGGCTCAAATGTATCACTGATGTTGAAAATGTGTGTGGAAGCACTGCAGAGCAAAAGTAGGAGTCATGAGCCTTGGTGATGACATGAATGGTAATGAGAGTCATGTTTGACTGATCAGGGTTCAGGCGATAGAAGGAGGATGAGAATGAGAGAAGGAGGAGGAGAGGAGGAGAGGAGGAGGAGGAGGAGGGAGAAGGAGGAGAGGGAGGAGAAGAAGAAGAGAAGAAGGTGGAAAAGAAGGAGGAGAAGGAAAGAAGGAAAGAAGGAGAGGATGAGAAGGAGAGGATGAGAAGGAGAGGAGAGGAGGAGGGAGGAGGAGGAGAGAAGGAGAGGAGAGAAGGAGAGGAGGAGAAGGAGAGGAGAGAGGGGAGAAGGAGAGGGGGAGAAGGAGAGGAGGAGAAAGAGAGGAGAGGAGGAGAAGGAGGGGAGGAGGAGGGGAGGAGGAGGGGAGGAAGAGGGGAGGAGGAGGGGAGGAGGAGGGGAGGAGGGAAGGAGGAGGAGGAGGAGGGGAGGAGGGAAGGAGGGGAGGGGAGGAGGAGAAGGAAGAAGAGGAGGGGAGGAGGAAAAGGAAGAGAAGGAAGGGAGCAATGGCTATAACCACCAGCAATTAATGTATGTTCAGAGTGTGTGTGGAAGCACTGAAAAGCGAAATTAGAAGTCATGTGCCTTGGTGATGACATGAATGGTAATGAGAGTCATGTTTGACTGATCAGGGTTTAGGCAATAGAAGGAGGGGGGTGGGGGGGGAGATGGAGGAAGGGTTGGATGAGGGGTTGGATGGAGGAGGAGGATAAGGAGAGTGAGGAGAACGAGGAGAAAGGAGCAATTTTTTCAACACAAATATACTTTAGATAAATGCCAGCCTGAAATCAAGACAATCCCTCTGCTATGAACAGATGCTATCTATTTTCGTTACATTAATAACCTCTGCTGAGTGTAAGAATGTTGTCAACTGTGTTAAGTCAATGTCCTCCTGGCTTTCAGCAGATGATATAACATATGATTTACATGAGTTCTCTTTCAAGCTCAGTTAATAAAGAGTGTAAGTACCACTCAAAAGCAATTTAAAATGCTCTATTTGTAAGATTTGTACAGAGTATACAAATTAACTCTCGCATCTTTTTGTTGATTTTACATCTCTCCCATCTATTAATGATAGGGCATGATATTAACTTTTAATCTGGACAAAGATTATGATGGGTGAAATGCTACTTTAACATGCAGCTCTTGAATAATACTTTACTAATCAGGCAATGATGTGTATGTCAATAATAGCTCCCATGTTTATAATTATCAATGACAAAGTAGCAAGGTTTTGTTTGAAAGAAAAATAAATCTTGAACTGATCTAAAGAGCTTATATAGTACCTTCCCTTGTACATTATTAAGAATGGTAACATACTGAGTCTGCTGATTCTGGCTCTCATCAGATGGTGCACTATGGGCTAAAAACCTGCTAGAAGTCTACCTGCATACCTAGGATAACTGCACTTTGAAAGCAGACAGTAGCCAAAACATGTTACCTGGGATGAAAACATGACCAGAGTTGAACTCTAACCCCCTGGGGGCAAGTCCAGGTACTGCCCTGAGACCCTCAAACATGTGTGATTGGGTTATAATTAGGGCATGGATAATGGTGGTGGTGATGATGATGGTGATGATGGTGATGATGGTGGAAGTGGTGATGATGGTAGTGATGATGGTCATAGAAACGAGCCAGTAATGAGAACAAGATTGGATTGGAAGTGGGGTTGTCCGAGGACAGACACATGTATCTGAGAATTGAAAAACCTTTTTTTCTTGCCTATAGTTTACCTGGAAAAGGAATGGTAGGTGGCCCGAGATAGATGTCACAGGTAAATCCTTGTTCACCTGCACCCAGTTCGGGGTTTATTTTATACAGGAGATTTTAATTAAGAAACAAGAAAAACAAATAAGGATATCTCCACAGAGTAGTTTGAGTGAAAGATCCGAAAGAAAGGATTTATTAGAACTTAACCTTAAAGGTAGGTTAAGCTACAAAATATCACTCATCCAAACAATAAGTATAATACATAAAAACATGTATTGATAAAAATATAATAGTTATATATATATATGGAATCTTTAGCCAACATGCAAGGCTTCACAAACTTACAGTGAAAACTCTTAACATATACAGGTAAAATAACTTTACAAGGTTTGAAAGAAAGGACTATAATTATCTTGGGGTAACTTCACAATGTCAATAAACTATAAATCCCTCTGTTCTTCTTGGCCAGGGCGGAGAGCGTTGCCTTGGTAACAGGGGGGACAGTCTAAATCAGTTCTGTTCGTCTAATACAGTAGGACTTTTAAGGGGCTGAACAGGGCGACCAATATCTGTTCAGGGAGGGTGACAACCAGGCGAAGAATACAATATTTAACAGTAGAAGAATTAACAGTACAAGAATATGGTTCTTGTACTCTCCTAAAAATATGTCTTGTCTCGCTGGTGTCCAAATTAGCTCTCCCATTATTAATAAAAATGAGATTTTAATAAATGTATTTCTATAACCCGACTTGAATAGAATGAATAGAAAGAGAGAGAGAGAGAGAAAGAGAGAGAGAGAGAGAGAGAAAGAGAGAGAGAGAGAGAGAGAGAGAAATAGAGAGAGAGAGAGAGAGAAAAGAATGAGTTGATAACAACTAACTTACTAAACTTATTCACAACAAACTAAGAATAAAATATATACAGAGTAGTATAGAACACAACATAACTATGCTACAAACATGAGCTCAACTGTACAACATTGTCATGAAGTGATAAAGTAAAACCTAAGCTATCAATTATATTCGTAGTCTCATCTCGACTGGAATAGAATTGAAAAGTTCATAACATAACTTAACTTTGGCAAATTGAGTTTGGCAAAATTATTATGTTGATGAAATAAAAATACATCACATCTTTCTTAGTGTAAACCAAGAATAATTATCAGGGCAGTATAACATACTGAAATAGAACATATCCTATTCTATTCTAACTGAATATATATCATTTCACTTCTTCTATCAAATAAGAATACTACTAAAGACTTATGATAGTGAATATGAATAACTATATTAAAAAGGCGATATTCGATTACAGCCTTAGCAATGAATTATAAGGAGTTAGAAAACAGTGAGTCTTACCTGTTCAGGGAGGGTGACAACCAGGCGAAGAATACAATATTTAACAGTAGAAGAATTAACAGTACAAGAATATGGTTCTTGTACTCTCCTAAAAATATGTCTTGTCTCGCTGGTGTCCAAATTAGCTCTCAAGGGAGAGCCAATCTTCCTCCCAAACCAGGCAAACAACCCCACTATTCCCTATCCCAAAGACAAAGGAGTACCAGTAAATGTACCCACTGGTCATTTATGATTTATGTACTCTCCGAATTAAGGAAGTGGTCTGGCCATAAGCAAGGCCTATAGGATAGGGGTCTCTTTGTTCCCGTCTTTGTTTCACCAGTGGCATATACCAGAGGTGGTCTAATACATAAGCATGGTTTAAAGAATAAAGGGGCAATTCAAAGAGGGGTTCGACAACTAATATAGGTTTACTCAAAAATAGAATATACCTTGTTAATAAACAGGGTCTGACACTCTCCCCTCCTAGAATCATGGCGTCCCGTCATGGCATCTAAATAAATTATCTTAAACAGGCCTGTAGAAGAACTAGACTCTGCTTTTGTACAGCAAGGTGTTCTTCCATGAGTTTAAATTTCGCCCTCCCAAGAGTACCATACCAGAGACGATCTGGGGGAACACGTCTCCTTGATGATCTTCTAGGGCGTCCTTCTGGCTCATCTTCTGTGTCTGTGACAGGGACCGTATCATCAGGGTCTGTGATGTGAGGCTGGGGTTCTAGAATATTAGGTTGATCTGGTACAAACTCCTGAGCTTCAGGGTTCAGGGATACATTTGGATCTTCTAGACCAGATGGGGTAGGAACTAAGCTATGTCGCCGAGGGCAGGAGTAGGACGAGTTAGGATGACTACTGGATCCACAGGAAGAAGGAGGTCCGATTCAGATTCATCATCAGAGGATCGGAATGTTGGTATGGGCTGTGTGTTGGTTGGCAATCTCTTTGATCTGCGAGGCTTTGGTCTTGGAGCTGGTTTGGGCTGAACGACTTCCACATCAGGTTCCTGAGGGAGGAATCCGCATGGTAGAAGAAGGTTGCGATGGAGTGTCCGCTCGGGGCCATTATCATCTCTGGGTTTCACCACATAGACTGGCATGTCATTGCTTATCCTCCTGACTATGATGTACTGTCTGGACCCCCACCGGTCAGCCAGTTTGTGCTTGCCCTTGAAACCCAGATTTTTGACAAGGACCCTGTCTCCAGCTGTGAGGGCTTGGTCTCGAACCGTCCGGTCGTACCTCTTCTTTTGGTACGCGGCAGCCTTCTCAACCTGACCGGCAGCCAATCTGTGGGCTTGGTTCAGCCGTTCCCGCAGACCTTGTATGTACTTATGGTGTGACGGAGCCGCAGCTTGTTGATCTCCAAGCCCAAACTGTACATCTATCGGCAGTCGGGGTTCCCTCCCAAACATCAGAAGATAGGGAGACATTCCGGTGGCACTATGCTTGGTACAGTTGTAGGCGTGGACCAAGGGTTTTACATGAAGACGCCATTCTTGTTTCCTTGCATCCTCTAATGTACCAAGCATATTGATAAGGGTCTGGTTAAACCTCTCGACTTGGCCATTCCCTTGTGGATGATAGGGCGTTGTTCTAGATTTCCGTATCCCGGCAATCTGGCACAGTTCTGCTATCAGGTTTGCCTCGAAATCCCTGCCCTGGTCGGAATGTAGCCTCTCCGGAAAACCATAATGGATGAAGAACTGCTCCCACAGTACCTTTGCCACTGTCTTGGCCTTCTGATCCTTAGTAGGATAAGCCTGAGCATACCTGCTGAAATGATCAGTGATGACAAGGATGTTGGTGGTGTTTTTGTCATCAGGTTCTAGGGATAGGAAATCCATGCACACTAACTCCATTGGTGCTGTAGTTATGATGTTCACCAAGGGTGCCGACCGGTGGGCACGCCGTTTGCGTTGGACACATCTCTCGCAGGTTTGACATCGATGTTCCACTTCTGCATCCATCCGTGGCCAGTAGAATCTGGTGCGAAGGAGGTCGAGGGTCCTTTCCATCCCAAGGTGGCCAGTCTCGTCATGAAGTAGACGGAATGCTTCCCCACGATGGCTTTTGGGTAAAACCATCTGAAGCATCGGTCTATCATCTACACCTTTGCCGACCTTATAGAGCACACCATCCTTCAACTTCAAATGACGTAAGTGCCGTAAGATTACTCTGGCCTCCTCGGTCATCTCCGATCGCAACTGCGGTGTGACTCTTGTCTCATTTTCAATGACCTTGATGACCTCCCGGATGGAGTCATCTTCCAGCTGTAACCTACGCCAGTCTCCAGGAGTCAACGAAGGGAGTGCGGTCTGCCCTGGGACAGGCAAGTCAAACTCGTCTGGAATGGCTGCCTCACTGTCAGTGAGCATCTCTATCAGGACAGGATCTTCTTTTTGATGCACCTCGCAGATGGCTTTAAAAGCATCTTGTGGGCAGACACCCTCATCTTCCTGTAGGCGTTCCAGGAGTTTAACGATCTTGTCTTGGATGTTGATCGAGTCGTCATCATCTCCGAGGGATGCTTGAGGTTTCCTCGAAAGTCCATCTGCATCACCGTTTCTTCTGCCAGGCCGGTACTTGATGGTGAAATCAAAATTAGCAAGGGCAGCAAGCCAGCGATGACCAGTGGCATCCAACTTGGCGGAGGTAAGGATGTATGTCAGGGGGTTGTTATCGGTTAGGACAGTAAACTTAGCCCTGTGGAGGTAGTCTACGAACTTCTCCGTCACTGCCCACTTTAAAGCAAGGAACTCCAGCTTGTGGGCTGGGTAGTTCATCTCGCTTTTTGACAAACCCCTGCTGGCATAGGCGATGGGTCTTTCCTTGCCGTCAACCATCTGATACAACGCAGCACCAAGCCCACTGGTACTGGCATCAGTATGAAGGATGAAGGGTGATGCGTAGTCGGCAAAAGCTAAGATTGGTGCTGTGGTGAGCTTGTTTATCAACTCCTCAAAAGCATCTTGGCACTTCGCTGTCCAGTTGTCACCAAAGGGTGTTGATGGCTTGGGTTTAGCTGGTATGGACTTGCTAGATTTGGACGAGCTCTGCTTCTTCCTCGCTTTTGGAGTGGTTCATACTCACGCAGTAAGTCATGAAGGGGTTTCGCAATACGGCTATAATGAGGGATGAACCTTCTATAGTAACCTGTGAACCCGAGGAACGTCTTCAACTCCTTCGCAGATAGAGGTCTTTCCCATGACTGGACAGCAACAATCTTGTCTGGATTCGTGCTCACCCCATCCTTGGATACGACGTGCCCAAGACAGTTGACTGATGTCTTGGCAAAACAGCACTTCTCTGGATTGAGTTTCAGACCGTACTCTCGTAGCCGTGATAGAACTTTGGTCAGTCGTTCGAAGTGTTCTTCTAGGCTGGAAGAGAAGACTAACAAGTCGTCAAGATATACCAGGACATCTGACATAGCCATATCTCCCATACACTTTTCCATCAATCGTTGGAAGGTCGCTGGTGCATTGGTGATACCCTGGGGCATTCGGTTGAACTCGTAGAACCCCAGGGACACCAGAATGCTGTCTTTGGTTTATCCTCCTCTTCCATCTCGACCTGGTAGTACCCGGACTTAAGATCAAGGGTGGAGAACCAAGCCGCTCCAGATAATGTGTGTAGGGTGTCTTCTATCTTAGGAATGTTGTACTGGTCCTTGACGGTACGTTTGTTTAATTTCCTGTAATCTATGCAGAGTCGAAGGTCTCCGTTTTCTTCCGGACAAGGACAATGGGTGATGCAAATTGACTCTGCGAATCTCGTATAATGCCCATTTTCTTCAGTTCCTGGAGATGACGCCGGGTGTCTTCATAGTCGGCAGGAGGAATCCTTCGGCAGCTCTCTCGAAAGGGAGTGTCGTCTGATAGTTGAATGCGGTGCTTGACTGAAGAGGTGCACCCAATGTCAAGGTCATCTACAGAGAACACATCTTTGTAGGAATGTAGGAGTTGGGTCAATCTTCTCTGTCCTCTGAAGTCAAGGAAGACTCACCAAGGTTTATGTTAAACTCGGTCTCCTTTCTTACCTCAGGGTTGGTCTCTGCAGTGTTACAATTTACCTTCTGGGGCTCGGTGGAACTCTCAAGTACATCTACAGCAAAAGCGTATGCAATGGGGACTCCACCAGGAATCTCAATGTCTCGTTGTGATTCATTGCATACTATTACCTGTACTGTGTAAGAGGATGACTCAGAAGGTGACGAAAGGGTGGGTTTCACAATCAAACCACCAGCAGAGAAACAGTTGTTACCTTCTTCTATCATGAGTAAGGATGATGGTTTGGCATGAAAGTCCACTTTGCCTTTCAATGTTGTTGTCTCGCCACTCTTTAGCTTGATAGCTTCATTCTTAGGCAGAATAACCTTCAAGGGTGGTGGCAGTTCAAGGATTTCATTTTGTTCAATGTTAACTTGTCGAAAGGCAGAAACAAGGGCACTACTTGCCTTCAACGTCCGGAGAAAATTTGCTCCTGCCTTCTGTTTGCAGCTCTCGTACATCCTCCGCACTACACTGGTGTTGGTACCATGAGGAGGGTATTCGATCGCTGCCATCTCGGGTGGGAGTAACCAGTGCCAGCGTTGTCGTCTCTGCCTGAACGCCAGCCTCGTCAGCGTGGAAGTGCAGATGGATCTCGATGTATCCAATGTATGGAACTGTGCTTCCACTTGCACCAACCACGAGCAGGTCGTCAATGGATTCCAAGTGGCGATGCGCTAACTTCTTGTGATAGAAATCAGCAGATATGCATGTCACTTGGGACCCAGTGTCCATAAGGCACTCACAGGGCACTCCGTCAACCTCAGCCCAGACAGTGGATTGGTCACCCACTAGTGCGGCTGGAGACTTCTTAGATGTGGCCTGAGATGGCTTCACCTGCGAATTCACATTTGCAGATCGCCTTATGGGACTCTTCTTGGGTTTGTCTTCGGCCACCTGTCGTCCCTTTACTGGCGGCCTTCGGCGTTTCCGCTGGCTGATTCCTTGCTGCAATCTTCTGTTGCACCAGAACAGCATTGGTTTCGCCATTGCACTCATCCATGCGATGGCCGTCTTTTCCACAGTTGTAGCATATCAGACGATAAGTGGGCTTCCTTGGTCCTCTCGGTCTCCCATTGAACTTCTGGTTGGCGGCTTCTGGTCTTGCCTGAGCAGTCGTACTCCCTGAGGGCATAAGGTTCGAAACTTGTTGCTGTAAGGCGATCATCATTTCATGAAGCTCTGCCACTCGGTCTGGTTCTTGGAGGACCACTTGCTCGTGGGATCCCTTCCCTCTCAGCCCACTCTTACGTCTTACCTCCTTTTCCTTCTCTTTCTGCTCTTCCTGTCTCACTTCATGAAGGAGGGAGACAAAATCGGGGTGGGAGCCGCTTTCCTAAAGCCAGGGTGTGAAGGAGGGCGTCATGGTACAGGCACCCACGAGAGAACTGGTGTACCCTCGCCTTGTCCATCCTTTCCGCCGTTATGCCATCGTTCTCTTGGGCCCTGATCAAAAGGTCTTGGAGTCGAAGGAGGTAGTCAGATGGAAGTTCTTCGCTGGCCTGATAGCACTCGGTGAATAGGAGGTACAACTCCTCCCCATCGGATGTGGTGCCAAATGCCTTCTCCAGCCCCTCTAAACTATCCTTGGCGCTCACACCTTTCCTAATGCCCATACCACGTTACTGGCAGGAGGTAAAAGAGCTTCTGTCAGCCTGCTGATCTTTTCAGACTCGGATAGATCATCCGCGTCGACTATCAGCTGAGTCTGACGTCTCCAATTGTCGAAGTCCGCTTCACCATTTGGTACAGGTCGCCGCCCTGAAAACAAACGGAGTCGGCGCCTGTGGGAAGATGGAGCTGAGACTATGTGTTTTACCACAGTCTCTGGTACGGTATCATGTTTGGGTTCTATTGTGGGAATGGGAGTGGTCCTATCACTAACCCCAAGTGATTCTGTAAGTTCCGAGTGTCTTACCCTTATCGGCTAGAAACTTCTCTAGTTCCGCCTTAAACTCAGGGTTAGAGTCGAAAGCCATATTTAAAAGATTATAAGGGGTTAACTTTCCAAATGGGATAAAAAGAATAGTTTAGAATATTAAGGTGCCTAAATGTACAATTTATAACACCAATCAGGATTCTAAAAGGTGCTAATTATTATATAGAAGACAAAAAATAATTAAATAGTGAGAATATCAAAATAGCAAAATAGAAACCACAATAACATCTGAGCTGGACAAGCTACCCCTTATTTACTGTTGGCGCCTGTCAGTAGTAGGGCTGCTACTGATTTGACCTGAACAACAGCAAAAAAATTGATAAGGTCACACTTCAAATTATTAAGACCAATTCCAAATATACGCTATGTCCAACTTAGTGTTTTACAAGTTGTGGCAATCAAACAACAACAATCATACACAGAATATTGTTAATCTCTTCCAAGCAAAGAGAGAGGTAGGGAAACTAATACTCAATTAAAAGCAATTATAAAAATGTATTCGCTAAACAGGATTTTCCTTTCGGGAAAAACAACAATTATTTTCTAAGAAAATTTAATAACATCCGGGCAGTGCCTCCATTTGTGTCACAGGTAAATCCTTGTTCACCTGCACCCAGTTCGGGGTTTATTTTATACAGGAGATTTTAATTAAGAAACAAGAAAAACAAATAAGGATATCTCCACAGAGTAGTTTGAGTGAAAGATCCGAAAGAAAGGATTTATTAGAACTTAACCTTAAAGGTAGGTTAAGCTACAAAATATCACTCATCCAAACAATAAGTATAATACATAAAAACATGTATTGATAAAAATATAATAGTTATATATATATATGGAATCTTTAGCCGACATGCAAGGCTTCACAAACTTACAGTGAAAACTCTTAACATATACAGGTAAAATAACTTTACAAGGTTTGAAAGAAAGGACTATAATTATCTTGGGGTAACTTCACAATGTCAATAAACTATAAATCCCTCTGTTCTTCTTGGCCAGGGCGGAGAGCGTTGCCTTGGTAACAGGGGGGACAGTCTAAATCAGTTCTGTTCGTCTAATACAGTAGGACTTTTAAGGGGCTGAACAGGGCGACCAATATCTGTTCAGGGAGGGTGACAACCAGGCGAAGAATACAATATTTAACAGTAGAAGAATTAACAGTACAAGAATATGGTTCTTGTACTCTCCTAAAAATATGTCTTGTCTCGCTGGTGTCCAAATTAGCTCTCCCATTATTAATAAAAAATGAGATTTTAATAAATGTATTTCTATAACCCGACTTGAATAGAATGAATAGAAAGAGAGAGAGAGAGAGAAGAGAGAGAGAGAGAGAGAGAGAGAGAGAGAGAGAGAGAGAGAAGAGAGAGAGAGAGAGAGAGAGAAAAGAATGAGTTGATAACAACTAACTTACTAAACTTATTCACAACAAACTAAGAATAAAATATATACAGAGTAGTATAGAACACAACATAACTATGCTACAAACATGAGCTCAACTGTACAACATTGTCATGAAGTGATAAAGTAAAACCTAAGCTATCAATTATATTCGTAGTCTCATCTCGACTGGAATAGAATTGAAAAGTTCATAACATAACTTAACTTTGGCAAATTGAGTTTGGCAAAATTATTATGTTGATGAAATAAAAATACATCACATCTTTCTTAGTGTAAACCAAGAATAATTATCAGGGCAGTATAACATACTGAAATAGAACATATCCTATTCTATTCTAACTGAATATATATCATTTCACTTCTTCTATCAAATAAGAATACTACTAAAGACTTATGATAGTGAATATGAATAACTATATTAAAAGGCGATATTCGATTACAGCCTTAGCAATGAATTATAAGGAGTTAGAAAACAGTGAGTCTTACCTGTTCAGGGAGGGTGACAACCAGGCGAAGAATACAATATTTAACAGTAGAAGAATTAACAGTACAAGAATATGGTTCTTGTACTCTCCTAAAAATATGTCTTGTCTCGCTGGTGTCCAAATTAGCTCTCAAGGGGAGAGCCAATCTTCCTCCCAAACCAGGCAAACAACCCCACTATTCCCTATCCCAAAGACAAAGGAGTACCAGTAAATGTACCCACTGGTCATTTATGATTTATGTACTCTCCGAATTAAGGAAGTGGTCTGGCCATAAGCAAGGCCTATAGGATAGGGGTCTCTTTGTTCCCGTCTTTGTTTCACCAGTGGCATATACCAGAGGTGGTCTAATACATAAGCATGGTTTAAAGAATAAAGGGGCAATTCAAAGAGGGGTTCGACAACTAATATAGGTTTACTCAAAAATAGAATATACCTTGTTAATAAACAGGGTCTGACATAGAAATATACTGTTTGCCACACACTTAGGGTGCGTTCAATCGACAATTTTTCACCCTAGAATCACGGTTTTCAAAGACGTTTAGTTTAAAACACGGTTGTGTTCAAGCGATTTTTCGTTGGTCGTAAAAATAAACGTGTTTAAAAACACAAACATGAAATGCTGAAAAAGATGCGTTTTGTATCATGATTCTGCAGAATCATGGTCGCTAAAATTCGCTTGAACGAACGGAGATCTCAATCATGATTCTATGACGTCATTATCTATTATATATATTATCGCTACCTATTTCTATTCTTCCTGGGTGGGCTTGAAACGAACGAGAATCAGCGTTGATGGAAAATCGCTTGAACGATCTCCCGCAGTAACTGTGTTTTGTATCGGCGTTTTGAATTGTGATTCATGTTTGTGATTCTAGCTTCGAAAAATCGCTTGAACGCACCCTTAGATAGTCAACACCATCACATAATATGATCATGTCCTAATCTGCAAGTAATTTTTAATCTGTGACATTGTGGGAAAAGGTGGCCCAAAGTGGCAGTGCCGTTTGAATCTTGTGCTCTTATTTCTTTAGAATTAAAATGTTTGTAGGAGTACAAAGAAAATTATGTAAAGCTTGAAGGCAACATGATACTCATAACATTTTTATTCAAGTTTGGAACATCCATAAATGAATGTATTAATGTATCTATATCTATGAATATCAGAACAGGATGAAGAACAGAAATGCACATGATATTCTGTTAATCCATGACAGGTTTAGAGTGTACTGATTTGCATATTATGTTCCACTTCTGGGATTATCTCTATAGCATCACCTCCTCTAGAAAAGATTCTATAGCAGATACTGTAGAGTAGGACTAGTGGGCGAGATGGAAGAGCAGACTGGAGCAGTATTGATTCTCATTGTAGAGGCTGTCAATAAAGACTATCCAACAGTCCAGGAAAGAAGACTGGCACAGGAAATCATGTCCGGTAGTCTCCTCATTCAGATCAGGAAGCATCAGGTGAAATGGGACAGGAACACATAATGATACCAGCTGATTAATCACTTATATGTTATCATCAAACTTCCTCTCTTTCTCATCAATGAAATCTTCCACAACGAAACCTGTCGCAAATGAATGATCCAAGATTTGAGGGGCTGTTTCAGGAGTCTAGCATAGCGGCAGACAGCAGAAGAGACATAGTTAGAAATTGAAGTGGCAGGCGATTACCTATGATGACTATTTCTGTCCTCCGGGGATAAGTGGGAGGGTTCAAGGAGGGACATGGTGGGGGCGAGATGGAGATGAAAAGGGGGGCAAGAGAGAGGGGGGAGGGTTGGACATATGTTTTGACTGTCATGGTGTTATGATGAGGTACATTCTGACGGAGCATGTGGGAGAGGGATGAGACATGGATTGGATTACAACAAACAGAAGGCATGCTGGAGATTATGGTAGCCTTCAATGTCAAAACCTAAAGCTATTTCATCCCTATTTTTTTTTAACTTTCAACTCTGACAAAAGGAATTTGACAGTGAAGAAATATACTGGAATTTCAATTGTTCTTTTAGGTTGCATTTCACCCTGCAACTAAAAATGTCGTCATTTACTGGAATGCAAGGATGCAAAGCTCTGATGAACCCTAAACCTTCTTTAGTATAAATACCCCAAAAGTCTACAATCTTTGCCACGATCAATTGTCACCAATCTACAAATGACTATTGAATCAAATGAGGAGAACATGATTTATGGCCTGTCATATTAAAGGTACTATGTCCCATTTGCAGGCCAAAAAAATGAAAAGGTTAAATTCCAACGGCATTTGAAAGACAATACTAATTTAGAACTTCCCTAAAAAAACGGGGGCTTGAAAATGTCTTTAAGTGGGAAAATAACGACTATTAGTTGTCGAATCGACTTAGGAGCTATAGAGCCAGTAAGTAATAGTCTGATTTTTCAGACCATTGTACCGAATGGTCGTACGTTTTATGCTGCGCAAAGATTCAATCAGTTTAATTTTGGCCATTACAAGAAGTGGGTTATTGATGTAGACAAATGCTCATGTACCCTTTACAGCTCATTTTATGTATGTTATTACCAAAGATGAAAAAGCCAGTCAGTCACTCAATAGTGTCTGACAGTGAAGTCTAGCAAGTAAACGGGTTTCCTTGCATAATTTGAATATTAGGACACTGCTAACGCTTAAATTTCACAGATAGGACATACATGACATATTCATAATTCCTGCAAAGTTCTATAGAATTTGATGTTGGCTGCAAAAGGGACATAGTATCTTTAAAGCTACCAATGACTGAATCTATCCTCACATTAGTTAATTAGGATCCATGTTGTAGCTTGCTAAATAGGATTACATTGATTGGTGCAATCAAGGAGTGTTATGCTTGATCTTGCATTGCCTTTGGTTGTGTTGATGAGTTTATAATGCTATGAACTTGATATGGTATAGATGTGTGATTTTGAGACTGCTAAAAATTGAAAAACACAAAAATAACAAACAAACAAAAAACTTTTGAAGTTGTAGTGTCAAGAAAGCATAAAAATCTTTGAAAGATTAAAATGTGCCATGATGGTATTCCCTAATTATGATATCAAGCCAATCTGGTTTCAGATCTGTGACTGTGACATTTACCAACATTAGCTGCATTAACACTGCAACCAAATATAGTTGATAGTTGATTCTCACATTCCAGTATTTCGGAATGACGAAAAATAAAAAATCCTCAAGAGTGTGGTTTTTGTAAACACCCGCCGATTTTTACAGTTTAATTGCAAACTTTGGTAAGATACAAATTTTTGCTCACGTGACTCTCCTCGCTTTAAAGATACTATGTCCCTTTTGCAGCCAACATCAAATTCTGTAGAACTTTGCAGGAATTAGGAATATGTCATGTATGTCCTATCTGTGAAATTTAAATGTTAGCAGTGTCCTAATATTCAAATTATATGCAAGGAAACCCGTTTACTTGCTAGACTTCACTGTCAGACAATATTGAGTGACTGACTGGCTTTTTTCATCTTTGGTAATAACATGTACATAAAATGAGCTGTAAAGGGTACATGAGCATTTGTCTACATCAATAACCCACTTCTTGTAATGGCCAAAATTAAACTGATTGAATCTTTGCGCAGCATAAAACGTACGACCATTCGGTACAATGGTCTGAAAAATCAGACCATTACTTCCTGGCTCTATAGCTCTATTGACAACTAATAGTCGTTATTTTCCCACTTAAAGACATTTTCAAGCCCCCTTTTTTAGGGAACTTCTAAATTAGTATTGTCTTTCAAATGCCGTTGGAATTTAACCTTTTCATTTTTTTGGCCTGCAAATGGGACATAGTACCTTTAATACCTGCTAACGCATACACACTACTCACCAAAATATCAGTATGAGCAAACTTCTAAGGTTTTTTAATGGGTTTTCCCAGTACTGTAAATGGTAGTCCAGAAAATCGATGATTTTTCAAAATGGTGTCTGGGATGTTTAAATTTACCAACATTTGTGCAAGACTATCAAAAAGCCTGATTTTCAGCAACACAGATAAAAATCTAGAGCAGTCAAGGACAGTCTAGTATTTGAATCTTGAAGGAGATTGAAATTATTATGAACATATTGATCTTAATGCACCTTCCTAAATCGCTCACCATCACATGAAGAAAAATGATGAGAAAATTGTCCCCCCCCCCCAACTCTAGATGACATGTAAAATAAAGACATTCTCTACAGTTGGTATTCACACTATCACACTTGTGTTCACATTTTCATGAGTTTAATTCAAATCAAGATAAATTCGTAATTTTAAAAAAAATCATAATGTTTTGTCTTCCGATAGAAGTGCTTGTATGTTGTCCATTGTTGTGGGGGGTTTTTTTAGTACACATTTTACCAAACTCTACAATTATCAAGAAGCAAAGGTCACATGTTGATCAAATTCCAGTTGTTGTTTTGTTTTCACATTATCTATTGTAATTAGAAAAAAGTGAATGACATCTCACTCGGCAAGGCAATATTCATGCTGCCCAACAATATTACATCCTTAAAATAATACAGATTTTCATGAAAACAAAGACAAACTTAAGCATAATAAATACTGCAAAAGAGTAGGAAATAATATACC
The DNA here is from genome assembly GCA_037976565.1 of Mesocentrotus franciscanus. Taxonomy (NCBI): domain Eukaryota; kingdom Metazoa; phylum Echinodermata; class Echinoidea; order Camarodonta; family Strongylocentrotidae; genus Mesocentrotus; species Mesocentrotus franciscanus. The sequence goes on along the minus strand of CP137680.1, from coordinate 3,024,212 downwards.
CCAATATTCCCCAACATCTCCCCCTTGGTGCTATCTATGTAGTTTTATTGGGATTGTATTTTCTTATGAAAATTTGACTTTCAGATCAAATCCCTGCAAGCAGTAAATATAGAATCACATTGATTATTTGAAACCAGACAGTGATCTCATATCAATATTTGAGTACATGATTCCACCTTGCCTCCAGACTTCTTCATCCATCATCTTATTTCATCCTAGGAAAATTTAGGAGAAGACAACTTTTTTCTTCTCCTTTACTGGATTGATAAAAGATCATATGTAAGGAAACTTGAAACAATGAGATTTCTTTGCCCAAATACTGGAACTGTATCCTTCACAATTGCATGAGGTTTTTGGTCTAGAAATAATATAAGTAAAGCATTTTCAATCTGTCTCCTCGTTTACGTTTTCAATTTATTTTTTTAAAGATTTCACTTTAATGACATGAAATGCTAAGAGCTAAACATGTAGAGAATTGTATTGTCAGTTCTTCATATCATACTATATCATTTGTATCTTATTATCTGCTCTAAACTTTTCATTTTGTCATTCATGTGACCATTTCTTGAGACTATAAAACCAGAAATTGCTTTTTATAACATTCCACACTATCAAATTAATACAATCTGTATGAAATATATATGCTTTCTTGTTGAATGCGAACACAAGTGAACAAGGTATAGTTGAGACTACAGACATGATGAAGTCCGTGACAGTCCCCCACCAAAACCCCAATCGATAGAGACAACACAAGGCAAGCCCAATAACCTTTTGATCTTAACTACTCGGAAAATATCCCTCTTTAACCCCTTCCTTTCCCGAAGGAATCTAAATTTATTCGCCTCCTTTTTTTTTTATAGAGGGAGTGCTGCGTTGGTGTTGGCTGGGCATCAATATTGGTAGGGGGTCTTCAGCCCGAAACTAAATTTGACGGAGACAGATATCAACATGCCTCATTCACCTCCTACTTCGCTGCCCGTGGAACCGTGGCTGCTGTGTATGTGCACATGAGGAACCTCATTTAGAGTGCCCTGATTAAGCCAAAATCAAATAGGCACGCTTAAAGGTATTGCGTAATTACGGTTCTTGAAGTGTGCCAAGATTTGACCTCATTCTACTTGAAAAGATTGAAACTCAAGAACTTGGTTACTGATAGGACAGCTCTACATAGCAAAAAAAAAGAAATGCAGAGAGTGAAGGTAATTTTGCCCCCTAACTCTTCACAAAGACACACAAAAAGAACCACCTTAAAATAGAATTTTCTGTCAATGGGTTGTATACAAAACAGAGAAGTTTCACTTCAAGTAGCACCCTTTGAATAAAGTGGTGATCTTTATCCTGGCTCTAACATTTTCCAGTTACTACTGATTCTACTTCATCAGATATCATTTCAGTTCAACCTTAGATGTAACAATTTCTGAGATCTACTTGATGATAGCTAAAATAACTATATATGCCTGATAACCTGACCCCCTTTTTTACTTTTACCAGGGTATGAATTTTTGATTATATCACAGCCTAGGGTTTCTTCTCGTTCATTGTATGACATGAATCATCGATTTACATTATTCATTTCATCATTTAAATCACTTGCTGCAAAATAGAAGCTGTAGTATTCCTCTTCTACTATTAGGCATTAGGCAATTTTCAACATAATCCCATGATAGTTAAGCATAATAGCACTGCTGTAATTTCAATCATACATGTATGCTGCTTGAACTTATTACGATATAAATTTCATATTTAAATAAATTTCACTAAATTCCACAATTTATGATGGTAAATTTTCATAAAGTGCAAAGAGCTGTAGAAATATGAAAGCCAGTACCGGTCTGTAACTTCTCCATATAGCTACACATAAGAGGAACATGAAATTCTAAATGAAGATGTGGATCTTTAAAAGTGGGGTACAAAAAGGATAGCAGACGGTCTCGTCATTTTGCAATCAGATCACATTTCTGTCCCAGCCTGGAGACTAAACAAGAGGAATGTACCCCTGACATTCAGTCTATATACCCCCTAAGAAATTCATGACCTTGGACTACATTGACATCATGCTTTTCTTCGTAATAGTACAAATTACTCTCCAAGCCTAAATGTCTATTACCACAAGAATGCAGGTATTCTTCCTTTCAAATACCACTCTATAGCTACATTTACACTGCAAGCAGAAAACATTGTTTTTCTCAAATTCCAGAGTTTTGTCGGAAGTAGCTAGGCAACTACCCATAAACACGACGAAAAACTACAATAGAAACAAACAACTGCTGGAGTATTTTTTTTTAACGACGGCAGAAACTCCACTGGTTTTCGCAGTGTAAATGCTCACGCTCAAAATACTGGTGAACTATACTGGTGTTTGATCATGTAACTCTCCTAGCTTCCCTGCTAACACAAGCAGAGCAGGGACAAGTGGCGCATGTGTACAACTCACACGCACACAAAAAACAGGTATAGCAATCACTGATTGCTTTTATGGGTTTTTTCCAATAGTGTAAATGATATTCAAACCAATTGTGTTTTTTTCATCCAAATTGGTTTTTCTGTAATGTAAATGGGCCTACTTTCAACAACACCATTAAGTATGTTCGCTCATCATTTGAAGCCTATTATAGAAAAGGCAGAGGAACACATCACTGACACATTTCAATATCTCTAAAAGCTAGTTTCAACTGCTCTTCTCTAAAGCAGTAGGCCTAGATGAATATCTTCTCTGAAAATCATATAATTCATTCTAAATGTCAATCTGCTTGAGTTATCATTTTCTGGCCTTTCTGCCTTTACAGCCTTTACAGCCTTTACAGCACGAGACAGAGCATGATGAGTTCTGAGTTTACGTTATAATGTTACGTCCTTGTCTTCTTCACATTGCATTAACAACTAATGGTTGCTGTCCTTGGCATTGTAATACTTACATAGCAATCATACAATCCTTTTCTATTTAACCCCAAATCTGTATTCCATCCGTTCTCTCATCTAAGCCCCACATCATAGCGGCCTTCACTGATTGATAAAAGTGCTTTTTAAACGAGACACGGGTATTTTTGCCCGTGACCTTCCAGGCTCACCACACCTTGATCATCATCCAATATTAGTATGGATGGTTGTAAAGCACAGGGGCACATTGAATTTAAAGGTGATCTTGAGTTCTAGTAATTGAACTGTACTTTTTATGACTATTTGGCTAGTATTATCTATATTTACTAATGTATGAGACAAAAACCTTATATACATATACAATGGTTTTAACCAATGAATTTATCAAACTTAGTGAAAACTTCCTCGAAGCACCAAAAAGCAAAAAAGCACTGTAAAATAGTATTTGGTACATCATTGTATTGAAGACCTCAGAGATATGTCCCCACTTGTCTTTAATTATTTGTATACCGGTACACAACAGATTTTTGTTATCAAAGTCATGAAGCAATACTCACTTTTTTAGTGCTTGTAGTGATATTATTATAAAGTATCAATTCAAGTGCTTTTTTTCAGTAGCAAATCTCAAAAGATAACCTTTAATTAAACTCTCTTCACAGCAAAAACTTTATCATTCATTCCTCTTTCCTTGTTAACGAACCAGTCATGAATTTAGGAGCAATTCATTTTGATTTGTCTCCCCCTTGATTATATCCTCTTAAAATATGCCTCTCATATTCATCTCTGGAAAGGTGAGGGAGGGGGAGAAAAAGAGAGCGGAGAGAGAGAGAGAGAGAGAGAGAGAGAGGGCAAGGGAGAGGGAGAGAAGCACAGAGACTGAGGAAGAGATAGAAGAAGAGATAGAAACAGAGACAGAGACAGAGACAGAGACAGAAGAAGAGAAGAGATAGAAACAGACAGAGACAGAGACAGAAGAAGAGAAGAGATAGAAACAGAGGGAGAGAGAGGGAGAGAGGGAGAGAGAGGGAGAGAGAGAGAGAGAGGGAGAGGACAACTAGTATCCATGGTATCTGAGAATTCAGATCACGCATCCGTCAAGGACTCAAGTGCTACATGGAAGACACTGGGGATGACATTTAGACCCGTCTCTGCTACAACCTTGGACTCTATATAATGTAGTGGAAAATTCATAAATACATGAATTACAGTCATTTCCTGTGCATAAGACGGACTGAAAAGATGGAAAGAATTTTCCTTGTCTTTCTCTCTCTTTTGCTACAATTGGTATGGTTGTCAGAGTTAATTCAATAACCAGTCAACAAATCTTAACTGGCCACTCTTTGAGTGCTCTTTCTACATTTTTTGTTCATGCATAATTCAATATTCATTTTGATTGACAGTGCCTGTTTCCCATTTACAAAAAAAAAATATATAACCTCCTCCTTAGTAATCCTTCTAACAAAATATTTCTCAAAAATGTTGGGGAAAATGTCAGTTGTTATGATTTCTTGGCAGAGAAACATATGTCATGATTTTTACACTGTTTGACCTAAATTCATGTCCTCCAGGAAAAACTACATTCATGATGGAATGTGACATTCTAACATTTACAAGGGCTTCCTAGAGGCATTGATTTCCTCAACTTGAAATAAAAATCTTCAAATACACTTCCTGACTAAAAAAAATGTCTTTCTGTTTAATGTTAATATTTCACAAATTGAGCTTGATAATGTCAGGTTATTCATTGATTCATGTGAAACATGGTAAATATGAAAAATTTTCAACTGGTTCTTGATCGAATAGAACAGATATTAGATTATAGAAGAATGACCCCTTGCTGTAGTAAACAGAGGTATACTTACAACACGATCACAATGACTTTGGAAAATAATATATCAAGGTAAAGCAATTTCATTAGCCTTGTCCATCACCTTATGTGTAAACATTACAATGGCGTATTACACAATCTGAACATGATGTTGATGGATAAACAATGGAATACTGAAATTGACCTTGGGTTGATTTTGTGAAAGCCTTTCCGATCACGTTTTTCCCCCCTACTTGGTATTTATACATAATGCAAAGAGCTAGCCATATAAAATGGCCTGACTGACTGACAAAGGTCTATACCTGCACACTAGTGTCATCAGCATTGGTGTCTGACTTGTCACCATCACCAGCAGGCCCTAGCTCCAGAAACCACCCAGGATTTTAAACAAAAAAGACAGAAATGCATCCAATCCCCTGTTTGATAAGACTGTCAATGACCTTGACTTCAAGTCTCTGATGTGCTTTCAATGTAATTTGCACATTGTTTCACACCTAGCAATCCTACATGAATGTGCTGGATTTGGTTAGTTTGCAGAAACAGACCCTTGTTAATTGTAATGTGTATAACAGAATGTCTGAACTGCAAGACTATGAACTCTACTGCACTCCATAGGCCCTTTAGTAGAGCCGCTTCTGACACAGCCAGAGACTGACACAGCTCGGCTCAGATCAGACTTTGTGACCATGTGGGATCATGTATAAGTGGCACACTAGAGTCTGTTCCTGCAGACTAGCATTTGATAGACAATAGAGGTGTTTACATTGAATGTGGCTATGTGGGAGTATGCTATAATTGATGATCAGTCAGCCACACATATGCTGCAAACAGGGAGGATCATGAAGGAAGTAATCTTATGAAGATGTTAAAGGATTGCTTGATCGACCATGCAGTCAAGAAATTTAGATTAACTTCATCAAATCTATGTGAAGAAGCTCAAGTACATACTTACAGTGTTCTAACAAAGAAGGATGAGAACTGCATGGAAGTTCTTTTTTCTGTATGATGGTATCACCTTAATCATGTCATTGGAATTATTATTGTCAGGAAAGCAACTCCAACATAAAACTTAGTAAATTTAGTTGACTGATCTACCTATTGTGCAATTATCTGGAAGCAAGTACAATCAAACATTTACTTGTTAATTAAATATTGGATAGTTTCACATAGTTATGCAATCCCCTCCTTTTCAGTAACTGATGGTGATATCAAATACATAACTATCCTACAGCTGAAGATAAAACTACACATTTAATTGATGTATATTTGATGATATATACACTATTCTGATTACTAAATTAATTGATCATTATTTCTGTCCGCTGAGAGTTTAGGGGCTGCACTTTAGGAAGCATGAAAGCCCTTCTATGTCTTAGCTGGCACACTGTTAGAATAGGAACAGAGGGGTTCTAACGAGGCAAGCAACTATCCAGGACTTAAAAGGGCCTCTTTAAAGATTTAGGCACAAAAATTGGAACTGAGACTGAGCGATTGTGAAGTAAAGAGATGGCAAAGGGATCTGTTTGTAGAGCAAACAACCATGAAGGTATGCAGACATGTTTCAATGTTTGTCCTGATTAACTAGAACATGAATGATAGCAAATTCACTGATGATGGATGGGTAGGAGATTCATCATTCTCAGACACAAGAGAAAATGATTAAACAACATTGGATGCATGGGAGGGGGCAGATGGGGGGAAGGGGCATAATAATTGAGGCAGAAGACAGGTGGGGCACATAGATGGGCAGAATTGCAGTAAGGAATGGTGGTGGAGGGGGGAGTGAGTGTAGAAAGCTGATCTAGATCACACAGGTCATATCTAATCTCCACTAAACCCCCATCAGAAAGAAGAGTAAACACTCAATTAGAACACTGACAGGAGAATGAGGGCAAGTGAGAAGGGGCGGACAGGGGCATGCGGGGAGGACAACAGAGACAACAGCCAGGGGAATAACACTAGTCTTCTATACGCACCTGTAAAGGTGTTAAGAGAAAAAAACATGTCTGTAGTTGGCAGCCGAGCTGGGATGATCTAAATAAATATCCTGAACATTCAACGGGAGGTGGCCATCTTGAAAGATAAAATTACCATCCTGCTATTACCCTAGATCACATACCTTATGTAAAGTGACAGAAAAAAGTTGGAATTGTGTTTGTCAGAAACTCTATCGTTGTGCATCCCGGCAGATATTGCTAGACTGAACACATCATGTGCTCAAAAGCTGATAAGAAATTTGCCGGGCAATATTTGCTCTGAGCTTCATTTCATCTAAAATGAAGGGTAATTAGGGCTATGGTTGCTACTGGGTTCCAAGATTCCTGGTTAATATTAGGTATAGTGTTGGGTTCAGGGTTGAAGTAGGAATTCTGTTACTGTAGGAATTGGCCGTGGTGCATTCCTCACAGGAGTTTACCTCGTACAACCAAGACATGGCATTATAGGGTTGCAACTGGGTTTCAGTTTATGTTTAGTGTCAGGGTTAGGTATAGAGTTGGGTCCAGGTAGGGTTGCAACTGGGTTTCAGTTTATGTTTAGTGTCAGGGTTAGGTATAGAGTTGGGTCCAGGTTTGATGTAAGATGGTTAATGTTAGAAACTAAGCTAAGAGCAATTGTCGGCCCGAGGATATGTTGAATAATTGCTCATAGATGAATTTCTTACCTTCAAGAGAAGCTCATATCTTGGTATCCTCTGGATAGGTTGGATAATCAGATCACTCAGACTCAACTTCTCCTTGTTCTCCTTGGCTCTTTCCTGAAACAATCAGAATGCGAGAGGAAAAATTATCAAAATGAAAAACAAAAAGGGAGGAATTGCTTGGGACCTCCTATTCTGGTTTTGTAAGGTTACCACAAAGAAAAAAAAGGAACATAAAAACTTGACATATATCAAGACATTTTCATATGTAAACATCTTGAAAATATTATTGATAGAAGGATACACTTTGGGAAGATCACCCAAAACTGAGCACATGATATTTTCATTGTCTGAGAAGAATGTTGTGTTTATAAGCAAATTGGATCTATGATCTTGTAAATACATTTGTTATACTCTATCTTTGGTAAAGATCCTTCAGGTTTGAACATTAAAACTGATAACTGTTATGAGAGATATATTTTGAAGTGTTTAAATTATGACTACATTAATTCAATAATTTCTCTCATCAAAGCTACTCTTCAACCACCACAAGTTAATCTTGCTACAACTTTAAGCAACTGAAGAAAACATTATATCCTGCAACAAATACTGTTGCTCATTTTTACACATTAAACATGCTATATCCAACTAGATTTGGCATAATATGCATTTCGATAGACCCTAGCACAAGTTCTCCCAGACTTGGTATTCAGAAGGTTAAGTTCATATCTCATGTTTTTTATGCTTTCACTTCGACAGCCTGACACTTTCTGATAGTTCTGGTCCAGTTCTCCATTTCATTTTCCTGTTGGATTAGACCTAATACCCTGATCAATGGCTGGGATGCTATCCTAAGAATGTTGAATGCTTTAAGACAAGGATCTAGGAATTCACATCCGTCCATACTTGTTAAATCCTCACCAGTCACCCTATGAACCTCCGTTTCACTCTCAGAGATGAAGACAAGTATTATTTTGATCAACAATCTCTACCTCTTCCATGCACTCTTCAGACTGACAACGCACTGATTGAGGTGATAAACATTGCAAGCATTCACACTCCAAACAGAACGACTTCCTCAGAATGGGATTACGCCCATTTTGAAGTGATACTGGAAAATACTTTAAAGATTTTTAAAATCTGTTTTACATAACGATTCATGAGTATCCCAATGAAAACTGAAGATGGACCATGACTTAAGACATCCTAATTTCATTCTTAGTCTTAAAGCTCTATCATGATTGCTGATAACTAAATGCAAATATTTCATCTTCTTGGATTCACAAGAGCTAGCTCAGATACTTAAAAGAAAAAATTTGTAGTTCCCAGATAATGATTTCTAAGTTCTAGTCAAATGAATATATTTCATTTACACTTGAGATGGCAATAGTAAGATGTATTAGCACAGGTGAATCATTCTTTTTCACAATTATTTGATAAGACGGAAGGGTAACGGAAGTATAAAGAATGATGACAAATACACCTCATCTCGAACAAATCTGTAAAAGTTTTTCATTGGAGCTTCTACTCCTGCGGAAGTAAAGCAATCACAGAAAGAGAGAAGACAGGGTTATAACCTCCAGTATGAATGCAATACTAAAGGAATCCCTCTGCTGTGACAAGAAAAAAGAGAATTCCAATGTCTAAGTTTGAATGCGAGGACTACAGTGGTGTGAGCGGACATGCCTCTCTTAAAATATTTTCCAAAAGTGTCAACTGTAAACAAGTGCCTAGCCTCAAGGTGCTAATATTTGACAACTTTTTTCCCTCTCCTTTCCATTTCCTCCTCTTTGGACAGACAATCCCTACTTCAAATGTCCATGATTGTGATAGGCATGTTCCATGATCGGCACTGACAAAGACTGCTTGAGTAAATATGTCAGCATGGAAATAAATTTCATCTGATTGATATTTTGTGCAAATTAGACAACACATTGGCGAGGTGATCAGCACGAACTATATATAAGGTAATCAATGTCTGTGTTTTGATGCACACACATCGCAAGGTCAAGATAAGTTCACAGTTATATGCCCTACATTGGTCTAACAGAGTAAGAAATCATTATATAATTGTATCCTATAGTGATATTTAAATCATTTATAAACCTTCAGATTAATCTACAACATGTTTATGGGCAAGCCCAATGCATTTGATCACTTTGTGTTCCAGACATTTCCCAGTATACCGGTAGTGGAATAATGATTATAATCAATTATCAACATTCAAAGTATCATAATCCTTAATTTTTTTCTTCTTTACCTCAAGAAATTTTGCAAAAGCTGGTTTAGCAGTTGCCTTGCTGATGAGGTTCTTAGCCTTGTTGAAGTTGTTGGTGAATTCTGAGTAGGTGTCCAAGATTGGCTGCTGAGCAAACTGAAATGAGAGAAGAAAGAGAACACAATCATAACATTTCATCTTTTTCAAATGATATTCAAAATGTCTTTGAGATCATCCTTCTACTTAGCAATAATACAAAGTTAATTACTAAATAGCTGCAGAATCAATGTCCTTGTTATATTTATCGACTTGAGTTTCATGGATATTCTAAATGGAAATGAGTGAGATCTTCAAAACCAGTTGTAAATATTTAGATCAACAAATCATCTACTGAGCATGTAACTTAAAAGTTAATGCCACCTGGCTCTCAGCAAATAAAATGTTCATAAGACCTCTTTTAAGGGTTATACTTAAAGGCCCACGTGTTGGGAGCCCCAAAAATTTGATAGCAAATTTCACTTAAATGGTATCATAATGTGAAAGACGATGTCATTTGAGACACATTTCTGCTAGGATTTTCAAAACAAATGTGTTTGAAGATGAATATTGATGAAAGAATACAAATCTTGGGTTTTGTGTTGTACGCAGAAAACCTAAATTTTGTATTCTTTCATCACTGTTCATCTTCAAACACATGTATTCTGAAAATCCTTGCAGAAGTCAGTGTTAAATGACATCCTCTTTCACTTCATTATACAATTGAAGTGAATGTTTGCCATCAAATTTGGGATAAGGTTAATGGTATAACTACAATGATACATGTATCAACATTCAGGTTGGTGTTCAATATTGAAAAGTTAACTGAATTGAATCAATTTTCTCTTCACGACATTTCACAATAGGATCACAGCTCCAAAATATTTTATTCATCCAATGCAAATATATTCTTTCAAATCAGTGCAGTTTACAAGGGTAGGCAAGGATTGATAGAGAAGTACATATTGGTAAAGCAAGATCAAAGGCAGAAAGAGCACTGTTGTTTATACAAACACGTGGATTATGATCTTGGATATGAAATCATTGAATTATAGAAAGTAATCAGAAGATAAAAACCATGCAGATTCATCTAAATTGATGATGGACAGTGACATTTATCATTTATCAATAGTTCAAAAACCATCATAACAATTAAAGAGGGCATAAGATGAACATTTCATAGTAATACTTCTACCCCTGCATTATTCATCATCGTGAACTAAACATCTATTCGGCATCATATCATCCGACATCAATATCGACAAACAGATGCAATCTGTCATGAATTGCTTGGTAAATTCTGATCACCCCCTTGATAACCAAGCTCAAGAATAATATCATCTGTTTGGAGCCAGAAGGGCGTTAACTCATATACTTGAACAATTCATTAACGGCCTTCTGGCTCTGACCAGATGATATGCATTCAGTAGGCATTGGAAATCATGTAAAATGATCATAGTTTAAACCACTACACTGTACATGAGGCAGAAATGCAATATTTGAGGGGGACCACCGACCAGAGTGCTCTGTGGTGTTGTAAGTTCTGTTGAATAAACACTGATTAATAATTCTAATCACTACGACATACATGGCGGTATGGAGGGACCCTTTGATGTTGGGATTCAAAGTGGTTGGTACACACACCACTTATCCAGAGATTCAGACTGATAGAGAGATCACACCACTTACACAAGGAACCATTCTGCCAAGTAAGGGGGCCTAAGATACTCCGATTGAGAGAATTCAGGCATATAGGAAGATGCATAACGGATGATGTACAAAGTGCTCAGATTTGAAAGAATGATGCACACAAAGTCAAACCACTGTGTACTCCTCCTCCAACCCAATGGTATCATCTACTGAGAGCCAGTAGATCATTAACTCTTATAATTTTACTCAGAGTTAGAGAACGTCTTTCTACTTCTAGCACTCAGCAGACGATAGGCCGATACTTTTACTAATAAATTCTGATCTATCAGGGCAACTAGATAAAGGTCATAAATAATTACATACAGCACATGATCATATCAGGTTAGAAATATATATATCATACATGGCTTATCTAAGTGATATATGGAAATAGATACATTCAGTCTAGACAGTATTGATATTTTGAAATTGGATTGCCTTATCAGAGGAGAGGGTGGGTAAATTCTCACAATGCCTTGCAACAATGGTACAACCCCCCTGCCGCCCCCACCACCATTCACTGATGAAGGAAAGAGATGAAAATGTCAAAAAGAAATGAAATGCCAACAAAAAGATGAAAATTTCAAAAAAGGATCAGGAGAGTAAGATAAGAAAAGAGAAATACACAAAGAGGGAGAGAGAGAGAGAGAGAGAGAGAGAGAGAGAGAGAGGAGAGGGGGGAGTAATTTATTAATTTACTTGTGATTGGAATAGATAAAATGCTCAAATGCGGTTTGGGTTTTAAAAGATGATATGAAAAGAAAATTGCTGATCACTTCTTTCAAGCACAGCACAACACAAATCCTGTTTACAAACAAACTGACAACCCGTGATTAATTTGTAGGACTGTTCCTTTTGTGTCTGTGAAAACAGGGCCTTGGATGTACAGGTGTGAATAGCTAATTGTGTCTCATTACAAGTCATTATCCCCAAACAGTGATAATAATTACTCATGGTTCACTGGTCAAGTATATACATGGACACTGGTCCACTACAATGACCATGGTCAATGGGAGATTGAGGGATTCACACAGTGACACAGAAGCTGCATTTACACTACAAGCAGAAACCCTCAATTTTTCTCACATTCCAGAGTTTTGTCAGAAGTTGCTAGGCATCTACCCATAAACACAAAGAAACACTCACTTCTGGAGTGTGGTTTTTTGAAACGCCTTTCGAAATTCCACCGATTTTGGCAGTCTTAATGCTTGCGCGCAAAACACTGGTGAATGATTACAGTGTTTTGGTCACATGACTCTATCGCCTCCTTGCTAAAGCATGCAGGGCAGCCATAATTGGGCACAACTCACACATTAAAAAAAAACAGAATTATCAAATACAGACGCTTTTTTTTGGTTTATTCAAGTAATTTAAATGGCAGTTAAAAAAACGATGTTTTTCAAAATGGTTTTTGGCTGTGTAAATGGGCCTTATAAGGACACTGGTCTATTACGATGACCGTGGTCAAAGGGAGCTTGAAGGATTCACACAGTGACACCGACATGCAATCTTTGACTTCAAATTAACCCAGTTTTAAATCTTATGCAACTCTTTTTTTTCAAGGCTCAGTGGGGATGTTACGTGTTAAAATGATGCAATTAATCTTATTTTCAAGAATTACAGACAAAAGGGCATTTTACTCCACTAGTGTTACGTAAAGCATCTATAGATAGAGAAAACGGGCAGAGATTTGAACCTGAACCTCTCCAAGTCAAGTGAAAGTACTGCTACACTATGAAGAAAAACCTTACAGCCTACATAACTGCTTTGACTCCATTTCTCTTGCTTACCTCCCTCACTACACATGGCCTATATCATTCATTTGTATACTGTTAAGAACAGGTTTTTCATTGCAAGGACAAATGACAAACCAGTAAAGTTCATACCCATTACCAATGATTCATCAGACTACATCAGACATTTTCTGTTGCATATTCAACATCACAAATGTCCCTAATGGCTTCCATTTGACCCTGTTATTATATTGGAGAATCTTAATTCGTAAATGGGGGACCGATTCCCACAATATTACAAAAGCTTGTCTATACAACAAGCCCATGGTTAGTGTACATTGTCAATATGTACACAATCCCCAAGTCTGCTCAAACAGATGTAAACACTGCTTTTACCCTCTCTCTCTCTCTCTCTCTCTCTCTCTCTCTCTCTCCCTTTCTCTTCTCTCTCTTTCAATCTCTCTCTTTAGTTCAATCCCTTTCTCTCTCTCTCTCCCTTTCTCTCTTCTCTCTCTTTCAATCTCTCTCTTTAGTTTAATCTCTTTCTCTCTGTCTCTCCGTCTCTCCCCTTCCACCAATTAGTAGGGCAGTGACATTTCGTTCACTCTAACCCTCTAACCTTCTATCCTGATTTTCAGACGATTATTACCCTCTGCTGCCTTTCATACAGAATGAAATCATAATTCCCACAAATGATCAATCTTGTGATCCACATAACAGACTTGGGTAAACAAACACAATGACTTTATAGGTAGATCTGAAGTTCCCTAGATCGTTATCGCACTAAAAATAGAGTTCATTCTCCGTAACTGCCGCCGACAAGATGGCTTTATCTATGTCATGATGGAGAACATAATTCATTCATATGGATTCTTTTCCTTTCAGATGTAAGGTCATATGGAATACTGGTAATTAATCTGATTTTCACAAGAAGCCGTCTCTCAAAAACGTGACTTTTGACCATGTAGAAAAAACAAAAAATATCATGAAGGTTCGCTGGACCAGCAAAAAAAACAAAAAAACAATAAAAACCATACACATAGATACATCGGATGGCGCCTGTGCAGATCAGGTTTTATCTTTAGGAAACCAATAAAATCATTTACCGGGTATACAACATTGTTTAACAATTATCGTAGATCATGTAATGATTTTGATTTCAGTATAAATTTGTTGGGTTAAAAAATATAAAAAATCAATATAGTCCTCCTTTACACTGTATCTACTTCATGATATTCTGATCAATGGGCCTATCCCTTTCCCCATGTATCAACACTTTTTATCTAATATCCTAATCATCCATACCTAATCCCACCCCTTCTCCTTATCACTCCTTCGGTATGAGGTAATATCTCCTTCCCATTCTCCAACTCTTCTTTGAGAACTATATTATGCCAACCGTCCCTTTCTCAAAACTCATTTCCTATGGGGCAATTATCATCCCCCCTTCTTCCCCACACTACTACTACTACACAAGAAAACATGACCACCCCCCATCTTCCCCACACTACTCCCACACAAGAAAACATGACCACCCCACCTCCTTCACAATAAACTTAAAGGTAAAGACCAGTTTTAGAAACGCCCCCCTCTCAAAAAATGAAATGGAAGCTCTCATTACCAATCATGTGAAAGAATATGTTTTGACTAATACATGATGATACAAATTTTGCCGGGAAACCGCCTACTAATTGATATATTTGGTAAATTATTATATCTATTTGTACCAAATAGATATCGCGCATGTGTCATGCACATGTCACGTAGTCCCATATACATCTTTCTGTGTACAGTGCTTGTAATTTTACCAAGACTGGGCCAAATTTCTTATCATTTTGATGATTCCAGAACCTTGCAGTACACACCAATACTTATATCGCATGACCAGAACTGGTCTTTTTCTTTAAGGAGATGCTTGTTAGGGGAACCATGCCCTCTCTTCCTCACCTCTCATTTCATAGGTAAATCACCCCCCCCCCTCCTTTTTATTTCTGAGGCACTCATTATGACTATAGAAACATATCCATCCCACCCACCTCCTTCACGATGAACTTTAGGAGATGCTTGTTAAGGTGAATGGATGCCGATACAGAGGTCATGACCCCTGCTGATTCTCTCCTTGATGGTGACATGATAACCCCACACGGACTACCAACGCCATGTCCACTCCTCATCAAATTTTGTAAGAATAACACTTCCTTATTATTTCCACTTCTCTAACAATGGACTACCGATGACATGTCCATTCCTCAAAAACTTGCTAAAAATAACCCACGTCTTTATTATTTCCACTTCTCGAGCATGGTGCCATGTCCGTGATCATGCGATGATGAATTGACGATGGAGCCTCTAAATTTATGCAAGCCTTGAACCATCGATACAAGGTTTCATCTTATATAATACATAGGATCTATTGTACAAGATGCATGCATTTCAGTATTAGATCAGAGTGAGAATTCAAAGATTGCTTTGAATCTTCCTGAAAATATCTGAGTTATTTTACATAACTAATTAGCATATTTCACCAAAAACCATACAGAGAAAAAAAAAGTGATTCAAATTCAAATGATTAAGAAATGGGTGTCAGATTTCAAGGTATATAATTTGAGCAGATATTCAAATTTCTTGCTATCATCAAGATTTTGCATTTTTTGAGCATGCTACAACTCTACTACTATCTCAATTGATAATAGTACACAAAATTCTATTAAAATGAGCATGTAGGCCTATACGAGGGGGCGTTGATGCAGGTTGAATACCAATACAGCATCCTACGCCGACCTCATGTAATTAAATGCACACTGAAAAGCATCATTGCACATCAAGCGAACCTCCCCCAGGCCAATGGCTCTTCTCACACATGCACCACAAAATGCTCAAGCACGCATGCCTTCACAGATGATGCGATCCTCCACCTCCAGGTCTATATGGAGGAAGCAGCCTCAATCTCAATTCATCTAGAGAGCGGTTAACGAGGGTGCTACCCTCTTTCATCTGAAGGATCTTCCCCTTGTTAAATGAATCCAGGGACGTCTCACTCTCACAAAGGTGTGCTATCATCTTCTCTCGAGCACCGCATCAATTCTACTTGGTGTAAATTCTATCTGGGATAGGGAAAGAGGACCCAGTTACATGAAATAGCATTTTTCCCCCTCTAAAATGCAGGCATTTGAAGGGGGGGGGGTGAAGGGGGATGTGGGGGATGTTCAATTCAAAGGGCAATCCCTAATTTAAAAAATAAAAATAATGTTCTATCAGTTTTTAAAAACTGAACCATACCAATATATTTGCTTTAAGTTGCAGGAAAGTGATAAAATGTATCAGCCTTCACAGTCTATGTAGATGTAGATGCAAATTATGCAACTGTTATTATCTACAATGGGAGGGGAACATTAAGACATGAAGTTGAATGATACTGCATGAGTGTGCTAGGATGGCAGAAAACAGAGATGTGTGGTAAAATGTTGCAATCAACCTCCCAGCCCGGAGAAGATACCTTGATAGATAGATTATCTATATTTATCCCATATTCCTCGAAATTCATCTACATTTTACTCCCACAGCTCTAAATTCCTTGATGAGTTAAAAGATCTATCCTGGGTAAGATCTTAATGAAGGTTACCATCCTCTTGTTCTCCAAACCCTTCATTCTTATCCCAACATCTTCATCCTTCTTACCTGCTTTGTTCTGGACAGAGTGAAGATAGATGTGAGTGATTTTGGTCTTTTTGGATTTCCAAATTCCTTGGAGAAGAGCTAAACGATCTCTTTCAATGCCTACAAGTATATCCATATAATTACAGTGACAATCAGTCTATGGTCTATTTGAGTAGCTATTAGTTTGAATACCTGTCTTTCAGGTGATCTATTTGTAACTTCATAAATAATTTGTTTCTTTATAATTTATCTTGCCATCTGTCTATTTATCTCTTCCTCTAAATCTCTTTTCTCTTGTATCTGTCTGGTAATGAAGGGTATTACCAAAATGAAGTAAAAATAGGATAAATGTAAAACTTTCATATATGTACTTCCATAAATATCATTATCCAAAAGCATGTTACCTTTGTTTGGCACATAAAACATGCATTAAAATATGAACATACATTTGTTGAGGTGTGAAAATGTGTGGAGCCAAAGGGCATTAACTCAAATCAGTTTACAGAGGAAACGCCCTTCTGGATCCAAACAGACTATATAATTGAAAACTGGGAAAGTAGGGCAAAATCAGAGAGGAAGAATCACATGACTATCAAATAGAAGGCAATGAAACCACAATCGTATGATGATTAGCCAGGTGAAAATCAATACAACAGATATGGATGGACTGCAATTCCACATCTGTAAGCAAACATTTTCAACTGGTGTGTCCTAATTGCTGCTGCAAGTTATAAAAGGTAGGGACTCCCCCTTGCCTATGACAGATTATACAAACCAATAAGAGCAATTATTTACATAGATCGATTGAGAATTTACGTCATGATGTGAATTTGGGGGATGAATTTATAAGAGAAGACAGCTGTGTTAATAATCGTTGGATATTGTAAAGTATGTCATGTCTTAAAACAAAGTCCTCAAAATGCAGGATCACCTGTGCTTCAGAAGAACATTGATTTGACTGGCTTACATTTGGCTGATGTAATGATGTCACTTATTTTCTAATAAATGTTCATTACGCTATTTGACTAGTGATCTGAATACTTACAGACTGACTAATGATGTCACCGATCTTCTGTTCACTATGCCATTGTTTCATCCTATCCTCCAGTTGGTCCAGGAACTGTTGATGATTGAGAAGGATCTCTGGTATCTTGTAGAACATCACCTCCAGGGATGCTTGGTCACAGAGGCTGGAGTTGTCTGGGCTCTTCAGTGGTTGGAGATAACTCTGAAAGACACAAGAAGAACATAATAACTGGTCACTATCTCCTAGGATTGGTAAGTACTCTGAATAAAGATGGTAGTACATAGAATGTTTTGCATACATGTATTTGGCAGCAGGGTTGGCCGGGGTGACACATTCCCAGCAATGGACCAGCGAAAGCAAAGGCACACAGAGTTTCTAAGCTAGGGACTCAACTCCACTACCTCAACTAGGTGTATATAGTCAAATTTGACTGAACATCAAAAATACGACCAACAACAACATATCTCACAGCAAACACTCTATTTGTGATTCAACAGGACTGCATTAGCTATGACTTTGTAAAATTGCACGAAATGCAATGTTTGGGAAACTAACCTCGGAAAAAGAAAAGCCAAGTACTGTAAAATCAGGAATGTTTAAGTCCATGAAACTTTTGCAAATTGGGTGATACTAGCCTCCTGACATAAGATGGTTAACATGCTTATGTTACTAATACCTCTCTTTTGCAATCTCTTTCTATCTCTCTCTCTCTCTCTCTCTCTGTCACTATGTCTCTTTCTCTGTCTCTCTATCTCTGTCTCTCTCCCTCCCTCTACTGGTGCTTTTCAAGACTTCCCACAAATGATATTCAACAAACCTTTCCAGACAAATGGTGAACCACAAATCCCACTAGTGAAATACTCATTGAATTAATCAGTCCTCTTTCTTTTTTCTCTTTTTTTCAAGATAACCAAACAGTTCTCATGTTCCATTTGTATTCCAGTAAAAATCATAATCTGTAATGAATTTTTCTCCATCCATACTTCCATACTGGCATAAAAACTATTACAAAACCATGACCTAGAACTAAAATCGAGACTCCCTAATCGGAGCCCCTAATTAAATGGAAATGTGCAAGACCGAGCGAAGATCATCTATAAGTAGCCCCTATGAGATTTTTTTCACTACGATGAAATGCTCGGAGATGAAAAGAGCATGGCTGTCAGTTCTGATCGCAGGCTACCGGATCTGCAGCTGAATGTTGTCATAAACGTATGACCTTTAACGGAATCTAAGCTAATCTCATATTTGGTCACGAAAAGCTGTCTGATATTTGGATAAATCTCGCTCAATTTCTCTGGAAGGAATCAAGCGAGGAAGAGAGACAGGAAGAAGGAGACAAGAGGAAAGAAGGAACTAGATAAGATAAGATGAGGTAAGGGACAGGTGAAGAAATAGATGAGCAGATGGGAAAAATGAAAAACAGTTCATGATTGAATGAGAATAAGGAAGAGAGTAGTTAAATGTAAAAGTGACGGATCATTTAGAGAGTTTTTGAATAAATCTTGTCAATCCTTAGTACAAAAAATGCAGAAAAGATTTACAAGAATTTTAGCAGATATCATTTTGTGTAATATCAACTAAGACTAATATTTTGATCTGGTAATGTACACCGAATGCTACAATATGTAAATCAATCATATCTGCATCAAGAATTCTATAGTAAATTCATATTAGTAACAGCTGAGTTATTAACAAGATATGAAAATGAAATATAAAAGTAGTTGAGACATGGATGTTATGATAAATAAGTCTTCTGTTAAATGACAACTACACTGGATTGAGTTCACGTGAAGACATGTACTAGTCACTGAATACAGAGCAAATTGAATTCCACTTGTTTTTAAAAACAATATATCCCTTCCTTTTCAGCCTTTAAATTATCATCCTTCATGCCACTCAATATACCTTGCTTCTTCAATGCCACTGCTATAACCACGCTCTGTCCCATCTATTCATAATCATGTAAGACCCTCCTTGTTCTCACGTTATCTACCTTAGATGTAAAGATACTCAATATTAAAATACACCTGCAATGAAAATCATTACCGGAAACCTTATATCGTTCTTCATTGTCACATCTCTAATCAGGTATCCACTTAAAATCTCCCATCACAGTTAATTTAATCCCTACCAAATTTACATAAAACAAATAGATCTGAGACATAGAAAGTAACATGATGCTTCAAAAGATATTGTCGAAGAGAACTTTTTTTGCCTTTTATAACCATTGAAAAGGTGATTTAGATTTTTTTTCCCTACACATTGTGCAATTTCCACTTCAGATTAATAAGATTAAAACAGAAATTTGCTTTGCAAATAAAGAAACAGTTTGAAAATGAAGTGTTTTTGTGTGTTCAGTGAAATCTTTAAGGATTTGTTGTGTTGGAATTGAGATTTCTTCAGACCAATTTCTAAAATTTCTTTCCAACCGAGCTGACTTCTAGCTTTTCAGAGCTCTTTTGGGGATTTCCCAATCTTCCTCACACATGGCCTGGTGTATTTTCTTATCCACAAAATAGCAGCAACAACAGAATAAGGATTAGACACAATAACAAAATACAGAGTTTCATTTTTATGTTTGCAGCTACATGTAGGTAGAAGAGTTAATGATATGCCAGGGTCTCCAGACTCCAGAGTGAAGCATCTCCTCCAACAATCAAGGATTGAATAAACAAGAGTATCAAAGAACTTGGAACCTGCCTGGTTTATAAGGCATGCATGCTCAGCTAAAAATAGATCCACCTGGATTAATGTTACATTTGTTGACATTTGAAAATCAACATGGGAAAAAACACGAGAGCTGTTCCACTTTAAAGGGTTGCCCATGAATATATTCATAGAGGAGGAGGAGGAGGAGGAGGAGGAGGAGGAGGAGGAGGAGGAGGAGGAGGAGACAGAGAGGGAGACAGAGAGGGAGACAGAGAGAGAGAGGGAGGGAGAGAGAGGGGAGGCAGGGAGGGAGAGAGAGAGAGAGAGAGAGAGAGAGAGAGAAAGAGAGGGAGGGGAGAGAGAGAGAGAGAGAGCCTGGATAGCCGTATTCGCACAAGCCATGGTAAACCACCTCACAAAACCACTGCAGAAAATATAAACGAATTTAAAGCACAATGCATTTCACATTTCTATGACACACATATCTGTACCACATTCATGAGGCCACTGTCACCCATAGCTATATCCCCCTCCCCCAAAACACATATTTTATTGATTGTGGAAATTCAGAAAGATAACTTTTGAATTGTTCATGAGAAGTGAAAAAAACAATGGTACAATTCATAAAAATGAATGCACTAGTTGTCAAAACAGGGGACGTTTGAATGATTTGAAAAAGAATAGTAAGTCTTTGTGCACTTTAGAAAGAAAGGTGGGAGTAAGATATCTTAGAACTTGACAAAAGATGCAATTTCATCAAAAATCCTTTCCGACTTTGAACTATTTGAATATATAATGCCACAGAATAAAACACTCCTATTGTAATCAAGTCCACCCACAACGTCATTAGCTTAATGTATCATCTTCCTAATGCTTCTCTTTTCTTCTGGTAAAATGGGGATGATTTTGTTTAAATTACTATCTCTGATGTGGATTGTAGAGGAATAACAAACACGTATTGCAGCTTAACCTTTCCGCAGACCTTTCCGCAGACCTTTCCGCAGCTGCTATACGGTGGTCTAAAGATGGGTATCCCGTGGGCATTCTATGTTTGCATTTAGAAGGTAAAGTGGGGGTCTGGGATGGGGTACATAACTACAAAATGGAATTTCTGATCATTTCTGAATCCACTGTATGCAGAAGTGTAGCAAGAGTCTGAAATATGAGAAGAAATATTCCAAGTAGAATTATTTCAATATAATACTTGCGCAATAATTGCAAAATACTAGGTTCATGTTTAGGCATTTTTACACACATCTACATCTAGGAACATTTACACATAACACAATAGCAAAGCCTGCTCAAG
The DNA here is from genome assembly GCA_037976565.1 of Mesocentrotus franciscanus. NCBI lineage: Eukaryota > Metazoa > Echinodermata > Echinoidea > Camarodonta > Strongylocentrotidae > Mesocentrotus > Mesocentrotus franciscanus. The sequence goes on along the minus strand of CP137680.1, from coordinate 3,002,551 downwards.
AAATCAACCTCATGTAATTTCATTTGCCTTGTCCATTACCGGTACCTTTGGAAATGCGTGAACATTACAATGATATATTATGTAATCTGAACATTGTTGATTTCTATGGGATATAAAATAGGATACTAATCTCCCTCAAGTTCTATTTCTTGAAAGTCTTAACAATCACATTACATAAAGGGTATGGCTTGACTTGGTAAATAAATAGTTGATACACACAATACCATTTATGTTTTATTTCTGAAAATAGAGAGCATATCCAAGAACTCCCAGCCTACAGAATATAGGATGAAAACAGAGGGTTTCTATACCAGCTTTTCCTCTGAATCTCTTGTTTGTTACATTTAAAGATGACACCTAATAGCGCACCAGATGGTACATAGATCTGCATAGGACTTCATGGTTTACACGATATTGCCAATCCTCCGTAAGATCGCTTTACGAATGGCAACACTGAACCAAATGTTAATTACCCTTTTCATACATATAGATTGTGACAGGTAGAAACATCTTACTATGATGTCACATCGTCTATGAGGGAGAATGCACAGAAAGGGATTGCATCTTGAATACCCATTGGAATTACAGACAGGAAGATAGCTGATGAAATCACAGTACAAAATTAACATACTGGCTTTGATAATAAAATTTTCAAAATAATATTCAATATTTTCTTACGATATTATCAGTCACCATTTTTGGATTGTAAAAAAAGTACATACCGGTACTCCTTTTCTTTAATTAATATTTCCCTTCTAGCAGTATCACAAAAATGTAAACTAAACTTTATGATGAGTCCTTATTTCAAGGTCTAGAATGCTATATACTGAATACTAATAACTTTTCAATTGAGAAAAAAATGAAAATATGAGAAATCATTATTAATGATGAATAACAAGTCATTGTCTCTTATCTACTTGTTTTTTTAATCTAATCCTGAATAAATTCAGTGTGTAAGTCATGCACCCAGAATGAAAAACAATTTTTCGTGCTTTTCACAGAGCCGACCTACTTTGCAGTTAACATGAAGAGTAGAAAGTACATCGCACTTGCAAAGATAAATATCATACATTGATGGCTGTATGTAAATTGCCAACCTGGGGTGTATCTAATGCATAAAACATGGAACAGGAAAGGACCCCCAAAAAGAGAAAAGAATCACCCAAAGAAGAAATATTTTTATGACCCATTTTATGAGTTTGTATTCGTCTTCCAGGGGCGGAGCAGATCAGACTACAATCAGATATGATCACTATCTGTTATACTCCCATGACTTTCAATGGGATTACAAAAAAATATTGTGATTCAAAATTTGCGACAGAATACAACAGTTTGCTGCATTAACTTGTTAGATAGGTTGTTTAGATTGCATATCTTGTCTCGGATCTGACCTTCTATCTTAAAACTGTGAGAGCTGAGCTTAAATTTTGATATCCCTGAGTACTCAAAAGGAGAATGATATACTGGATTTGATGATATGCCAGATATGATATAACTAACAGCCCACATTTTCACCCAATTTTTTCTACTTTTTTATCCTGTCATTACTTGTGATCTAATCAAGAAGGTAAATTTTAAGTGATAACAAGATAAATTTTTTAGGCCTTGAATTTACAATACGAACCTGGAACCTTTTTTTCAAATGAAAAGAGTCATCTCGGAATGCATCATCATATGGTCGAAAGCTACCAAATGCAGCACATTGTATAGTGATATATTATTCAATTCCAAAAATGATTTTCCTAACTCAATTTTTAAGGTGGTGCATACAGCCACCAATAATACAGATTAATTTATTTTAATACTCAATTCTATCAATTAACAAACTCCTAGCATAATCAGAATTATCTGAGTTTTCCCATTTTCATACAATTATTGATAACCACCCCTTTAATGGTACTACCTAAAAACGGAACGAACCCTTCTCAATAATTCAGATTGATGTGTAAACACACGTAAGGGGGTGTTGGTAGCGTTGTGCGTAAAGTATACGCTTCATTGGCATCGTATGTCACCTTTGGGAAGATGTTTGTAGAGCAGTTGTGAACCTCATGGGCCTTTCATGACTCCAGGCTGGTTTCTAGACTCAAAAAGTTTACGCTTTCCCTTCTAGATAACATGATTACAGTGACCGGTCATTGAAACTCTGGGTAATTTTAGACATATACCAATATATATTACATCTATACACATCCGTTTTACTTTTAGCCTCATCTTCTACACACAGGAAGCACCTTGCTAGCACTCACTTCACAATTTGCAGAGATGTTCTATTTTGAGAGGTCATTTGAGAGATGTTGTTTACACGAGGCAAATCATAAGGGGTTACACTACCTGCCAATGTGATCATGTATAATACCTCTAAAGTACAATGCAGAGATTTTGAAAGTAGCAGTCAGTGAGAAATCTAACATGTCTAATGCTTCATCCACACACTCATCAAATGCAATGTATCATTTGGATAGGTGTTTTCATTGATTGCAAAGCGCATTGAGATTGAGAGCCTATGGTCCTGAAATGTATCATAGAAGAACAATATATTATTGTTATTATCATCATCATCGTCATTACCATCACCATCACCATCACCATCACTATTATCATTGTTATAATGCAGTTTCCAAATTCCAGGATCATAGAAGGAGGCAGTGAAAAAAATACACGGGGCTTAGGGCGAATTTGCCCCCGAAACGCCCAAAAGAGCCCCCGAAAATCAGAAAAGAGCCCCTGTAAATTTGCATAGAGTTCAATGCAAAACAAATTTTAGAAGGTTATTTTTATGCAGGCAAGCTTGAAAAGTAGCCCCCGAAAAATAAATATTAATTTTTTCCCTGGAAGGAGGCATTTTACACACTTAAATGCCACTTTAGCCAATCATACAGTAGATATACTGTTCGCACATGATAAAACTATAGATGATTGACTACACTCTTTTGGGAACTCCCTGGTTTTGGGTGATTTTGATTTTAAATTTCCTGACTTTTCCCTGACTGGAAAAAAAGTGATCTTATATCAGGTATTCCATGATTTTGAGGGTAGATGGCAACCTTGTCCATGGAAGTTGAAAGTGACAAAATAACTCAACATTCATAACAGAGGAAAATGGAACACATTTCCAGTTTCAAGTTTCCTAACATTCAATATAACCCCAATCTGATATGAATCATTCAGTCACATCACCTCATCAATTCTCAATCATAAGGCACAATTTTCCAGAATCTGTCTAGCAGGGGCTTGCACATCCATTTGAAATGAGGGTGGGTGGGGGATGGGGGTGGGGGAGGGTGATGTACCGAATTTGCCAACATGTTGGCTGAAAATACCTTGTGAACCACTCCCCCCAACCCCCCTCCCTCCCAAAAAATGGGGTCATCAATTGTTGCAATTTACCAACAAGACAAGTAAAAATTCCTCTATAAACCCAAGATAATATTTGGAAAGGGGTGTAACATTTCTAGCCCTCCTAGTGACACCCCTACTTTCCATAGCTGTATACCAGTTATGATACAATTGAAATGGGAAATTACCTGTATTTCCTGTTCTATATCTCTCTGGGAGTTTCTGAACTTGGTGAGGCCAACCTCATGAGGTCACAGCAGTTGACATATCAAAGCCAATAATGGGAAAACTTTCACACTTTCAAACCAGATCCTATTTTAAAGGCACCGATGAGTAACATTTTGATCTGATGATACGTAGGAAACTATCTGTTATGCCACCAAATAAACTCTAAACCAAGTCCAAACTGACCACTCCTTGGCCATTTGATGTAATGTAATGTTCTTTTCGTTCTGTTGTCAGTCTCGTGTCAGTCTTGTTGGTGTGACAAACTATTAAGTTTACTATTTCTCAAAATTTAGCCCCCTCCCCTATCCTCTCCCCATACTGACGTTGAGACTTTGAAAGTGGGTATCTCCAAATCAATAATAGGCATCAGTGTATAAAGTAATCAAGCAGGTACAAAATGCATCCATCTCCATTGAAATCTACAATCCACCCACTATAAAGCATGGAAGGAAATATGAAGAAAAGGAGAGAAATGGGAAGGGGGGGGAGGGGTTGAGAAAAAAAATGCAATAATTCCTCAACGTAATCAGTTGTGAATGTTCATTATTTACATTCTGCTAGAAATAGGCTTCAACATCAACCTGATTGAATAAATAGTAACAACCTAAACATAGAGAACAAGACAATGAAGGGGAGAGAGTGTGAATGTTCTGTAAATCACCTTGCCTTGGTGTTGTTTACATTGAGACTACATAAAGCATGAAGGTTGATTTATGACAGGAAAGAAGCCCTCATTTCCACCAGCTAGCTGGAAAAGAGAACATTTTTATACCACGGTGTGTAAATTACGACACTGCAGATAATCCAGCAAGTCTTTTACATTTCAGTAAATGTTTTATAGCAAGGGTAGACCTTTAATGACCATGCCATTTCCATTAGCAATATCAATAGCCCCCCCCCCCCAAAAAAAAAAAGACTAAAGAACCCCAATTTAGATTAGATTTTAATTGATTTGGGGGGGGGGTCATTTTATTTTGATATTAATCTTCCCTATGTCTGTTGAAAGCCAGGAGAGTGTTAAGCCATACACTTTAACACAAGAGTTTACACCTTTCCAGCTCTCCACAGACAACATGATTGCATGCCCGATAGAAAATGGAAGTAGGCCCATGAAAGGGGCAATATTGAAATTACTCATGGACTCTCAACCTTGCATCTTCAAAATGCAACAAGGACATTTCACTAGAGATTCAAGGACCACATCAGAATGGGGAGGGCATATACTGAAAGTAAGATCACACTAATAATTTAGAAACACATAGAAGGAATTTATAGGAATTAATCAGGACAATCTCATATCTACAATATTTTGTCTAAAAAATACTAAGTCAGTTGTTGTGTATGTAGATATTTTCTGAGAATGCATTCAAATGTGTTCACACGAATCATGGATCAATTATCAATGACCAATGATGGAAAATTGAAATTTAACCCCAAAAGGATATCTCCTATTTCAATATTTATGAGTGAGTAATTCCACTGCAATCCTTTAGCACCTCTCTGACAATTGAGACAGGCATTAATTATTTACTTACACCACAGATCACACATGCAACAGCGATTTCTAGAAGAAAGTTTGACACAAATTATACAACAGTGATATCCCCAAATGCTAATTACATCAAGAAATCTAGAAGGCACATGTGAATTTCTTTGATGTGGAGACACCTCTATAAGGTGAGATGAGATACAGTTTATCACTGCAGTATACCATGATATCCTTATTGGTCATACCCTCTGTTTGGAGCCAGAAGAGTGTTAACTTCATATACTTTTAATACAGAGGTAATGCCTTTCTGGCTATGGACAGATGATAGATCATTTTTTCCTTTAAATTCTTAGAAAATAGCTTAATTGGAGAGGTAGGCTAAGGTGCTAAGATGACAAGACTTGAACGAGCAATAACTTAGCTCTATTCTTAGAAAAAAGAAGAGAAGAGGAGAGAAGCGGAGAGGAGAGAAGAGAGGAGAGAGAGAGAGAGAGGGGGGAGAGGGAGAGTGATAAAGAGAATGGTCCCCCCTCTCCTCCCTTCTCCTCCAACCATACTGTCAGATAGTGACATAAGCAGGTTCAATCAATTTGGGAGCACAAGTGGTGAATGTTTCCTCCGCGATTGATCACGTCTACCTAAACTGTTGACTCTTTGTGCTTTGTAGGAGGTAGCAGAAGAGGCACAGTGCTTGCCCCTCTGCAATCCCAGAGGTACGATTTAAGTTCATGGAATCTTCAGGCTAAAAGATTATTGACAAAGCAATGTGACAGGGGACATACAGTTTATTGGAGACTGTCTTAATTCTGGAACGTATAATATCGAGCTATGCACACATATGTACATTTAAGAGATCTTTTTTAATTGTTTATATGAAGACCGGTGTTACAGGATGTTAAAAGGCTTTAATACATACCAATTTATTTTTTATCTTGATGCTCTTACATAATGCCTTCTGAGAGCCAGTAGGGTGTTTAATGGGATGTAAATGTAGATGGGCTAACACCCTTCCAGCTCTCAGCAGATGGTTCAATATAATTTAGAGTCATTATAAAAGGGCTTTTGCTGGAGAAAAGGGCCCTCAAAAATCCACATTAACTTTTTTAGTCATCCCACAGAGAATAAAAACATGCAAATCAATGTCAATTTCCGAAGTCTGGATGTCTTGAAGAAAACTGGGCCCAACAATCCGTTATTTCTTGAGGGATCTGTAAAGCATTTTAATGTGCAAGAAAATAACTGTCACTAAGATTGCTGTCTGGTAATTCATGCACATAGACTGCCACAAGGAGTCTGGGACCCTGGCAAATGGTGAAATATAAACATGTCTTTACCGCAAAAAAAATCTTGAAATCCATCAAAATTGAAGTTGGCAATGACTTGATATCCAATTCTTTTAGTTTTCCAGTAGGGAAATCAACATCTCATCTAAATTTAGTCAAAGCTTATTTTCCGAGATCCACTGATATGTACAAAACGAACAAACACATAAATTGTGATTTGACATATTAGAAGACAAATGCGGACATTTCTTGGTCTAAACTCTCATGATTCGATCAAAAATATTTTTGTTTGGCCTGGTATGGTAGGAATTCAAAGAGGGAGGTTATGTTTGCTGACAAAATGATTGGTTTTTGTTCTTGGGAGTCCCCTTATTTGTGCTGAATTTGGAATTCACTGTTTATTGTCTCAGTAGAGCCCGTTTACATTTATTTCAGTCCCTCTGTGACTGGTTTTGGTCTGGGTCAGGCTGTGTTCACCTTGTGTGAGCATGTATTCTACTTGAAGTTTGTCAGAAAAAACAGCCAGATTTATGTGATTCACAATTATAACAATTGTATACTTGTATCTCAATAAAAAAATTATTTTAGGTATTCACTGAGGCCAGTTTCTTTATTATGAGCATGGTTAAGCTACAGACTGGCATGTTATTTAGAAACCATTACTCCTTAGTTTCTATGTGCATAGAATAACAATGGCATAAATTGAAAAAGCACCTTAAATGTCCTCTGCAACTACACATTGCAAAAGGCTTAAAATGTAAGTCAATTTGAAATAACTTTTGTTTTAAAATGGCATACAACTCCAGGATAAAGAATGCTCGATATAACATACTTTTTGAAATGTGGATGTATTTCAAAGTAATAAGATTACTTGCGCAAAGTAATAACAGGTCAAACAGATTTGAACAAACCTGGCTACTAAGAAATATGTCATCAACTCCAATGGATCTACCTGTGTGAACAAGGGCCTTCTTTTTCTTACAACAAAACCAACTAAACTGAAGTAGAGAAACAGAAAGTCAACTAGTCCAGGGAAGATCTGTCTTGCTCAAGATCTTCCATCTGAATCAACATTTCTTAAATCCATCTGCTGAATGTCTTCTTCATCAATTCTACATTCCGCATGCTCCTAGGACTGTGGACATCTTTAAAAAGCACTTCTTCAACCTACCTTTGAAAGATCAAGTTTGTCTTTGCTTTTTGCTCTGTTGTTTTTACTTTAGTTGAGTTTTATTTCACGAGTACATTCACCCCCTATTTTTCTTTCAATAAGTTCATTGGTTTGCTCGTCTTGCAAAGGACAAAAAGAGAAATCAGCGATTCCTCATCCTACATCCCTTTCAAGCCCTCAAAGGATATGTCTTTCTTTGTTTATCTTCCTTTTCAATTGGCTTTCCGAGGTTTAGAGTAGTTTGGTTTTGTTCTCTTTGTTTCCTGTATTTGTTTCTTTCTTTCATTTTTTAGGGGGCGGTTGTTTATGATCTTGAGTTTTGTACGAAATGAATTTTTTCATGGATTGCCAAATTGGTTTGAACTTCAGGAAATTCAAGTATGTTTCCCAAGAAAACAAGTCTGTGCTTCAAGACTGGTCCTGCATTTCGCAAATTATTGAAACAAACTGAAGAAGTTACCACCAAATACCCAGCCTGTCACATCCAATGTACTGCAACCACGTCCAGGGTTATCCAAGATGCAAACAACCCTTGGTGATAGAAGATCATTAGATGTCCAAGAAAGATGATCATGACCTGGGGAAAATCTTTTTTTAGGTCAGAGTAACAGCAGGAGAAATACTGTTAATCGAATATTCCTAGAATACCAGAATGGAATTCATCATCTTATCATACAATTGGACTTTAAATGACTAGTATCTGTTCTATAGGCTCTAATTTCATAACAACCCATACCTGCAGTCTTTGCTCCAGCCCATGACTACCATTAGTTTTTTTTCCTTCAAAGGACCTACACTGTATAGGCATATAACCTACTAGTACTTGCATAAATCACATAAAGCTTGAATGTTAAGTTGCTAACTTAGGTATTTATTTAGACAGACTGCAATAGAGTGGTGAAGTGTGACGTCATCAAAAATCTATTTTTGGAATTTCTCAATTTTTTCTTCATTTTCCGAAAGACCTCCAAAAATAATGTCCAAATGTCGAAAACCAATTGAATATGTTAAGTATTGGCTGAGATATGAATATCTGAATAAAAAGATTGCCTATGGGAACTCAGTGTTATATTGCTCTGGCTCATAAATTTGGACTTTATTTTTGGTGCTCTTTCGGAAAATGAAGAAAAAATTGAGAAATTCCAAAAATAGATTTTTATGACGTCACAGCTTCGGTACTCTATGGCTTTGCATGCAAATTATTTCTAGCTGCTCATTAGTGTCACATCTAATATGAAATGATATACTCTTTTTCAATAATAATAAATGACAGAAATATCTTCAAGGAGATTTGAAAAGTGAAATTTATTCAATAATTAATTTCTTTTTTACAAAATCAATATTAATCATTGATTTTTTTTTAACAGCAAGAGATTAAATGAGGCATTACTAAAATGTCCCACCTCTACTATCAACATTCAGAACTTATGATGATTTTTATTCATGCATTCCACATGGCAAGATGACTAAACTTCTTCAGATCTGAAGAGTGCAATGTACCTTTCCCTTTTCCTCAAAAGATTTATCTCAAAAGATTTATCTGATAAAGTGATGTTTGAGGTTTTCCTCTTACTTCAGATTTCAGATTGTGGTAACCCAAGTCTTCCATATTTTTCTCTCCCAAGGTGTTAACAAAAGAATCCTGGGCTAGAGAGAGAGAGAGAGAGAGAGAGAGAGAGAGAGAGAGAGAGAGAGAAGAGAGAGGGGAGGGGGTGAACAAGCCAGTGAGTGAGTAGTTTGTAGACAGAGACCCTTGTCAATCATAATGCATAACAGTGTATAATCTGTAAGACTATGTAGACTGCATGGTCTACTGCACTACAAAGGCCTTGTAGATAACTGCTAGGACACAACCAGAGACTGTCTAGGCTCAGTCTAGGCTCAAGGCTTTATGGATTTGTTATGTTATAAGTATCAAAATAGAGTCTGGGCATTAAGACTAGTGAGTGAGTGTCCTTATATGAGGTCAGAGCTTCTAGGGTTATACCTTGTGGTCAGAAACGATCAGGTTGACCTTGGTCTGGGGTCAGAAGCCATGTTCTATTTTGAGAAGGAGGTAATAAATGGGGGTGTGGGTGGACAGTGAGCCTGGATAAGTTACAACAATATTGGAGATTGGAGCTCCTCCAATCTCCTTGGTTACACCACTGATAGCAGGTTGGTAGTGATAAGGGAGGGGTGCATTGAATGGCCCCATTTGATTAGTTTGCAGGCACAAACCCTTGTCAGTCGTTGTGCTAGACTAGGCTTATGGCAAAATGCATAGGCTCTGTACTTTAGCAGCTCCATACAAAGCCAGAGAATGACAGAGCTAGGCTTTGCTCAAGGTTTCAGGAATTTTGGTTAAGTGTCAAATTAGAATCTGTGCCTGCATACTGCCGTCTGATACAGGGTGTATCATAAAAAGGGGAAAGTGAGAAAGAGAGAGAAATACTGTATGTGCAAAGTTTAGTTATGCCTACTTGTAAGTGGCAAGGCACTGTATAAATACATTTATCATTATTATAAAAGAAAGGGAGAGGGGGAAACTACATGTATATTTCAATTCCCACTTAAGAAAGCCCTCTTTCAGTTAACCCTTTCCATCCGGAATCCGCTCGACCCTGTATTAAGCCTATGGGATTCAGATAATTCAGTCGTCACTTGGTTAAGAGCAAAGCAGTAGATCTCTCCAGCAGGGCAACACACCTTTTTTTTCTTCATTTCATTTCAGCTTAGCAAGCCAGTTGCTATGGCAACACTATTATACTGTCACTTTCTTTTCATGAGCAAGGTCAATTTAGCATGCTTACGCCTTCCCTCAAGTTAGTTGTCTTACAACCAACCCATAATACTAGACTTAGTAGTAGTATTTTACCATTCATGCAAGATCACTGGGAGTGTGAGAACAAGCTCTCAATAATAGCATACCTCTATGTTTAACAGTTACATAATACAAGCTCCTAAAGTTGAATTACTACTGGGTGTCTGTCATGACCAGTGTCACCTTGGTCTGAGCTGAGAAGGCAGGTTAACATTCTATTCTTGGATGGATGATATATGAGTACATGGAAGCAATGGGACACTGGTATCCTCTGGAGATACAGTATTTTGGTCAATATGGTAGTGTTTTTCTTAAGAGTATGCTCTTTCGTAAGCTCAAAATATGAACATGTTGGCCCACATCTCGCAGAATGTTTTATGGTTGCATACTTCAATGATGTTATGAGTACATGATTGAATTGTGTTTTGGTCATCACCACTGGTCAAGAATGACGTATTGACCTTGATGTGGGGTGAGGATGCAGGGCTGATATTCTATTTTGAGATGGAGGAAATATGGGGAGATGGAATTCAATAAGACAGGGGTATCAAATGGACATTCAGCGGTAACTTATATTGACTGGAAAATTGTGGGCAATATGGTAGTGTTTTTCTTCAATGATTTGCGGGGGGTCAGTCTGAGAACACTGACATCCTCTAGGCCTACCAGAATGTTTCCCAGTTACATACTTCAACTGTTCTATGTTTTTATTATGCTTTAAATAAAAGTCAATAAATTATACATCTACAATAATCATAAGTGGTAAGCAATAGGGACTGGTGTGACTTTGGTCTAAGTTAGAAAGACAGAGGAAGTGTTCTATTTGGGGAGGAATAAAAAATGGGCATGTGACTTCTCTGAGACAATGACAACACATGGAATCATTTCAGAGATACATTTCAGAAGAACACATACTGATAAAAGTGTTTTGCATTCATATAGCAGGGTTTTTTTTCCTCTGAAGTCTGCCACGTTTGCTTACTTTGTCATGAACCATTTCTACTCAGTTATTTCATCTGTCAATTGAATAAATCATATATTTAAAAAGAACTCATTGCGGATCACATAATTATGTATATTCATTTATAAGTATGGACTACTGCTGTTATATTTTTTGGTAAACTTTTTCCTGTACTGTTTGCAAATATTTTGGTAAATGAAAGAAGTTGACAGGTAAAACTCTCACTCAGCACGCCATCAACCCACAGTCGTTTAGGACATCTCTATCTTCCATTACCGCCCTAGCCTCTGATGTTCACTGCCCGACAATTTATTCATGCCGGCTGCTTCGGGCAGAGCTTTATTGTACTTGAAACTTATCTCTTTTGAAAGACAATCTAGTATAATACCTTGCTGGAGGGCAAAGAGTAAAGAGTGGTCCAGAATTCATTTCATCTAGATCCCTCCTGCTGATCTAACCCTATCCACAAGCAATCTTTCAAGGGGGTGCCAAAAGCAAAAGAACACTCCTGTGGTGTGATAGGATATTCATATATCAAAACCGCTTTGGAAATTGGAAAAATACTCCCAGCATTGAGTGAATTAGAATGGATTATTGTATAATGTGTCAGTTTATGCCAGAATTAGTGATCTTGTTTTGTTCTATTTCTTATGTGTGTTTTTTTTTTTTTTTTTTGGGGTGAATACTGTTTGTAGAAGAAAACAAACAAACAAACGGTCTTGTCAACCATTCCATACAGGATATGATTGTCCATCCCTCAAGTAATGTGACTGACAATTGACAGAGAAAGAAAGCAAATGTGTGTCACAACCTTATGTTCATGACAAAAATTGCAAAAATCAAGAATTGGGGGCTAGAACAAATGAATAAATTTACATGAATAAATCTATATGTAAGCATACTTTAAATAAAGAAATGCATTTTTTAAAAAAAAATCCAATATGGATGTTTATGCAAGATTTCACTAATCTTCACTTCAAAGATTTTATTAATGTGAATCACATATCATTGCATGTTATTCATCATTTTGGGGCAGGGGTTAATATCTAGTTTTTATGAAGGCCACACTGATACAAGAATATAGAACAAAATTGATGTTTTCCTCCTGTATATATTAGTATAGTTCAAATTAAATGCATCCATTCTGTAATACACCATCTTCATACATGTCCAAATCCAAGTCAAGACAACTCCCATGGCGATATCTACTACTTAGAATGTCACACAACATCAACAGATGTATGGGTAGATCAGTTTCACACATAATTAGATAAATCGAGGAGAAATTCAAATAAATGATTGTCCACTAGAGCAAAAGAGACGGGTAAAGAATAAATTGGAATAGAATGGACAGAAATGAAAATGATAATGAGAGAGAGAAAGAGAAAGAGATGAAGTGACATGGAAGAAATACATGATGCATGTTGTGCTATGAAAGACAGAAGAATGTTGACTCACATCAATTTACAGAGCATTTTCGCCCTTCCGGTACTCATCAAAACACACAAATTGAGTGTAACCCCCCCCCCCTTTTAGATTACCAAAATTCACCAATTGCTAATTGGGAATTGTATATTTATACTATATTATTAAAAGTAATTGCTTTTTTTCCAAGTCTGAACAACATATAACGAAAGGTTGTTTAGTGAAATGTATGTTTGAGCATTGTTTCACACAAAAACTTGACAAAGAATCGAGGACCTGTTCTAGACTGAACATCGTAGCATTAAAAAATCATATAACTGGGCAGGGCTTCTCATGAGCGTGCACTCATGATTGGCCAGCTGTCATGTTAACTGACCTCTTCCAAACCATTTTTCTTTATACGTTTTTTATATAATGTTGTTATCCAGTCTGTTCACCCTTTCACTATACAACAATTTTTTATACGACAATATTTCTTTACACAAGTTTTGCAGACTTGTTCTCTGGTCTGAATGGGCTATAAGAAGAACACTACTCTGGAAAGCGTGTGTTTAACATATCTTGATCCTCTTTACTGGAAAATCTTATTACGTCCCTCCACAGCAGATGTTGTATGGTTTCTGCTACGCTGGAACCTCTGTGGATAATTTCTCTAATTGCTTGCTAGGCTCCTGGGAGTGCACGCTTTGTGTGTACAATTTTCCCTTTACACCTGACATACCATGTTGTAAACAAGGATATTTTGAGGCATGAACGCTTGGTTATCAACACTAAGATGTTTGTTTCTCTGAATTGCGGTTAATTCTATTCTTGATGTTGAGTTCCCCCTAGCAACAGGCTTAAGACCGTGTAAAATATTTTCATTGCAACTGTATGCTAATTTCCAGCAAATCATTATTAAATCACTGTATGTTGAATTATCATTATCAAGTCAAGAATAGGAGTATGTAGTTCAAATAAATTATGTTGACATGATTGAAATGTGTATCCATTTATGAATTTTCTTTATCACTTCAGACCCCCCCCCCAATAAAAAATAAAAAATAAACACTACAAGATTTTGACAAAACTTAATTTGTTCTCTGTCTAGCAGATAAGCCCTAGATAATGTCACCTAAATTACAAGTAAAGTGAAATTCAAACAAAGCTATGATCGTCTCTATATCTTAGAAAAGAATATTAAGAACTTTTCTGAAAAAAGAAGAAAATATAACAAAGAACAAGGAGGAAATGGGCAAAAGAGAAAACCACAGAAAAACAACACTTTTAACTTGAATAAGGGTAAATGGTGCCAGACAGCAGTAATAGCTGGGCAAACAAGTCTTCCTTTTGGTGCTAAATTGCCACACATAATGTTATTTTTCTAACATAAAAAGGTGTTACAAATGACAAAATGAGAGTGGTTAATGTGGCACTTTGAAAGAAAGCTGGCTGGGTGGTCTGATCTACTAATGTTTTAGGTATGTTATATCTGTGTCATATTTATGTACCATGATAGAAAGTTAAAGGTATAGTGTGACACAGAATCACTTACAGCTCTGAAATAAAATACCCAATGCGAAGATTTAGAAAAAAAGCTTTCAATGATAGTTGTGAAATTCCAATACCACATTTCCCATTTGACCCAAAGACATCCGCAGCATGAAGAGAGCATGGTTATCTTCCAACAGCATTATCACAAGTTCTGTTATTAGAACAAAAGGTCAAATTAAAACATTTCCTGAGCAACATGCATATTTAGCTATAAGGAATGTTATTTTTTTGAGGTTCTAAATCAACGACTTTACCTTTAAGCTACACTTAACAAAAGCAAACACTTTTCCTCACATATTGTTTAATGTTCCTATAAATTCAAATTGCCTAGCAGCAGTCACCTGTTTTCTATTATGTTAGGAAGTGAAAAACATTTGTATTGTCTGCTTAGAGCAAGAAGGGCATTGAGTCATATCTCTTGACATATAGTTAATGCCTTTTTGGCTCTCAACAGATATCTACTGACAGCCGAAAGGATGTGACATCTAGAGTAAACTCCCTTCTGACTCTCAACAAATGACATCATCAGCTGAGAGCCAAAAGGTGTTAACACTCTACTTCTACAATACAGATATAATGCCTTTTTGGCTCTCCACACTTGATATGCACCTTTCACAGTAAAGATATCACACACAGCATTCTAAACATCATGGTTTCACTACTTTTCCTCCTGCTAGGAGAAACCTTTAACCAGAGCCACACATCTCGTAACTTTGAGTCTATATTGACATTTTATGTTGCAAAGGTCTACTTCACATGCATACACGAAACTAAGGTTGAAAACACCTCCCTGAAATATTAAATAGTAACCTTTCTCCGATTCTCTCTCTCTCTCTCTCTCTCTCTCTCTCTCTCTCTCTCCCTCTCCTTTTTTTCTCCCTCAATCACACTTTATAATTCTTTTCCTTCAAATTCTGTCCTTCCAAAAAGAAAGGACGTATGGATAACAGGAGGGAATCTGGGCTAAAATCATTTGTTATTCCACAAATCCACATTCATATAAGGTCATTCTGAATATGATGGTTAACTACTAGTATCTTTTGTTGTATAGTCTGATTTGATGTGTGGTTTTCATTAACTCCAGAATGATTTTAGTGCCTAAATAATGTATTGATTGATTTTCATTCTATACAACCATCTTTTGATAAAATTTGATATAAATGTCCCATGATTTCTTTTCTCAGCAAGGGTCACTTTTGTCAATCATGACAAATGAATAGCATTTACTGTCTCACTAACAAAAAGAGGAGGATTTTTGTCCCAAAAGAATTGATTTCAAGCTGAGACTTACCTTCACGAGGAAATCCAAAGACTGGACGTAGAATCTCTCCGTTTCCAAGAAAGCGGACAAGATGTGTGGCTTGATATCCTGCGTAAGAAAACAAAAGTAAGATACAAAATTGTAAAATATATAAGGAATGAATTATAATTTAATTTCTTTCATCTGCTATTTAGTGAGAGCAAGTATATAATAACACCTGGACAAATCAGCCCCCACCCCCTCTGTCTGTTGCTCTCTCTCTCTCTCTCTCTCTCTCTCTCTCTCTCTCTCTCTGTCTCTCTCTCTCTCTCTCTCCATCTTTCTCTCTCGGCCCATTCTCCTGTCATATAGTATTAATTAGATATATATGTGATCTTATCTCAATACTGTATGTGTTTCTGTTCTTTCACAGGCCTACACATGAAGGCCTCTACATTCCATCTGTACACACAGTGGTAAAGATTGCAAAAGATTTGTTGCAACACATAGCTGTTTCATATTCTCCATTCAGGAAATATGACCAATTGTGTCATATGTTCAATACCCATCCATTATCGTCAGTCGCTATCCCAAATATTCTCTGTCAATCTTTAGCAGGCCAGGAGTCAAGAGATCAGCCATATCTCGCCTTAATGCGTTGATATCTCTACTGTAGGCTCCAGTGAATGCTTACAGATGAGAAATGAGTACCAGTCTGCCATCTCAGACCCATTCTGAGGACAACCAATCATTGTACTTTTATTGTGGTATAAGTGGTAGGGCGAGACAAATTGAACTTGGTTTCTGGTCAATAACCACCAAATGTAATATGATATTCTTTCTATGGAGATATGCAATAGACTAGCAGCAAATAAATTGGATAAATGCAATTTTCCCAATTTCAGATGCAAAGATGTAGAATACTCTCCAAATTGAAAGATACAGAAATATATTTATTGTGCATTATCAAAGGACTTGTACAATTTTACCCCAAATTGTTCTAATATTTTGTATGTAGAGATGACATTATCAAAACATAGTGTAGTGAAAATGAGAACTAAATGTAGAAAATAATCCTACAAACAATCCTACAACTCTTCATGATGTAGCTGCAGCACATCTTTTCAGCAGACTCTGTGGTATGGATTGAAGCCTAGCTATGAACGTATATGACCTAGGCAGCATCACTAACTGTAATACATTTTCTTATTGAGGAAATTCTTTCCTCTCTGCTATCAGCAAAGCAGGGAGCACTTGAGAGCGTTATCTCGCTTCCTGCCCTTTATCGCACGCTCACTTTCATCGTTAGACAAGAAGAAGAAATGAAGCTTGTGATCCTGATAGTTTTCACTAGAAGTACTATCACCTTTAGAATGCAGGAAGCAATGAAGGCATGCATGGTCCAGAGTTTAGAAAATGGAAAACAGTCCATTATGAGTAATTTAATCAAATATTTTTGACCTGATTATTTGACATCCTCAAATCACATTTTGTTCAATCTCTCTGCTTGATTTGATTTGCAGTGAATCATGTACACAGAAAAATGTAAACATGGTGACAAGTTTCAGCAATTCCGCTGATTAAAAAATGATAAAGGAGACAGAAAGAGAGGCAGGGAGGCAGGGATAGAAAGAAGAAAGGAAAAAAGAGGAGAAGAAACAGAAAGATGATGTAGAGTAGAAATGAATAATGTGAAATGTCAGAAATGGATAGAAAGGAACCAAAATGAGAGTATTGGGAGTGAAAGGGGAGAGAATTTGATTGATCTGGGGACCATTGTTTCGTGAGGACATTTGAAACCAACTGCCTGCCTTAGAGCAATACTTTCCTCCTAGTAGCAGGAGAGAGAGAGAGAGAAAGGAGAATAATAACTCTTCTTATCTCCTTGAAAAGGAACTGAAAAAACTGGGCCATTTTTGCACCTTATTTGTAAACAACTCTGCAAGGGAACATTCCTTCTCACACATAAACAGTAACAAATTTCAACCTCAAAATATCCATCATTATCCATCATTTTCCATCACCTTGCAAACAAGAGGAAAAAATGAGTGTGCTGACCAATTAGGAATTCTATGAAGTGGACTTTTACTCTCTCCTTGCTTACACCCACAAACTGATTGAAGAAATCTAGATTTGAATCTCAAGGTTTGGATGAAAATAAGATGAGTTGGATTCAATGAAATACAGGAATGTTATGGAGATTGCTTTCTAGCCTCAAATCCAGACTTATTCTGTGTTGATTACTCTCCATATTTTTCACATCATATTTATTTGAATAGAAGATACAACTTTTTCACAAACCTCTTTCAGTTATTGTGCTTTTTGCTCAAGAAACTAAAACAAAAATATGTGAAATAAATGTTATGCTTGAAATGCATCAATTCCAAATGTATATATTTAGATATTTATTATGTGCAAATCCCTATATTTGCTGTGAATAAGCAACAAAAAAAAAAAAGTAATAACAAAATAAAGAGAAACCCTGAAAGCTGCCCTTCTGAGTCACTTTGCTGTATAATCTAGACTTACAAAGTTGGTAAATAGTAGATTAATTCCCATATTTTTCTATAAGTATAAGCATTGTATAAGAAACTATCTAAAACTTATATCCATATTTTACTGTTATATAGTTGTACCTTTTCAGAAGCAAAATGATTTTCATTGTGTGTTTTATTTTAAATTTCCGCCATCTCTTCTTATTGTTCTAATTCTTGCTTTTACGTATCACCTCTCTTTCTCTTCCTTTCTCTATCTGACCCTCTCTCTCTCTCTCTCTCTCTCTCTATCATTCTTTTCCCTCTCCCTCCCTCTCTCTCTCTCTAGGTTTCTATCCATCTCTCTTCTCTCTCTCAACCAGCTTTCTTTCAATACCTTCAAAAGATATCTAAAAACTCATCTCTTGAGTCTGTCAATAAACATAATTGTATAGTGCATTTAAACATGCATATATGAAAAATGTGTCTATAAAAATACAATATTATTATTACTATTATTATTATTATTCTTTTTCTCTCTCTCTCTTTTCTCTCTCTCTCTCTCTCTCTCTCTCCCTCTCCCTCCCTCCCTCTCTCTCTCTCTCTCTCTCTCCCTCTCTCTCCCTTTTCTCTTTCTTTTCTCTCTCTCTCCCCTCCCCCTCTCCCTCTCTCTCTTCCCCCTCTCTCTCTCTCCTCCCTCCCCCTCTATGTCTGATCTATGCTGATAAATCACCTACAGGTGGAGTAACCTTGACGTTGCTATATTTATATCCCACACCATCTTGCTACTGCCTAGCCAGACAGCATCCTGTAAAACCAACGCACTTGTCAAATTTTCCGACCATCACAGCCTCACGTTCTCGACATGTTATCCAATATCCATGCATGTCTATACTGTAATGCATAATGTATGTCCTCTCCCTGTAATGTGTGTTTTAGCCCCGTAACGTGTATATTACACATATCAAACATGTACATTATAAACTTCTCATAAATTTGCATGATATTCAAAAATCCATCAACAATCAGTCTGTAAATGTAGTTGCTTCATTAATATTACATGTACATTAGTTATGGCACTGATTTCAATTCAATTTAAAAATTCACCATGATTTCTGCACTAAAAATCTACAAAAAATTGTGTAATATTGCTATCCAATGTTCCCAAGGTGTGGCACATTCATGTAATAAGTAATGGTTGCTTACTAACAAGCATTTATGCTTTCTTAGCAGTCAGGTAAAAAATAACCACCACTACTACTAATGCTATATTCACTCATGAATTTGATTGCTTTAGATGTCTGTATTTTACAATGGTAACAGTATCCACAACCAGTGAAAGACACAGGAGAATATGGTCAAATTTGAGGCACCCAGGGTACAGGGGCGTTTAAAATCTAAGTCTGGACCCCCTGAATTTTGGAAGTAAATAACTAAGGCCTCATACATACAGACTGTACCAATTCAATCCGGACCCCCTTCCAAAGAAAGCTAGTGTGGAGCCCTGTATAGAGCAATAAACATGTTCACAAGATGTTATAACCATATTCCAAGAAAGCGATCAAAAGGACAAATCGTCAACTATGTGCCACAAGGCATTAACTCTGTGTAAAGTGATACGTCCTTCTGATACTTATTAGACAATATCATCTGCAGAGGGCAGGAAAGGAATTCTCTTTACATAAACATTTTGTGTCTGTTCAGAGCCAGAAGGGCGCTACCTCTGCACTAACGTATATGAGTTAACGCTCTTATGGCTCCCAACGACGATTTATTACTTTACACCTTTCTAGCACTCGGCATATGAGTGTATCCCATCTCATCCCATGAACTAGTTCCAGGTGTTTTATGATCTGTCAATGATTTAACACGATCGACCGCGCTCTATCCCAAGAAAAGGTGAAGGGCTGTAAGTCAGATGATTAAGAAGATGAGTCCATGTAAATGATAACAACCCTGGCAGATGTTGGTGTTTCATTTTAAGAGAGAGAACCCATGACATTAACCCCGGTATGATAGAAGACTTCAGCTGACAGATATCAATAAACCAATTGGTAACAGACAGTTTATTTCTTATTGGACGTACATTTTGTATGGATGAAATGAAACTTACAAGATGAGAACAGAACTTCATTATAAGAATGGGAATGTGAATAATTTTGAATGAGTATTCTCAACACCCTTCTTGCTCTCGTCTGTTGACAGCAAGAAGAGAGTTGAGTCTGAGATGCAAGTTAATGCTCTTCTAGTTCTCAGCAGAAGAAAAGAACATTTTTGAGTTTGAGTCATGGACCTTTGTAATTTAGTAGGTTTATGGTCAAAGCATAGACTTACTACCAATGGTACATCTATGGTCAAAGTACAGTAACATCATTACCACTCAGTGGTTTTACCAGGAGCAACTACCGGTACGCTAGTGCTACAGAGTCTATAATAAGAAAGGTATCTCATCTGTACCCTGTATTTAAAGTAAATAATCATCATTAACACCATATGGCATGGAAAGCCGTGCTTGTCATTAGGCTGAAATTGGGAGAAGAATTTGATCTTCTTAATGGCAGACATTTTCTACAGCATGCGGACCTGGTTTACACCACTATCAGATGGTGGCCCTCTTTTACACCTGCCTATAACCAGGCCAATTACTGATGGAATCACTGCCTGGTATTACACATAGAGCTGAGCAAGACAGCACTATCGTCCAGGTCATATACAGGTCATGGTACGCTGGGTAGACTTCGATGTACAGACACTCTGTGTAGTTTTGATAATCATAAAATATCATCTTTTCATAGCCAGAATGGTGGTTACTAAGTATCAAAATGTACATGTAGGCCTACATTAGTTAACGCCTAGGGCCCTGGCTTAAAACAGATGATTTGCAGGTAGTGAATATTCATGACTTTAATTTTGCACTCTCACAGGAAGGTGTCGAGCAGTGAAGGTGTCATTGTAAACTGCAGTTCTTACGTTCATCAGTCAATGCAAGACTCTAAATTGCCTCTGATGTACATAATATAAAGACTATCTGCTTATCAATAACTACAAGTGAGTACATGAACATTTAAGAAATTGATTAATCATTCGGTTTTCTAGTGAATTTTTGCAACTGAAATAATATATAATTCTATTTCTTATAACATGGCTTATGTGTATACTATCATTTACTTTCATATTGAATTTTAAATTATATTAAATGATTTATTCTTTTAGTAATTCATCACAATCAGATACCATTATGATGATGATAACTCAGCAATAGCTCTAGCATCATTATTCTCTTTAAAAGGAAAATTATTATGATTTCATAAGACCAAATGACTTATGACTGGATACAAACGTACCCTCAAATAAGGCATGACAAGTTTGCATTCAAACGCAGCACAATGTCAAAATCATCGGAACAAATTGTCGGCTAGAATTACATCCTGTAATAAATTTAGGGCTACCACCCGATGAAAGAAAAACTGGGCCAACAGTTGAGACACACTTGATTTCCTCACATATTTCAACTCAATTTCATCTTATTTTGTGTTGGGGGTATTTCTTTGTATTTTTTCGAAGAAGAGGATATTGGATTTTTCATCCCGATGGAGTTGGGGGTAAGAATTGGAGGAAAGAGGGGCAGGAAATGGAATAGGGTATAGTGTGTGGTCCGCATGGCAATGAACCATAAATTAATAACTTATTGAGCGGACACAGTCAGTGATTATTAGGTACATTTTTCATTCCCCTTCTCGTCCAAAGGAAACCAGGTGAACCTCAAAACAGATTAAAGGTATGCTTGAAATGAACACTATGATAAATTTCATTGGTGCCTAAATGAGTTACCTTTTAATTTCTCTGTAAATTGTTATTGTTGAAAGAGCGGCTACATTTGAATGTAGATTCTATACATAAGTTGATTTTATAATTTTGTGTCTTAATAAATCTCTCGTTCTGAAAATACATGTTTATTGAACAAGTTAATTCAACTACATTGTACTATTAGGACCTATATAAAATAACAATGAATATTACATGTATTTTATACAATTAACTTATTTCCATTCAGAAGCTTGTTTGTGCAAGGTGACGAATAACATTTACAATGCATCTATACGATAAAAATTTTAATAAAATCTTATTAATAAAGATCATTTTGTTTGAAAAAGGCTCCAGCAATAATCATAAATGCATGATTATGCACTGTTGATGCACACAGCAAAATGTATCACACATATTCTGAGAAGATGTCCATCTTAAATCTACACTTTTCTACTTCCAAGTACACACAATTCTACCCCAAAATGTACTCTATGAACCACCATCTTTAAATTGGGCCAAGAAATAAGAGCCGCTTGTACATGTACAGTTGACACATGGGCACCACCTGCGTTCTACATCCTTACATTAGACCTTTTGAGAGGTTGAAGACCCCCAGGGCCACGGAGCCACCGAAAGACGACACTCAGATATGCCCACCCTAGATCAATAGATCACATTCTTAACAGCAACCGGGTATACAAGTTCACTGGCGGAAGACCGAAAGAGGGATGTAGCCCACCTCTCCTGTACAAATACAGAGCCAGTGATTTACAATACTGCAGTACAATTGGGGAACAGGAGCATGAAATATATTATAATGATGTATTTTCCACAAAATATGAATGAAATGGAATAACTTTGGAGCAGATCGTGATAAATATTATTCATCGATATGACATGATTGATAGGGGGGCTAATGTAGCTTTTATTCCATGTCATGGTCCAAATCATCAGAAATAATACAGACAAAGCAGTGTAATGGGCCCACATTGCATGTGCGTATGTGTGCATGGTATTACTCATAAAGAAATGTTTCCATCCAAAGCGTGTGTGAAGAATACTATCTGCTGGAAACCAGAAGAGTCAATAAAAAGAACTGTAAGTCAAAATGTCCCGCTGGCACTCAACATATGATATATAATGCTATGTATATGAAATATATGAACAACAGACAATTCTAAGGAGCACCGCCAAAGTTCCCATTAAAAGATGAAAAAAGCCACATAATTATGTAAGGGTCATGAATCAAAAGCCCTGTAAGTAAATGCCCTTCTGGCTCTTAACAGACGACATGTCAGCATGCTTTTGTACAATGTATGGAAGAATGATGACCATTCTAAAGAGCCCTTTCACATCTCCTATCCACAGATAACATAACCTACATATAATTGTGCGAGGACAAATTTATCAAAATCTGCCATTATCATTTTGTTGGGGAACAAGGAGGCCACAGCAAGAAATATTCCATGAGAAGTTCACAGTCAACGGTAGGCAAGTAACAATGGGTCCAAGGGGGGTCAAGACCCTTCAATTTGGCAGGAACAACATGACCCTGCTACCACCCCAAGGGGTCATTCTAAGTGGATGATTTGTCAGGGGGGCAAACTCAAATAGAAAGGACAACACAACAAAGTCACAACTACAATTCATAGGCCAATGTTCAACGCATTATATTTAATTCAATTTTCCACACATTTGGAGGGCAATCTTACTTACTCCTCCTGTTTGCATCTATTCTTTTTAACATGTCCACTCTTTGTTTTGTTTTTTCTTCAAAATATGAATACCTACATTGAGAGAATACCTAAAGATGTGATTTGGTTCAATACCTAACAGAGGATGAATGAGTTGAAGTTTACAACAAGATTATTGAAGGAAACTTCACATACCGGTATGTGGTGGTAAAGAGATGTCCTAAAAAAACAAAATTCATAACAACAAAATCAAATTGAACAACTCTCTGTGCACAACTTAACTTTGACATTTTGGGGGAACCAAAGTAAACAAATTGGGAGTCATAATACCTGCCCCTTTCGAAAGCTGTGTTCTGAATGTATGCAAGCAAGTATATGTGCAGTGCAGTACATGAGGACTAGGACTAACACTTGTTGAACTTGGACCTAAAATGGGGGCTAATACTGCAAATACAGGGCATGCAGGGGGTACCAGACCAGATCTATCCCCTGTAAGTAGAGCATGGCTGTCGGGTTAGGTTCCTAACTAGGTGTATTTGAACAATGGTATCCTTGATTGACATGGGTAAGGGAGGTGTCACTCAAATCAAGATTTATGAAATGGAATGCACCTTGGCTCTCATCTTCACAACCAATGTATTAGTCTCCATCTCAAGACTAGTGTTCTTTTCATACTACTATAAGTTCAGGACAATGATGTACCTACACATGTATTTGAGATCAACCTTGATAAAACACATCCTCATGGATTAGATTACATTTATTGCAATCAATTACATGTATATTTTTGGGGAAGGCTGGTTCCTAAATTTTTAGCAACATATTGCATTCTTCTCTCAAATAAACTGGAATATCTACACAAATACCACAGTATCATAAATGTTTGTATCATGACTTTCTTCCACAAGACAGCTGCCATACTAGGAATTCTTTGCATATTCTGAAGTTAAAATGTAAAATCTTTAAAAAAATGACTTAGGGGTCTAAGACAAAGACTACATCCACTTCAATCAGTTTCATTGTGGTGTAGACTGTCTAGATAACTTGTTTATTGAAGTTTACAATAGGTCATTATCTATTTTGTCAATGACTTACCAAAACCCTTGGGTAGATGCACTGGAGGCTTCATAAAAACCCAGTTCAACTACCTCCAGGGCACTTCAGAAACTATGTTGGCCTATTCATCAGAAGAGCCGTATTGAATCTCTTTGGTATTATTTTACTGCCCACATAGGCTTTTTGTTTGCAAGTCAGTGCACTACTTGTTTGCTAACTGCGGATCTAATAAATAAGCTGATTTGTGTGTGTTGTCTTCTTCTTTTCCTTCATCATTCCTGCCAAAATTGTATCCTTGGAACTCTTTGGCACACATTCTACAAGGATAATGACCTAAAGTTCATGAATTATGTTACATGAAAAGATTTCTTATGTGGACAGGCTACAGTCTGTAAATTTCAACAATGTGATTTTCATAAAAAGCTATCACACAATTTGCATCACCATCCTGACACAAATCGTCACAAATTTCATGCTCATTGTTTGATGAAAGATGTGCATGTACATTTCAAGAACTCATTTTAAACCTTTTAAAACCCTTTTCAGAATTCATGACCAAACTCTAATCTCCACACAGTATTCATGGATTCAGAGAACAGCCACTTGCAAGCATAAAGTGTGGGCTCACAGTCATCTCCCTACAGATGGAGTACAGATGGAATAAACTGGGACAAAACAGGCTATCAGTATAACAACCTTAATCAAGACAATCATGTAGATTAAAGTACAAATCCACTCCAAAAATAACTTACTTTCAATAGAAGCAGAAAAATCAGACAAACCAATCAAAAAAAGTTTGAGCAAAATCGGATAATTAATAAGAAAGTTATGAATTTTTGAAAAAGTATGTAAAACTAAGGAACAATGGAATTCACTACACAAATTGCCAATTTGGTTATCAGTTTGTGACGTCATGTCCTCACTATTTATCAATTGCTTTATATAGTTTAATCCTATTAATTTCCCTTTTTATCCCCCAAAACTTGATTTCCCCATGCCTTTGCCCAGGTTATATGATTTGTATCATATTGCGTGCATGACATTTCACAAAATCTTTTATGAACTTTGATGAATTGATACTATTTTCTGAATATTCTATATTCATAATTATTGATTTTTATATAAATAGTTTATCAAAATTCATATTTTTCATGATTTAACTGGAAAAAAATTACTCTACATTAGTGCATCCGCACAAAAACATATTACTATCAATCTAACTTGGATGCTGGTGTGAAGAAATAAGATTCGTAGGGCGAAAATAGGAAATTTACATTATCAATATAAAGAAAATAATTAGTGGATAGTGAGGACATGACATCACAGACTCGGGAGTGAGTTGCCAATTTGTCTAGTGATTTTCAAAGTTTTTCATGTCATTAAAGATTCATAACTTTCTTATTAGTTATCCGATTTTGCTCAAAACTTTTTTTGATTTGGTTTGTCTGATTTTTCTGCTGCTATTGAAAGTAAGTTATTTTTGAAGTGAACTTGCCCCTTAAGAAAATGTTCTGAACAAAAATGTAAGAAAGCATATGATACCCATTTAATGTTGATGTACCAATACTACAGTGATTTGTATTGAATAAAATAATATTATAAACTGTTATATACGGTAAAGAAGTGGGGAGGGGGGGGGGCGGCATGAGAGGACAAAATGTGGGTCACCTGGAAGGCCGTCAATCAGGACCGGAGTTGAATTGGTTGTTGTGAAAAATGAGTCTAGGGAGCCGTAGTTCGCTCCATTAAGCCAGAGGTCAGCTTGAGAAACGCCACTTTTATTAGAGAGGATTAGAAAGGCCGAGATTGAAGTCACTTTAATAACACACAGCCAGGAGTGAGGTTGAGGAGGAGGAGGAGGAAGGTATAGTAAGGTAAGAAGAGAGCAGGGATACCCTGTGGCTCTTATAATATATGGAGTCTTCATTTCATTCTCACCAAGGATGGATGGTGTATATTAATTATAAATATATATTCATTATAAAGAAAGTGGAATATTCTCAAGACCCCACACCAATGCTAGTGAACTTGTAGGTTAAAGCTTTTAAACTCTTTTTTTTTATTAATAATCACTTGAAGACAACTTAACTTTCTGCCTCCAAATATACATGAAAGCTTAATATTCTTTAACCATTCTTATCATTATTACTATCACACTTATCATTACCATCATTATCTTTAGCAATATCATTACATTTTCATCATCATCATAGTCATAATCATCATCCTGTTGTTATCACAACTAAGTAAAAGCATAACCTATATAGGTGCATGCACCAACAACTATCCCAACATAATTTGTAAAATGTCTTGAATGGTGATTTCTTTGAAAAGATTCTCCTCTACCCCAATCCTATCCCAGGAGTAAAATTGAAAATGTCAGAGCGTGTCTCTGCTTTCATCAACTCGTCATAATCCATAAGGTCTATTCACCAAAGGGGTCAGTCACAACTGGACAACATGCAATCCATAGACTGTTTACAAAACGTCAGGCTAACTCTCGCTCTCTACAACGTCCCCTCAGTGAATAAACAGATGACCAAAAAAATATGAAAAAGAGAAAAATGCCCGAAGGGAAATCTGTTTGCTAGCATCTTAAATTAGAGAAGTGAAGCAAGAAGTGGGTCAATTTCTGGACTGTTATCGCCGTCGACGACGATGGAAACCAGAAGCACTGGTATAATGGATGCACAGCGGATCTTCTCGTAATTTGCTTTGATTGCATCGCTGGTCTCGGCATCTCAATGGTCAATCCGAAGGGTCAGCCTCAAGAAATAAAAATAGTACATGGCCATATTGCAATATTTCTTACTAACAGACAGTGAAATAGTACACCAACCTGCCCTCTTCCCGGAAACTTATTAAGCTTTATTCTGATGGGCTCTAAGCGAGGCTCTTTGCTATTCTTTCAACGTCTGATCATTTCATGGTTTATGACAATTCCTTTCATACAAATGGTCACTGTCCGAAGTGCATTTCCTATGGATACTTTCCCACTGATTGAATGGCAATGGCTTGGTTTATGAATGGCTTGCATGCAAAACATGTATGGGCTATACAGGCCATGGCATACTACAGGTGTTTATTTTCATACACAACCATTTTACCTTTATTTTTTACATAGTCACATTTGATCTTGTATATATGGGCCAATATATTTCAAATGCTATTTCTTCTGTAAGTAAACTGTAGATGTATAAGACTACATTTTTAGCATTGACATTGTTGAGTTATATAAATTGCTGTTTTGTAAGTATACAGTGGGTATAGGCTGGCACACACATGTATATATGCATTGAGCACACAGAATATTACAGGTGCAAAAGAAGTACTTGTATTAAGATGTAAACACTCGCAATATTTCGTACAAAGAGGCTTTCCTTTGCCCCTGTCCCTCAAAAGGCACTCTGTCACTCTTGAAATTTATTGTTCCTTTCCAGTGATTGAAAAATAAACTGACACTGAACTATAGGACCGAATGGCGAATGTTGCCACAAATATTTGAAGGGAGATAAAGGTGAATAGGGATAAGTTTGCCTTCATTTGTGATATCAATGTTACCCATCCTATGCCTAGTCTTAGAATGAAGGCCTCATGCAAACAGTCAACTTCTCCTCTCTGTGTCAACAGTCAAGAACAATTTGTCTGTCTGGAGCAACAAGGGCACTTTCTTACTCATAAACTATAACAGAGTGAATGCCATTGTTGCTTCAAACAATTTGTTCACCTTACCTTGTACAATTGACCCCCTTTTGGGTGGTGGACAGAACCATCCCCCAAAAAAAAAATATATATATATATATATATGAATAGGCAGGTGGTACAGATTTTCACTTCAGTGGTCTGTCAAAATGTCTTGCTTTTAGCAATTCAAAATTGCATAATTGATTCATTCTAATAATGAAGCAGAAAGTTTGTAGAAAAATTATCTCAGTCTCCTATGACAATCGAGGCAGCCATGTTACCTCTAATATGCCTCCTATTGTCTGTATGTCAAAGCAGACATAACAAAATATGAGTCACACAGGTAGCTTGATTGACCTCAGGCAGGTTATTCTTTAATTTCCTGTCACTCTCACCATGCTCTCACTACCTAATCCAAGTAGACTGCACGTTGCATGCTATATCAGGAAGGTCCATTTTATCTTCTCATGATTAGGTGTTCAATTCATATCAATAATTCAAGAGTCTTTCCTCTGCCTCTGAGCAAGCTCAAATCTGTAAGCAACCTACACATCCACATTTATAAAATAATCATTTGAAGGTTTTCATCTGTTTCCTAAAAACAAAACTATGGATAATATTGTTGGTGCGTATATGCTAAAATAATTTAGAATGTATGCTATTCAAGTTTGCTAACTCCCATGAGGATAATATATAACATCATGGATGCATAATTCCAAATTTACCAAAAGAGTTTACCTACTCTCCAATCATCATGTTAACAAACATTTAAGGATTAGACTAAAAATAATTTTGTTCTTTAGAGACTATTTATAGCAAAAATAAGGGACCCCCTGTTCTAGCAGAGTCACCCTGTAGGTGCTCCTGAAACCTATTCAAACATACAGGAACTGGAGATGTATTTTCAAAGGGATGAAGAAAATGGAGAAGAGTACATTTATTTTAGTGTCCAGGCCACGGGTCTAAAGAGAATCAATAGAAAGTACATTGAGAGTCATGATCCAATAAAACATGAATCACAACAAAGTAAGGGCGTGAGCAAATCCATACGTCACTCTAGGCCTACACAAAGATATCATTGAATGCCGACCTCTGATCAACATTATGTGTTCGACTTCATGTATGGACCGATCTAGAGCACTGTCACATTTGTAACAATCATTAACGGTGCCAACACAGCAGGTTAAGGGTCATTGTATTTCATTGTGGTTGTTGTTGTTTTGTTGTTGTTGTTGTTTATGTTGTTGATGTTGTGTTGCTTTAGTGAGAGTCTCCTATTTAACGGTGTAGGGATCCTCCCAAATATCACAAAATATTCTAAACTGCTAAATCTGACATGTAAACAAGTTCGTTAGTTTTATCAAGTCTACAATCTTTAGGTCGGCCAATTATAAGGGTCACTTCCTTTCTGGCTGCTACCTACCAAGCAACTTTTATATTATTGTACCAATGTATGTGTACTCTATTCTTTTTATGTAACAATGTATATGTATACCGTAGTTCTATTTATGTATGTATGTAATTTTGTAATTGCTTTGGTGATATAAAATTGATTTGAATTCTAATCAGATTCCAATTCACTTTGTGTATCATCAAAAAGTAGTTCTCAAACTTTGATTGAAGCCATGAACTTCCTTGACCTTCTAACGATGAAAATGTTTTTCTCACACCGTTTGGAAACATTTTATTTAACATTTTATTTCAATTGCAACACTTTTTTGGAATCATTCCATGATCGACTAGCTTAAGAACTGTAAAATCTGACTGTCTTGTCATCTGACCAAGTTAAGTACCATTCACATATAAATTGTTCTCTATGGTACCATCAATACAAAAGAATTCCCCTTTGTCAAAGATGGTAACATCACCCTCATGACAAACAGGGGATCAACCTTCACACCTCATATCAATACTTTCTTTACTACTGATGCTCACCCCGTCTTACAAGGTACTTGACGTCACAACTAAATATTCAACATTCTCACACGAAAAAGGGTTCTATTTTTGCTTCTTGGCACAATAACAAGAAATCTGCAAGACAGTGATGGAATGGATTGATAATTGACCATGCTTCATGGTCTTTCCAGGATAAAGGCATGTTCTGAATCCACTCAATATTTCAGACGTCATATGGTTTCCCGGAAACCCTTGGACACCGGTTGACATATCAATTGGCATCTATGGCATGTCCGATTATTTGTAACATCTTCTTCATGAGTGGCATTATACCTAGACGTCTAAATATACAGTGGGCATATATTGGTTGCATAAACATTCTTCTCCTCACAAAGTAAGGGTAAATAATGGGCATTCCTTAGATTCCAAAGAATTCAATATCAACTTCTTTAGCTAGAAATTAGGGGAAAATGTCAATATATGCGTGGCAGGATCCGGCAAGGTTGTTTGCCATTTGAAATATAAAGTGCAGTTAATCCACACTTAATAGGCATTTATAGATAAAAGACTACTCAGCTAAGAGCCAACAATATAAAATGATTTAGGACCCATCTGACCATTAAAAAAAGCATTTGGCTGGCTATCATAAGCTACAGATTACACTTATTACTTCTTTTTCCATTTGATAATAGGCGTTTTCAAAATAGATGTAACTGTATGAGTAGACACATACAATGTACATTGCAGAAACGTTCCTTGACATGGCCAACTGCAGGGTCCCATACTAACTTCATCCACAAGAGGGGGTCAGATTGATATTTTAAGGTCTGTATGCATGCCCCCACCTCCTGCTAAAATGTTGATATCTTAAAGGTCCAGATCACAGGCACATTTTAGCATCGAGCCCTGCCTACTGTCTAGACCTATACCTTCACAAGTTCACACTGTACCTACGGAATACACGTACCTACAATAAAGTCAGATTGTAGTTATGTGTGCCCTTCTTGCAACAGAGATCGGTCCCTGCCAATAATGACCCATCATTTTTCCCATCTGAAAGGGTCCTGAGAAATGCTCGTTTCCAGGACACATTAGACATAGGACCTCTAAAACGCCACTAAATAACTTGTGCAAATAAACACCAATAGAATCTTGACATTCCTGACTTATTTGTTAAAATCATGCTATCTGTTGGTTCTGTTCCTTACAGCTAGACTTGCAACCAAACACAAAAGATGCCGAAAGACCAAAAGCAAATGCTCAAGTTTCCTTGATGCATATTTTGGTATCTTGATGCACAAGTCAAATATCCAGTTAACCTATTGCATTTCTAACATGCTACCATTAACTCTGCACAGGTAGGCTAAAGGTATTCTGGCAAGATTACAATGGAGGCTGATCATCTCTGCTTTGTTCACAGGGATCCTTTAACTTTGTGTTTACACTGAGATATTGTTTAATTGCAGTCTTTTTTATCACTGAGTGACCAGACATAGAGCGTGTCAAAGAGAATCTCTGTTATCTCTTCAATTTGGCATACCAAAGCAGATCATATATAAAACACACCCATTGGCCTCTCTTGTTCTATTCCCACTGGTAATTCGTCCCTTGAGATCCAGTCATAAGGCTAATATAAGTAATATCTATAATACACCAATGGGTCTCTCTTACATCACACAGGTATTCTCCAGCATATTTACAATACACACTCTGATCTCCGCACCTGTATTCACACCGATATTTTAATAACATGTAAACGTCAATATCAACATATTCTACAATACACCAACTGGTCTTCCTGGATACATGTGTGTTCACACCGGTATTCTCACGTACATATCCTCTGTTCATAGCCAGAAGGGCGTTACCTCTGTATTAAAGTACAAGTTAACACCCTTCTGGCTCCAAACAGATGATATCTATATATTTACACTCATATTCTCCACATTACATGTATACAACCATTGTGCTTGCACCTTCATTATTGTAAAGTTCAGTAAATACAGCACAACACACTGCAATACATTGATATAAAATACACCTTATGACAGTGCACACAACATGCAAAGTCTACAAAATACGTACTTCTATTTTATAATTAATGGAAGTACCTTCATGTAGTCTAATTACCTTTGATCATTTCAGTTTCTTTTTATGAAAAAATGCAAAGAATTTGCATTATTTAGCAAACTGGTAAGATCTTTATGGCTCTTGGCCAGATATTCAAGGATGCTATCATCAACTATATCTTGTGTGTGTTGTTTAGATGTAGCAAACGTTAAAAGAACACCAATATTTTGCAGTAACTGGTATTTTTATTGATGTTTCTTAATTCCTCCCTACCTCCAGGGGCCCCTCGAAATAGTCCATTGGGTTTTAAGACGTGCTCTGCAAAGATTTCAACTCTATAACGCTAATGGTGTTATCCACTTACTAATGTGTCCAGTTTAGGATTTACTTTTCAAAACACCTTTCAATTACTAAAGAATGTCTGCATCACAATCAACTACCACCCCTTCAATTGCTCATGTGCCTCCCTTATAGTTTGGTAGAATTCCTAATCCCATAAAACATAATACCTAAATAAATAAAGCTCTCACACAGTGGAATTTGTGAAATATCAATGTAGGCCTATTATGCAGCTCTTTAGGATGCCATGGCAGAGACTACAATTAGGTATGTCTAAAGTAAGACATCAAAATAATTTTTTCAAGATATATTTTAGTAAATGGAAATATTTACAGTATAAAAGTTAATATTTTGTTAATCACTCAAGATTGTACAAGCTCCTATGACAGGAAAGAGATTGAGAACAAATGTGTAATTAAACCTTTATTCAATTTATGAGTCTCAATTATCAAAACAAACTAAACCTGTTCATCTCTTTATTAATAAAACAAACTGCCAGCACTGAGATAACATTAGGCAAATTATCTACATACAAAACGTATTGTATACAGCATGTGAAGGTAGGGGGCTTATTGTTAAAAAACGAAAATTACAAAAGAAAAAAAAAGGAACATGATATCAGTTTAGCATTTCTTGTCAATACCCCTACCTCTATAAATGTAGAAATCATTGAAAAACAAGAATGGGGCGGCAGATTCATGCTTTACAACTTTAACCTATGATGCCTCTTAGACTTAGTTGTCACCAAACAATTTCCTCAAATGTGTTGAGTCAATGTACGAGCAAGAATTCATGGGATTGAGAGTATTTGTTGTAGATTTTCACTCAAATGATAGTACAGTTGTGACGCTGTAATGCTATATAAACAAGTGTTTAACCCTTCATCAAATTCATTGTTTCATATTAAGGGGTCTTAAAACACCTGTCTTCATGCAGAGTACTCTTCAAACTTTTGACAGAAAACTTACCATTTATGTCCAGCTGCGAGAAAAATAAGGCACATCATATTCTCAAGTCTCCCTCAGCCCGGTTATTGAACTATGTTCGCTCCGGGGACATTATATTGCAGTATAGTCATGTGAAGAAAATATCCCAGTCTATATAAGAGCAAAGTTACATATATACTGCTTGACCTAAAGTGTTTTTATGCAATTTTAATTCTTCATTTCATAATCTCTTAATCACTTAAACTCTTCCCTTCCCCTTTGTGTCATGTTCCACTGTTTTAATACTTTAAAGTAGTTTTATTTCTCTAAAAACCAATCCCTTAAACCCTATTTAGGGCTTATAAAACCAGTCACTCTCTTCTAAGAGACTATGAAGGTAAACGAAAATGAAGAGGTGGTCCATATCTAATGTATTTAATCTTCTTCAACTTAATTTCAAGTTATTAGATAAATGGTTATAAAATGGCACAAAATTCCCTTCTGCTCATTAATACTGAACATAATCCTTGCAAATGGCAGATTACCAGTTCTTAAGCTAAACATCTTTGGGCTGGTCGAGTAGATTACTTAATGGGCCAAGACTTTTATCTGTCCATTAAATAACATTTAATTATTAGTTAAGTCAGTTTCTTGTCATTTAATCTTTGATTAATCTATAGGATTATGTAATTTAAGATTTAGATATTCTGAATTAATGATCTGTCTCATTCCTTAACAGATGGCTCATTATTTCATACAAAAAACGATTACCAACAAGAATTTTGAATGGAACAATGGTACAGTTAGGGATATTTATTTCTTTGATTACAATCTATTTCATATACTTACTGCCTGCTTTTCAGTCCAATTATTGAAAAACTGTCATTTGTACGGATATAGCCCTAACCCTTTTGAGTTCTGGACAACTTAATTTCCCTTTTGATCCCCATATAATAAAAAGTAATTTTAATAGACTACATGTAGCTTTTTTTTCTTGTTCTGACTGATACACATAATACCAATGGAATATTAATTCTCCTCTACCCATTTTCTATTTGGTTGGCCATGAGAGCCACAAGACAAGAGATATTGAGGGAATCAAAATAAATGAAAGCTTCGTAATTGCAACAAATCCAGATCAAAGAATTTAATCAGGTCCATCTTTCTTCTTCAATGTCATCCATGTTATTACCCCCCCCCAAAAAAAAATAAATAAATAAATAAATAAAATAAATAAATAAATAAAAATAAAATATATATTTATATATATATAAATATATATATACCGGTAGATATATATGCCCTTTCCCTCAAGGAAAATCCCTGCAGCTAAACCCTCTTTAATCCATGCATGTGTATTCTCATGATGTCATGCATGCTGGAAAGGCTAACAAATTCCATTCAATGGGACATCTCTTAATTTGGAATAAGTATAATACTTAAGTCAGTATTGGAAAGAAGGATAAAGAGAAGGATAAAGAAAAGCATCATGCAAAGCATTAAAAGCTTGACATAGTTTAGAGAGGAAGAGACTAAAAGACCGACCATTGTAGTAAAATGCTCAGGAAACCATTTCTATTTAAATCCTGATATTTGTTTCCTAGAATGTTGATAGAAAATCATCCCTTGATTTGAGATTAGCTCCCCCCATTGTGTCTAGCTTTCATCCAACACAAGATAACTAAGGTTTGTTTGGGTGTATGACCTTTCCATCCAAACTCTCATAAAGCTTTAAGCAAATTAATTCAACATTTTCTTTTCTCATAATACATAACTAATCAACAATAGAGGGAAGAGATCAAATTTGTACAGACAAGCAAATATTTGTGCTCTCCTCCAAAGCAATCAAAACAGTTTCTCTTACATCTTTTTTCCTTCTCAAAGCAATCATGAACCCTTGTCTTTGTAGGAGATACATACTGGACTCTCCCTTTAGACCTGAAGTATTCATCGCTAACAGTCTCGTAACGATTGATCACAGACAGATCTATCGGTTACGTCTCAGGCTATTAATATTTGTGTAATTGGGCTGAGCGGGGACAATAGCTCATAATCTGATTATTGTCTCCATCCAGACACTTATCTCCCTCCGCACATACCGGTCTGTTTGGAATCAGAAGGACGTTCACTCACATGCTTTAACACAGAGTTAATGCCCTTTTGCCTCTGAATAGACAATACCTTCTTACTTTGAGATCAATCTGTGTGAATGACCCATTAACTATTGACCCCTTGATTACTGAATTCTCTAATTCCCATAGCCATGGGCTTAATACAGGAGATTGGGATTCTATTCTTGTTTCATTCTACCATGTCATGATAAACAAATTTTCTGTTTGTCCCCATTTTTATATCGTCTGCAGAGAGCCATGCAGAAGGGCATCGACACTAACAGCACTTACAATAGTACAGGTTAACGTCCTTCTGACTCTTAACAGATGTTATGAACTGAAAACTGTTAGGTGTTCAATCTACATAAAGTCTGTTTGGAGCCAGAAGGGCGTTCATTCATATACTTCAACACAGAGTCAACGCCCTCCTGACTCTCATCAGATGTTATGAACCGAAAACTGTTAGGTGTTCAATCTACATAAAGTCTGTTTGGAGCCAGAAGGGCGTTCATTCATATACTTCAACACAGAGTCAACACCCTCCTGACTCTCATCAGATGTTATGAACTGAAAACTGTTAGGTGTTCAATCTACATAAAGTCTGTTTGGAGCCAGAAGGGCGTTCATTCATATACTTCAACACATAGTCAACGTCCTTCTGACTCTCATCAGATGTTATGAACTGAAAACTGTTACGTGTTCAATCTACATGTACATAAAGTCTGTTTGGAGCCAGAAGGGCGTTCATTCATATACTTCAACACAGTCAACGTCCTTCTGACTCTTAACAGACGTTATGAACTGAAAACTGTTAGGTGTTCAATCTACATAAAGTCTGTTTGGAGCCCTCCTGACTCTTGACAGACGAATTATGACGTATCACTTTACATAACTACCAGGCTATCATTACATAACAGTGAAAGAGCTTTAATATGCAACCCAACATATCCTTCACAAAATCCTTGATTACATTTATGACAGTGATAAAGTGTTAGCATTCTAGGCCTACATACATCATTCATACAAGTGTGGTAACGCATGATCACAGACAGATCTATCAGCTACATGTATTAATGAAATTTGGGATTCTATTCATGATTCATTCTACCGTGTCCTGAAAATTATATTTTCTGTTTGTCCCTACTTTTATATCCAGAATGACATTGACACTTACAGCACTGTGATACGTCCTTGGTATGTACATGTATAGTACAATAAACTTCATTATTGCCAAATATGCCTGCATGCAACCAAGATCATTTACAAGTTTGAAAGGAAATAATCCAATACCTGGAAATAATTGTATATTTAAAGACATTTGCATTCAGTATCGCGCTAGAGCAATTAAAGTGTTTAGATTGTGACTACTGGATTCACCACACAAACCATGAATTCATTCCATCTTTATGATGTACACTATTTGTAGCGGTTTGATAATTACCCATTAAATCTTTCACAGTGAGGTGAATACCCTTTAGGTTTGATCGTGAGGAAGAAAAGTCTTCGCACAATCGTCCTGTTTTTGCAGGAGAATGAACTTCAAAGGAAGTCTTACATGTACCTATCAAAACACTAGCATTAAAGAGTTGCATACCTGTATTTAAAATATACTGGTACTTGAATTCCTAACCCGACTCTCAAAGATATAGTTTTAGCCTCGGTCACAAATGTCATTACGAACTGCTACGAACCGTACGGATGATTTTCAGACAATGGAAATTCGGGAAGACAATGGAAAAACAGGGAGATTCGTACGAAATTACTACTTTGTGACCGTAGCATTTATAAGCTAATTTAATTTCCTTTTGCCTATCTAATTACTGAAACACAATTTTTATATCACTTTAAACTGTTTTGTATGTGTGGGAGCATGTTAAAATGACGGTCTACATCTACACCTTTGAATCAAACTCACCACATAACAAGGACACTCTGCTCATGAAAGGAAATCAAGTGGGTTCAAAACAAAAACTCTTTGATATATATCCTTCATAATAATTACTAAATGCCTAATAGCCTATTAGTATTGCAAAACACAAATTCACTGATAAAAATAAAGGAACTTTTATCTGTGTACTTCTCTCTTCAACATTTATTTATTAAAACAAGAATGAGATTGCCATACAAACTCTAGTCAATATGGATCCATTTCTATTTAATAACCACTTGTATGATATAGACCCTACGAGTGCCTACTTCTCTACTACTCCAGTACATTTGACCACTTCATTTTATGATATAGTAAATACTTATCCATCATTGTCGGTGTATATGTACATGGCCTACTTAGTTTTAATGTCAAAAAAACTTATGCGGTGAATATAAACTGAAAATAGCCACATTTTCAATTTGACCAAATATTAATAGTGAAAGTTTAAAAAAAAAAACAGTTTATGCACCTTCTTAAACATACAAATTTTTAAGGATGTTGTTGAGTTTTATAGTGCTTTATTCCAACATTTATATTGTTATCATACATTATTCAAGATATGTAACTACTATTTCCTAGTAATAGTATACATGTACATGTACATGTACATATTTAATATCAATTGGCCAACCGAAACAAAATGCGAAACATTGTCCAAATGATTGAAATCAAATACAACTTTTTCATTAATATCAACATGCATTCTAAAAGCTTGTCCCCACCCAGGGTCCCACGTAGACAGGAATCTGATATCAATATAGAGTACGTAGAAATCTCATGGTGTATTGGAGTTGTCCATTATACAGGCTTGTACGGACCCTGGTAAAATCTGTTTCCATCTCCCTAATCCCTATCACACTATGTGTACATAGAGAGACGATGAGTCTGAGACTCGCTAAACAAAGTCTCGCAAACGATCCGTCTTCGTCTTCATAAACACGACTGACTCCATTGTCCAGTGAAAAGCAAGCATGAAACATCACGTTGTCTCCAATGACCAACAATATCTATATCTATCATTCTATTTTCTTTCGCAACCTTCTCCGAAACAAGGGTTTCAAAGACATTTCACAAGATAATGGTTTGTTTAAAGGATGACCAAATGCTGACCCTTACCCTCTCAACTTCTTAAACACAGGGTGATTGCAGGTTGTATAGCCTATATATGTAC
The DNA here is from genome assembly GCA_037976565.1 of Mesocentrotus franciscanus. Classification (NCBI taxonomy): domain Eukaryota; kingdom Metazoa; phylum Echinodermata; class Echinoidea; order Camarodonta; family Strongylocentrotidae; genus Mesocentrotus; species Mesocentrotus franciscanus. Next base: position 2,963,921 of record CP137680.1, on the reverse strand, counting down.
TCATTTCTATAGCATTTATTATTTCATTGTTCCAAAATGCAATAACACTTTTAAAAATATATATATATTGGCTACCACCCTTAGCCTCTACACTGGACTATCCCCTACAGAATACTAAAAAAACCCAAATGTTAGTTACTATTGCACCCAAGAAGATCTGCAAGCATCGACCCCCTGCGAGATGCAATGCATCCAACACTGGATTGGGACAATCTAATCAAGAGTAAATGTCATCCCAAATCCCCATCCTCCCCCTCCCTCAACCGAAAATACTTTTTTTTTTAATAGTCTTCACTTTTTTTTAAAACTAAATATTTTACTACATGTAAAATACAGAAATTGATTCTGTGTTGTAGTCTGAATAATGAATATGTATTAATGCCCTTTAAGATCTCGGCATATTTGTTCCATAATCGCTCACACCCTTATATCCTACAGCTTAAGATGACATTAATATGTCAATGCACTTTTAAGACCTCCTATTTCTTCTTGACAATGTAAAGATGAACCTTCTGAATGGGCAATTTGGGGGAAGGATTACTCACACATGATTTACACCAAATCCAAGGGTCACAATTAAAGGTCACTTCAATTATCCTCATTACCATATACAAAATATGTCTCAACCTTTAGTACAACTGAATAATTTCATTTTGTAGCAGTTTTAATTCTACATTTGGTAGGTATAAAGAGCTTTCTACTGCGTTTTACTTCTGATAAATGGTGACATGTCAGAAGTTGGAGTTATCACAATATGACAATCAACACATCAAATTTTCTGGATAATTTTTGCCAAACCCAACTTGAAATTACTAGGTTAGAAAATCATCAAGCAAGCTAGCTTCATGAAAGGTAGAGTTGTCTTCGTATGTACTGATTTAACATCAGGAATAATCTACAAAGATGATCTCCCATAATTATGAAAGGATTACCAGTAAACATAAAGACTATATAGATTCATATTAAAGTAAAGTAAGTTTTCTATCTATCAGTCTGACTCACGTTTCATATGAAATAAAATTGAACTACCTGTAACAGTGACTTAAAGATAGAGTTGAGTTCTGGTCATGCAATTACATTGTGAAAGAAACGTTGTGGAATCGATCAGAAAAGGTTGATCATCTAGCACATAAGTATTGGTGTGTACTGCAAGGTTCTGGAATCATCAAAATGATAAGAAATTTGGCCCAGTCTTGGTAAAGTTACAAGCACTGTACACAGAAAGATGTATATGGGACTACACGAACATGTGGCATAAAAATCTGTCCAGATTTTTATGCTGTTACATGCAATATTTTTAATATTAAAGCATTTGAAGAGCCATGCTTTTCAGGGAACATTTTTTTATCTGATGTTCTTCCACACTTGCATAATAACAATGATAACGCTCACAAATTATTTTCACCTCTTCCCAGAACTCAACCTTCTCTTTAAATACCCAATAACTAATCATTCAAGGCCATTCTCAATTTTTATTACATGATATTTAACAGTTATGGGCTCTTATGGCAAGGTGATTTTAAAGAAAGCTTAGTTTAAAAATAGCATGACTTCTTGTTATCACGTAATGACTCAAGTCACCTTGCATTCAATGGTGTTATGCATGCGCCATTAAGATATTGATTATCACACTCACAGGGTCATTGAATAATCACTTTGGTACATTAGAAAGGGATTAGGAGAGCGCATAGTCAAAATAAACAATTACATTTGGTGTCTGGTGTTTTAGCGAATACACGGTCTGCTATGGAGTGACTGTGTTACTGTACAAACCATGAACAGGCAACGCAATCAACCAAAATAAGTCAAATAAGTCAAAGATGGTGAATGCCGACGACATACACGGGTTGAATAATTCTCATGAGGAACACTTGTTCAAGCACTTCCAGTTCAAAAATATTGAGAAATTGTATCACATTCACATGCTAAATAGATATCAAAACTATCACTGAATAGACAGGCAGAATTAGTCCAGTTTTCATGCAATTCATCCATTGTATGACTGACAAGAAACTTATTCTTATAATGACATTTACAAGGGTTATTCAATTTGTGGTAGACAAGGAATGCTAAATATTTTTTGGTTGCATCCCAGAAAATCCCCTTTTTCATAATTCAAATGGCATACTGGGAAAGTTAATCCTATACTGTTTGCGTATCTTCCGATGAATAGTTTTTATCTGATTTACATATAAACAAGCTCATGGTCAGAATATTTTTGTCCAAAATGAAATCTACTGACTTGAGTAAAAGTATGACAACTTAAGATTATTATTTGTCAACTGAATCAATTAAATGCATATCAGTGATTTCATACAACAAATGTCAGTGATGCATATTAATGATAGGTAAATACAGTGGGAGATGTACCCAGTGCATGACTTAAAGGGGAATCCAACCCAAATAGACAACTACTCTAAACGAAAGCAGAAAAATCAGAGAAGCAAACTGATGAAAGTTTCAATTAAATCTGACTAAATATAAGAAATTTATGAATTTTTGAAAGTTGTAATCACTATACGTATGGGCACTTTAAATTGGTTGGAGCTGTAATATCAATGTGATGTAATGCCGGACTACTTTACCATCTGTTCCAACATATAAAATGACTAAAATTTATTTTCTTTTCAAAAATTCATGGCTCAGGAGGGTCTATTCTTTTTAGAGGACCTGTAATAATATGGTATATATAATATATTTTTGTACACGGCAAATGGGAGAGTTATCCACGTCCTATGTCACAATTCACTGACCGAACTACCAATTTGAGATTCGCATAGACTTAGTGATCTCATATTTCAAACATTCATTACTTCCTTACTATAGGTCCGATTCATTTCAAACTTTTGCCATTCTGTTTCTGTTATTATTATGCTTTCATACAAATCAACTTATTATAAGGGTTGGATTGCCCTTTAATACCATCAGTCAAGAGCCATAAAGGCATTCATTCATATCCTTAAACACAATGCCCTTCAGGTTTTCAAAAGATGACACACTGCATCAAATCATGAATGCATGACTGCATTGTGTACAACGATCACAACAGAAAGTATATTATATACTTTCATGGTGGGTAATGTAAGGCGAAATCTATAAAAGGTGACATTCTAACACCCATCTTCAAAGTAACACAAGCTACATAATGTAACATTTTCTTTTGACTACTGATATGTTACATATCCTTGAGAAGATGACAAGTAGTCTTTCTTCCAAGCCAATCGATTTTTCTATCATATCAATGTCACCATTACCTTTCTATGCAAATCGCAATGTAGTCAGATATAACGAAGAAAATACATGAATCGATCTTCCACAGAGATGTCATATGAGAGGGAACTATTTAATCTTTATTCATCCCCATGAGCTGGGTCACCCTAGTCCATATCAAACATTTCAAACTATTAATTAACAACAAATCTTTCACGTACTGATGAGTAGCCTTTGAATCAAATCTTTAAAGGTAGACTGTCTAACAGTTGTAGCACAATGCACGTAAATTCATCTTTCAATCTGTATATACTGAATATGAATGTTTCTTGTTGCACTTCCTGCATGCATTTGATTATCATACACATACAATGCATAGAAATAACTTCCCTCAAAACTTTACAAAAATTGTATTTCAAAATTTCAAAACAGAATAGAATAACTATTTTTTTTTAAATTTCAAGCTGATTTTATTTGTCGTAATTGGAAAAATCTTGTAAAATGCCATGATCCTGTTCTTAAGTAGCAAGCACGCCACCTATGTTGGCGTTTTTTTGGCAGCCTCATACAAGTGTCATATCTACATACACAGTGACAGGTGCGACCAAGTAGACTAATTGGGGCATGATATCTGAACACTCTGATAATTGGTATTCATCATAATCAGATGGCCTTTAACAGGAACTCATTCCCAAGCGTCAGAAAAGGGGGAAAACGTGATAAGCAGGGTTAAAATATATATATGGAGGCTTATACATGTTACTCATCTAGGTACATTCGGCTCATGTTATCACATATAAGCTGCATTTACACTGCAAGCAGAAACCATCAGTTTTTCTCATATTCCAGAGTTTTGTCAGAAGTTGCTAGGCAATAACCCATAAACACAAAGGAAAGAACCAAATCGAAAAATCAACCTTTTGAATGTGTTTTTTTGTTAACGCCGCCGAAACTCCACTGTTTTTGCAGTGTAAATGCTCATGCTCAAAACACTTGGTCACATGACTCTCCTCGCTTCCATGCTAACTCATGCAGATCAGAGCAGCAAAAAGTGGCGCATGTGCACAACTCATCATAAAATCAGAATAAGCAAACGCCAACATTTTTTATGGGTTTTCCCAGCAGTATAACATGTTTATTTTTGTTATGGTTTTTTTTAATTGGTTTTTCTCCGGATGTAAATGTGCCTAATATAAAAAGATTCAGCTGCTTTTTTACTCAATGCTTTTCATAGGTTTAGTGGGCAAATAGCCACAAATAGTTTATACATCATTATGAGCATTCAGAGCTCATTGTAATGAACACCATAAGCCTGTCCCATATACTGATCATTTTGCATGGTTTATTAATGAGGCCATTAATTACATGTGTCAAAATATTACTACATAATACATGTACAGTACTTTAAATTAACTGTTTTTCTTTTCCGTTTCGACACATACATGACAAAAACCCTTATTTTAAAGATAAAAATGTATTTTATGCAATTTTATTCAATGTAACCACTAACCACGATAGAGCGTTGCACCAGAATACCACAACACAGCCTGTTTTGGGGTTCTTTTAAAAAATAACTAAACAGTGTATTATAATTCATATACTATAGAGAATAGAGTAATCCTAGAATTACATGAAATAATTCAGGCCTATAGCCTTCATCATTTTCCTAAATAAGAATGGGAATCAGTTGAATTCATGGAAGACTATAAAGTTATCCTACATGTAGAATCACAAGAAATAATTCACTTGGGAAATCTTTCAAAAGAATGTTAGTTTTCAGTAACATTTCAATCATTGTAGGCAGTTCATCAGTTTCCTGAATAAGCAGTTGAATTCATTGAAGACTAAAGTTATCCTACAATTACAAGAAATAATTCACTGGGGAAAATCTTTAAGGATTTTAGCTTTCAGTAACATTTCCCCTTTTGTAGCAGGCCTACATCCAACATCAGTTCCCTAAATAATCAGTTGAATTCATGGAATTGCTAGAAATAATTCACGGGAATATTCATTAAAAAGGATTTTAGCTTTCAGTAACATTTCCCCCATTGTAGGCAGGGCCTTGTAACCTCCATCAAGCATCAAAATCGGGTGAATTCATGGAAGCACTTCCCAAACAACAGGCCCTTCAACACAATAGACAGATCAGTGGACTTCAAAGAGGGTGCTGAACAAAGTCAATACACTTTAGGCAGACTGGTCTAACTGGCCCTTTCAATCCAGACTGTTCCTAGAATATGCTATGTACAAGAGGTAAGACACTCCTACGACTTACCCCTGTACCAAGACTGATTAATTTGGTATAATAAGTTACCTAAATGATGTAAAAGCACTTAGAAGTAGGAAGATGTTAGTTAGAACCAACAGACAGGAGACCTATTACAAACAACAGGAAATATCTCTTATTGCTTTGCCGTCACGTTTAGCTGTCCCCAGCCTCTGACATTCTTACCTGTGGTTTACCTGGCTTATTATGAGTGATTAGGCATCGTCAATCGCCTGATTGAAGAGTACTTATGAACATCATCGACTACTTAATGAGTGAAAATTGATTGGCTTCTTGAACACACACATGAACACGTACATGAGCATAATGTACCACGATTTGTAATGGAGTTTCAAGAATATCAGCAATCAGTACTTCAGTGTGCTTCACTGCTCATTAAAACATGTTATTTTCAACCCCTAACTTATATAATTGTAAAATTGATTGAAATATGGGAAGAAAACGTGTAGCCTAAATAGAGTTATGGATAATAATAACAAAGAAGTCATTTTTTTTGGAATGATCATTAACCATATCCCCACAACCTTCACTTTGAATTTTTGTTTTCCTCTATCTTTCGATTATATTTACATGTATATCCTGCCTTACAAACATCAATGGACAGACCCACTTATTTTACACATTTTCCACGAAACAAGAAGAACAACTTCAACGAATACAGTTAACTCATGAATATAGTGAGTGAGTGAGGGTAGGCTTAACTAGTCACATAGGGAGTACACTTTACATGGAGAGGATTATGAGTGACAAGACTTGAAAACAGATACCTTTCACTCCAATACTCCTCCCTCTTTTCCTGACCCATGTTGAGAGGTTCTTTCCTAAAATCAACGCTCCCTTCCCCGGCGATACGCATCGGAAATGAATCTGACCTTTACAACAGTCGTTTTTTAGGGCCCCCGACGCTCTCAAAGGCAGTAATTGAGCGGCAATATCGACCGACAGACCGACCGACCGTTGAGTCGATCGTGGACGTGTGTGTGTGTGCGCCCAAAGGATCTACCTCCCCATCACTGGTCCATACCCCCATCTCTCTTCCTCTCCCTCATCTTCGACCCCCTCATTTTGTCTTTTCCGTCAACATCGTCATGGGATGAAATACGACGAGGACGGAGAAAAAATGACAGCAGCACGGTTTCCTCTCAGAAGGTTAGGATTGACCAATCAAGCGAGGAGGATTTCCGCTATCAGCGACTTTGAGGATAACTGCTGTGGGCTCTGCGAGCTAGGATTTCAATATTCTTCTTCTTCTTTTTTTCACCAATTGCCTAGGAGGGAAAGGTGGGAGTCATTTCCTCAAAACCAAAACAAAACTGCTCATAATCAAGTCAGATAAACAGGTATGATGGATCCTATCTCAAGCCTCACAACAGTTATAGATTGATAAATCCAAGCTATTGAAGTTCTTGCTTTCACAAGAATCTTTTCTCCTCTCTCCACTCACTTCTGTCCTTTTTATTACATTGTGTCCTTTCTCATTCTACTCACCACCCCCGCCCCCGTCCCACAAACACACACACACACACACACACACATTTTTGCCCTTTCATTATTTCTGGTTGCGTCTTCTTTGTACAAATAATATTATACAATCTCATAAGCAAATAAGAATTAAAAACAAATGAAATATAATTGGAACATCCAATGATAAATCAAATGATCATCTCAGACGATAGTGCATGCCAACTACCAACATGCATACAGCATTAAAAGTACAAAATGGTAATGAGGAAAAGGACGCTAATGATATTAACCCTACGACTTCCAAGGGGATCATTCATAGATAAGTTGTATACACAGTGTAGATTTGGGAGTGTAGGGGTTAATGGCAGTTGTGCATTTCAAAGGGATAGGCACAAGGATATGGTAATGGCTTTCCTGTCATGGAAGTCATAAGTGGGCATTACAGACCAGTGCATTAACCCCCTCACATTCATCAATCAGAATGCGTTCACACTATCAATTAACATTAATACTCAAGTATAGTGTGGGTAGGGTTCTAAGATGCATTCACACTGAAGTGGGCATTACAGACCGGTGCATTAACCCCCTCACATTCATCAATCAGAATGCGTTCACACTATCAATTAACATTAATACTCAAGTATAGTGTGGGTAGGGTTCTAAGATGCATTCACACTGAAGTGGGCATTACAGACCGGTGCATTAACCCTCACATTCATCAATCAGAATGCGTTCACACTATCAATTAACATTAATACTCAAGTATAGTGTGGGTAGGGTTCTAAGATGCATTCACACTGAAGTGGGCATTACAGACCGTGCATTAACCCCCTCACATTCATCAATCAGAATGCGTTCACACTATCAATTAACATTAATACTCAAGTATAGTGTGGGTAGGGTTCTAAGATGCATTCACACTGAAGTGGGCATTACAGACCGGTGCATTAACCCCCTCACATACATCAATCAGAATGCATTCACACTATCAAGTCCCTTTAATACTCAAGTACAGTGTGGGTAGGGTTCTAAGATGCATTCACACTGAAGTGGGCATTACAGACCGGTGCATTAACCCCCTCACATTCATCAATCAGAATGCGTTCACACTATCAATTAACATTAATACTCAAGTATAGTGTGGGTAGGGTTCTAAGATGCATTCACACTGAAGTGGGCATTACAGACCGGTGCATTAACCCCCTCACATACATCAATCAGAATGCATTCACACTATCAAGTCCCTTTAATACTCAAGTACAGTGTGGGTAGGGTTCTAAGATGCATTCACACTGAAGTGGGCATTACAGACCGGTGCATTAACCCCCTCACATACATCAATCAGAATGCATTCACACTATCAAGTCCCTTTAATACTCACGTACAGTGTGGGTAGGGTTCTAAGATGCATTCACACCTCTTAAGGCTCTTATATTCTCTCTCTTGAGAGTCGGAAGGGTATAAAACATGCAGAAAGTGTATGAATTAATTAATGCCCTTTTAGCTCACATGACAGACAGCAATCTCTATTTTCTTAAAAATTCATGGTAAACTAAAACAACCTACATGGAGGGTTACACAAAAGGACATATCATCTGTTTGGAAAGACGTTGACGCTATTAATTCTCTCGAGGTCGCCATTGATTTCAAGCTTACCGCTCATGATGACGGTCTCCTGCGTTTTTTGTACTTTATCTCTTTTCATTGAAAAATACTTGTGTTCGTATGCATCATAATTAATGTACTGAAAACTTTATAATTATGTATAATGAAGAAATAATTGTTAATTTATGTATATGATAAATGTATTATTTTGAAAGTGCAGAAAGAAAAATATATATACATATATATATATATATATATATATATATATAGAAGCCAATGAATTACTGGCCCTCTGGCTCTCTAGTCTAGGGATGATATATCCTGCTGAGAGCTAAATGGGAATTACTATTGTATGTAAAAAGTTGTGAGTTGTCATCCATCTTACTCTCAACACACTATATACACATCTAAGTACAGTATATGCAATTTGGTTTCATTGGTATTTTTTTTTTAAATACAACAATTACGAACAGATTAAAATCAAAATTGACAGTTTTCATCTTCTCAAATTGAAAACTTAAGGAAGATGCATTTCCATTAGAATAATCAAGACATGTGCCTGTAGACTATCTGTGGAAAGCCAGAAGAGCATTGTCTCTCTATTTGATGTTGTGTCTTTCTGGTTCTGAACTGACTGTACACAGAATACGAAAAATGTGCAAATTCCTTGCTTCATGTACAGATGCGGACTTCCCACAATGCAAGAGAGGCATGTAGTCACCTCAGGATCAATCGAGTTATCGTGATGAACATGGCCGCTATCAGCGTCCCTTCCCACATGCAGATTTAGGAATGGCTTGCGAAGAATCACCCCAAATTGGCCAAATTTCTCAAAGCGTGTTCCGGAGGACCTGTTTAGTTGACCTTGTTAAGTCTCAATCCTTGTGATTCAATAACATCTTACCAGTGACTCTGCACTATGCTCTGAAATCTTGTGCCCTACATATTAGAGCTAGTAGAAGCAATTTATAATCGTCTGCTTGTTGTTTATACTATAAATTTAATTCTAAGATCAGAAAATTTCCCCTTTTGCGTTGTTGATATCAGAGGAATATAGGGAACTAGAACATTTATTCAAAATTTTCTGTAGACACTAAGCTTTGAATGTATGAAATTACATGTAGTTCTTTTCTATCTCTCTCTCTCTCTTTCTCTTTCTCTCTCTCTCCTATTATAATAGGCCTACTGACAAAATGGACATTACATGTACATGTGTACACATACAATGTACATGTAATTCAGATATATGTAACATGCAGGCTTCAAGGGAAAAAAAACATGTGCTGCATTATTCACTTGAGCTGTATTAAACCAAAGCGTATTTACAAATAATTCCTTGAAACAATATTGCAATAGTATTCGTCTCTTTTTTATTATTCGTAAATCAAATAGTTGACGTTTGTAAATATTTAAACAAATCTCTGCAACCCTGCATTGATGTTAATTTCCCCGTAAATCTCTACATTACACTATCAGCAGAGACCAGTGACAAGCTTCCCATATGGCAATATTTACATCGCGAGTCATATGTACATGTAGAATATCCTGTATCACACGCAGCACCTTCAAATCAGGTACCTTCCTCACTCCATAATAAATCTCATTAGATATATAGGTGCTTCTCAATGAATACAGTGAACAGTGAATGGTCTCGTTAAATTTGAAATCATCACTGTACATCTCACTGCAAAGTCAAAAATATTATATACATAGGAAAATTATGCAAATCATGTTGATAAGGTGTAGGCTAATCAATGTATCTGTATCTGAAAAGTCTGTAAAAAACAGATATGAAATTTTGACATATAGGATGTTTTTCGGTCATTACCATTTTATATTTTATTCTATTACCGATAATCCCATCATCAATTGAATTTCATTATTTGAAATGACAGGTTCAAAAGGTAAGCACAGTGAATATTCTACTAGTTTTTGTTGTCCTAGAAAATTTGACATCATCTCAATGATTGAACTTCATAACTCTTTCTTGATCAATTTATTAGCCTTGTTTTCATTCTTCTGCATACATCTTAACAAAAAGTACTGAATGAAAGATAACTTTTTGTCTTGCCTTTAGGTGATCAAGTTTAAGTAAGAACTGCAGAGTTTTCACAGTTTGCAATCGTGGATACTCAATAGAGTAAAGCCATACAAGCCTGCCACCAGTTATTGCGCCACACACCAAATCACTCTCTAAATTCGGGTAATTTGTCATCGTCATCGGTAACGTGGCAGGATCACGTCTGGCAATTCATTCCCATTATCACTCCCTGAAAGACAATTCCACTGGATACAACTTTCCTACTAATGCCCTCAGTCTACAATGACGCTTCGCTTTCCACAGCGAAGGATACATTTCACAGAATCCTAACGAGGCTCAGCCACATTTCAGAGTTACAGGAATGGGTCAAAAACTCATTTGGGCCAGCAAAACAATTAATAGCATCGGCAGGTGATTCTAATCACGTTTGCTGTTAAAAACATAGAAACATAAGAACATTTTTATCTTTAGCATATACTGTACATGCGAATTACAAGACAGGCCATGATTTCTTCATGTCTTTCAATTTTGCAGCCTCGATCTGATCATCCCTACCGACTCTTAAAGTCTTCAGATTAATAATTTCATATCAACCAATTCACACAATGTAATTGTATACCCTTATCAGTAAAATCATGTATGCCCTCTCTACTTCCTTTTTCCTTTTCTTTCTTTTTTCTTATTTTTTTCTTTGTATTTTTTATAAATTTATATATAAAAGATGATTGTCGAGACATAAGAATACTCTATAGGGTTCCTGACATTTCATGACTACAAAATCTTGTGATTTTTCCATAATGGAGTTTTAAAATTCTAGGATCATTAGAGGAGGCATCTTCCACACTAAAACCCATCATAGCCAATCACTCAGTAGATATGCCATTTGGACACGAGACAAAATATTAGAGACCGACTACTTTCTTTGGAGGCCTATGAAATTCCTTAATTTGAGGATTTTCTGTTAATTCCCTGACTTTTACCCGACTTGAAAAAAGGGAAACTAATTTTCTGGTTTTCCCTGATGTCCATGATGCCTGGGAATCCTGCTCTATGAATATCATTTTGCTAAATATTCTTGATTCTTCTTCTTCTTCATCCTAAGCCCGTACTAATTACATTTCTGTAGTTTGGCTTTTAGCCAACATCCCATGTTTGTGACAAGTTTTCAGAAGCATGTGATCTATTCCGCACAGCTAATGAGGCTCTGGACAGTAATATGCATAAATCTGTTCTCCAGTTACCATGGCAACATTGCTTACTACAGGAACAGGATTTTTGCTTGCGTGAACGCACTGGCATTAAAAGTTTTGGACTGAATTGGCAGCTAAGAAGGCTATGTGAACTTTGGCTTTGTTCACAAGCTTTAAATTCGATGGAATCAATTCATTCAGATGCAAATATAAATCGCACGGGCCTCAACCATATTGGATTGTGAGCATACATGTGTCTTTAGTTAGAAATTGTCAGTTTGGGAACAAATTTTTCTACTAGTGTTATAGATATTCAATATTTCTTCTATCAAGTTGCAGTCCTATCTAGATGATATTTATCACAACAAAGATCAAGTAAATATGTCCAAACTGCCTCTATAGAAATTGTAGGTGAGTGAACTTATTAAGGCTAGCAGTCTGTTGTTTTCCAAAGAAATAATGTATGTACATGTAGAATCTATATATTAATACGCAAAATCGTCGCGGGGGGTAAAAACGGTTCATGAAAAACGTCTTTCCTCGACCGCGCCCCCCTTCGCCGTGGCGCGGGAACGGCGACACAATTATACGAGGCATGTCTCCCGTACCCGCGTGCCACGTCGACCCCGCGGTCGCCGTCGATGTCGTTAAAGGTGGTTTCGGGGTCCCGGGAGGACGAGCGGACGAGCACGGCCGTCGTTGTCCGTGCAAGAAGGCGACGAACCCGCGAGTGAGGCAGCAAGGCGTGCACCCGCCCTCTGTCTAATCAAGGAGATACACTTTTAAGAGACGATCCACTCTATAATGTGTTGTAGCAGATACACGCTGCAACAGAGCGGGCCTACCCGTGTTAGGCATCTTGCTTATGATATGCTTTGTAGGCACTTTACGGGCATGCCAGAGAAATACACAGCATACGACAATCCACTCAAGTCATGTGGCGTAGCAAGTACAAGGCGCAACGGGTTGGGCCTGTCCGTGTTAGGCATCTTGCTATATATAGGCCTTTGCAGCAGCCAAACTGACGAGAACGTATTATGTTGGTTCTACGCCCAGGCCACACACACACACACACAGTTGAGACAATTCGTGCGACAGCTGCGATATATTGGCACAAATCGTCCGATTTTTCGCGTAAAATCTTTACTTTGAAAATATTTATACATATTCTGTGAACCATGTCAACATAATCATAGTCCAAGCTTCTGCTTTATTGGTCTTTTCATGAAAACTACATTAAAATCACAACAACAATAACGCAAATAGATTGTAATTATCGAGACCATATAACTGACGAGAAGGTAAATTCAGCGAGCTCACGTAATATCAAATGCCTCCGCACGGGCAACTCCCGGTGCCAGTCACGGCGCTCACGCCATGCAATTTACTGTACCCTGTGCGGTAACTGCAGCACTCTACTGCTGTACCTGTAATACTGGCTGTATAGCGTGTCTTTAGACTCTTCAATGTTTCGTGTTTGAGCCGTGCAATGAATTGTTGTTTTCTTTTATTTCTTTATTGAATGTGATGTGAATGTGAGTACGGTACATGCTATTACAGAAGTGTCCAAGGAATGATAGGCCTACAGGTGGAAGGGATATAAAACAATTATACAATGACTCATTCTCGGAACAAGCTAAAACTATTCGCACTCGGGAACAGTACTGTTCTCTCTGGGGCCGCGATCGATGGCCCTCGGGATAATATAATACGATTTGATGTTCCTTCGATGCGAATAGTTTTAGCTAGATCCTCGAGTCACTTCGAGTGTCATTGTATATTTGTATATTTGTATATTATTTTCATTGTAGGACTAAATTAACTTAGTAATGTGTGAAAATAACCAAAATGATAATGGGAGTGAAGTGCATGAGAACAATATTTGTAGGCCTATCAGGGCGTCAATCCATTATCCTTCGAGTGTCATTGTATATTTGTATATTATTTTCATTGTAGGACTAAATTAACTTAGCAATGTGTGAAAAAACCAAAATGATAATGGGAGTGAAGTGCATGCTGAGAACAATATTCGTAGGCCTATCAGGGCGTCAATCCATTATCCTGGGGGACGGGGACACGTCCCCCCACGAATTTTCAGGTGGTGAAATGTCCCCCCCCCCACGATTTGGGGTTAAAATCTTTCCTTTTTTCTTTCTTTCTCTCTGTTGACTTCGCGCGGGAGGGAAACTTTATTCAAACAGTCGAGAACGGTACTATGAAACGTCTTCTTTCTCTAAAAATTTAATGAAACAGGGATTAAGAGTCGAGAACGGTACAACGAATCGTCTTCGTTCTCTAATATTTTAATGAAACGTCAAGCTTCCGCGCTACGCGAGAGGGTGGAAAGTGAATTCAGGCAAGGATTAAGAGTCGATCGAGAACGGTACAATTACGAATCGTCTTCTTACTCTAATAATTGAATGAAACGTCACAGCTTCCGCTACGCGCGAGAGGGTGGAAACTGAATTCCGACAAGGATTAAGAGTCCAGAACGGTAGAACGAATCGTCTTCTTTCTCTAATAATTTAATGAAACGTCAAAGCTTCCGCGCTACGCGAGAGGGTGGAAACTGAATTCAGACAAGGATTAAGAGTCCAGAACGGTATAACGAATCGTCTTCTTTCTCTAATAATTTAATGAAACGTCAAAGCTTCCGAGCTATACGCGCGAGAGGGTGGAAACTGAATTCAGACAAGAATTAAGAGTCGAGAACGGTAGAACGAATCGTCTTCTTTCTCTGATAATTATGAAACGTCAAAACTTACGCGCTTCGCGGGAGATGGAAACTGAATTCAGACAAAGATGAAGAGTCGAGAACCGTACAACCAATCGTCTTCTTTCTCTAAAAATGTAATGAAACGTCAAAGATAAAAAAGACAATAAATGAACCGGTCACCAATGAAAGTACAGCCGTGAAACAGCGTAACTAGAGAGAGAGTGACATGTAATTGTGTCCCCCCATGCTCAAACTCGGATTGCAATGACGCCCTTGATTCGTATAGAAAACGAGAGTGAGGATCCGGGAAAGGGATAGTGAGAATAATAGGAACGAAGTGACGACAATAATAATCGTAAATAACGAAAGTGAAAACGAAGGTAAAGTCTAAAATATCTGCATCAATTTTGATTACAAATAATTGATTTCACTGTTTTCTTCCAGTTTTCAAGTTTTATTACATAATTCTGATAAAAATTCAAAATTCAAAACGATACATGATGGGACAGCAAACAAAAGGTTGGTATTCTAACGAGTAAAATATTAATGAAAAGAAGAAGAAAAATTATAAAATGATAAAAAGTAGGCATATACAATGAAGAAAAATAATATCATCTAGCACAGAAATATCTTTTTTTTAATATAATAAAAATTATAATTAAAAAATTATTATAAAAAAATCAAAAACAAAAAAAAAAATCGATAGCACATATCTATTTTAAAGTATTTACAACCCCCTCCCACCCTCCCTAGAATCCCGTGGATTTTCCACGGGCCCTGCTAGTGTATATAAAAAGCTGAATGTTAGTTTTCAACAACTCAACAAGCATGTATTAACTAACAAGTAGTTTCTATAGCAATGACGTTTACTCTACAATCTTCGCTGTTCAAGGACTGATACACACCCCTCAAAAATATCATCCACAATTAAAACTTCTTTCACAGGCAAATGTACATTTTGTTTGCTGAGAGCCAGAAGGGCAGTAACTCAAACACTTTCTTACAGGATTAGTGCCATTTTGGCTCTCAACGTCTTGGTGATGCTTTGAAGGAAAGGATAACTCAAATGAGTTGAGTCTCATTCAAAGTTAAACATCTGCTAAGAACCAGAAGAGCAGTAACTCAAACACTTTCTTACAGGATTAGTGCTATTTTGGCTCTCAACGTCTTGGTGATGCTTTGAAGGAAAGGATATCTCTCAAATGAGTTGAGTCTCATTCAAAGTTAAACATCTGCTGAGAACCAGAAGAGCAGTGACTCAAACACTTTCTTACAGGATTAGTGCCATTTTGGCTCTCAACGTCTTGGTGATGCTTTGAAGGAAAGGATAACTCAAATGAGTTGAGTCTCATTCAAAACTAAACATCTGCTGAGAACCAGAAGAGCAGTAACTCAAACACTTTCTTACAGGATTAGTGCCATTTTGGCTCTCAACGTCTTGGTGATGTTTTGATGGAAAGGATATCTCTCAAATGAGTTGAGTCTCATTCAAAGTTAAACATCTGCTGAGAACCAGAAGAGCAGTAACTCAAACACTTTCATACAGGATTAGTGCCATTTTGGCTCTCAACGTCTTGGTGATGTTTTGATGGAAAGGATATCTCTCAAATGAGTTGAGCCTCATTCAAAGTTAAACATCTGCTGAGCCTGAGAGCCAGATGGGCTTTATAACTCATATATTTTCACATAGATTAAATGCCTTTCTGTATTCTCAACACACAATACACTGTGATGGAATACAGAGACAAGTCAGACAACCCCTGGAAATATCTAGGACTTGTTAAAATTTCCTGAGTAACATTTTTGCACACTTCTAGGGCAGGTCATGTTGCATGGCATCAAGGACAAAAACTTGGTTTAATTCAAGCATCTGTAGACTTGGCTGTAAATGTAATATACATGTTCCCCAGAAATATACTTCAACTCAATTACATGTATGCACAATGGCAAGGTACTCCTACATAAGCTGTGTTCATACTATTCATAGTTGTGTTCACATTATTCATAGTTGTGTTCATACTATCAATATAAGATTTTTAAGTACAGGTATCAATAGCATGAGCTGTGGTTACATCACCTGTAGTGTGCACTTGTAAAATGTGACATGGATAATTAAATTATAAAGAGCTAACTCATTCAAGATACTCCTGTAGATTAATTACAGCTTTTTCAAGATATGTGTAGCTGGATACTAGATGCTGATATTCATTTCAATTTGGTCCAAATTTCTGAAACCCTGAGAATCTGACAGTATACACTAGGTTATTTCTTATTCTATCCAAGGATCCCCATATACACCTGTACAAAGCATCAGACGGTAGGTATGGTCACTGTACCATACAAGAGGAGTGCACGTATCCTTCATTTCAAAGTTGAAGGGCAATCCAACCCTTGTAATAAGTTCATTTGTATGAAAGCAGAAAAATTAGATGAAAAGAATGGCGAAAGTTTGAAATGAATCGGACCAATAATAAGAAAGATATGTTTGAAATATGAGATCACTAAGTCTATGCGAATCTCAAATTGACAGTTTGGTCAGTGGATTGTGATGTAGTCTCGGATAACTCTTCCGTTTGTCGTGTACAAAAGTATCATTAATTTCTGTTTCTATTAAGTGCCTTCTCCCATGAGGCACTACTCAAAATATATTATGGATAGTATATTATTAGGTGTTCCAAATGAAAAGGCCTTCCTGAGTCATATATTTTTGAAAGATTGAAATTGTAGTCATTTCGTGTGTTGGAACAAATGGGAAAGTTGTCCGCCGCTACATCACAGAGACTTTTATCGATTCCGCCAATTTGAAGAGCGCATACCTATGGTGATTACAACTTTCAAAAATTCATATCCTTTTCATTTTTTGTCGTGATTTCATTCAAACTTTCACCAGTCTACTTTTCTGATTTTTCTGCTTTCCTCTAGAGTAGTTTGCCATCAAGATTAGATTTCCTGTTGACATAATGGCCAGTGCCTTGTTGACTGCAATTAAAGCCATGTACATGCATTGTCATTGGCCTTGTTGTTGCAGGCAGATGACAATATGATGATCAATTGTTTTCTACCAAGGAGCTCCTAAATTTCTACAAAGTATATCATCATTATAATTCATACAGGCTGCCACATACGTATGAAAACTAAATGGGTGACAATGATTTCTCATGTGAACATATCCCATGGCTATTATTGGCCCCATCTTGAATCCCCACCGCAGATCCCTTTGGTTTGAGAAATGATCAAATGTGTTCAGCCTGCTCCCACTTCCATAAATTGTATTCAGAAGGAGCATATTTTGCACTCCTCAAGTTGTGCACAGCCCTCATACAAGGCAATGAGAAAGTACTCTCTACTCGCAGAATGATGAATCTGCACAATTCATTGCAATCGAGCATCTTGCATCCTTTCAAGAAATGCACAGTCATACCGTGTGAACGGATGATAAGTCCGTCTTCATAAGTTTGTCTGACTGGGAAAGGCTCTGGAGGATTTCAACATTAATGTGACCACCTGGTTTTGCTTTATGCCCGTCCCTGACGAGTCAGTTTGTATTGCAGGAGCTGCACGGTCTCCTGGAAAAGCCTTTCCTGAAACTGGAGGAGTGATGATTAGCAGTGAGGCACATGCAACCCTGCGCTCTAGCTTCATTAGAAGCTAAGTTCATCTCCAGACAAATATACATGTATCTTCTCATCTGCCTGAAATTTCAGACTTGTGCACATTTGAATATTTGTTCTTTCTCCATTATCAGTTGAAAAATTATCTGTTTCACTAAGTTTTCATTTACCGTAGTACTTGCAGGTAATTTTCAGGTACTTTGCAGGTATTTAGCAGATAATTTGCAGGTAATTTTTCAACTGATTATGAAGAAGAAAGAATTTTCAAGTTAAATCACTTAAACCAGATGAAGCTTTTGCAGCAACTTGTGCATATTGCTTTAGGTTGTTGAATGACAGTGAACATGCACTTCCTAGATGTTAGTTAAAAAATGGCATCTGGGTTGCATTACCTGTACCGGTATGCAGATTTCCGTAAACATGGACAAAGTGCAAAGAAAATATTATTTGTGTA
Organism: Mesocentrotus franciscanus; assembly: GCA_037976565.1. Taxonomy (NCBI): domain Eukaryota; kingdom Metazoa; phylum Echinodermata; class Echinoidea; order Camarodonta; family Strongylocentrotidae; genus Mesocentrotus; species Mesocentrotus franciscanus. Next base: position 2,945,343 of record CP137680.1, on the reverse strand, counting down.
TGTGCCTTACCGTCAAATTATGTCAGAAAAAACCTGTTTGTCATCAAGATCAAATTTGATATAAACCTGTTGTTATCCATAAACTATAGAGGCAAATGCTATCATAAACAGGCCTACTGGGTTAGACATCTATTTCAATGAAAAAAATTGTATTTTCAAGATGAAAATTTCCAACTACTGCTTCAAAAAACCAGGGGGAAATCATATTAAAACTTTCAACAGGAAAATAGAATCTTGTTTATTCCACAGGAGAGCAAGTACAGGTTCTATAAAAAATAATAAAAATATATGGCCTTGCATTATTTGGACAAAAACAAATTAATTATAAATGTATTGGTTGCTTGACCGATCCGCTCGTCCCTTAACTATCCAAAATGAAAACCTATGGACACCCATAACTTGTAATTTTTTCTGTAATTTGCAGAGTCCTTCAGTAGTTGGCGCATTCTTACGAGGTTTTGAAGGAACACTTCAATGTCATTCATTCCAATTAACTGACAGATAGAAGATCGCTCAAGGCTTCCCTCTTCATCTTCACCTTCCTCTCATCCTTCCCTCAAGGCATCTTCACACTCACCCAAAAGATTTTTAAAAAGTACATGTAGTTTCTGAGCGGGAGGAGGGTGACCCTATTAGGCCATTAAAAAAAATATATATGTTTAGCGTTCTGCCTTTTTGAAAAATACCGGAAGGAGGAGGCCCTTTTTTTTCTTTTTTTCTTTTCAAAATGGCCGCTCCATACAATTTTTTTCAAGATGGCTGCCAGCATTTATTTATTTATTTTTTTTTTAATCCAGAAAAAGACCATTTTAGCAGTATGTTTTTTATGTTTTTTCATTAAGATTTTTTTTTTAATTTTGAAAAAAAAAAGAAAAAAAAAGGGCAGGCAGCCCCCAAAAAGGAAGCCCGCGGGGACGCTAAACATGAATATATTTTTCAATGGCCTTAGAGGTATATTTTAAATTTTGTAATGTCAAGACGAACCAGAGTAAAGTAAAATACTAGGGGGGATGACATATCACTGAGGCTCCTTTGAGACAGCACTTTGATGTAAATAGTAAATACACACCATGTGTTTTGTTTTTTAATGGGGGAAATTTAAAAAAAAACTGTTATTATTAAATGGAAGCTGCTTGTATTTGCTTAATTGAAGGTGAGATTTCATCACAATGATTTTTACTTTAATTTAAAATTTTCACAGAGCTCTTTTGAAGCTTTCCAAACTACATCTAAAACCCCGTTCTCACTCACTTTGAAAGTGGTCTTAGTTAGACTGCTCCAGAGGAACGGGTCTTGAGGAACGGTTTGCGAGCGTTCACACTCCGAACAGTTTTGTATGGCTCAAACCACTCCACGAGTCAAAGTGGTCTTGTTGCTATGGCAGCTCAGGTCAGCGGGTCAATTTTTTCGCACGCGGAATACAAACCGTATGTACCGTACTACATGTTTCGCGCGGAACGTCACTAGCTCACTCCTGTTCAAAGTACGCTTCCGTTCACATTGCATGTTAGAGCGGTCCAAACCGCTCTTAATAAGACCCGTTTCTCAAGACCACCTCCCGATGTGGTCTTCTGGAGCGGTCCAGAAGTCCACTTCCTGGACCACTTTGACCGTTCTCACTCACCTAAGAACCGCTCCTGAGGAACGGGTCTTAGTTAGACCGCTCCACCGAAGTGAATGAGAACGGGGTCTTATTCAGTCTCCTCAGCCTTCTATCTTTCAACCTGATACAAACTATGCAACAAAGCCCTAAAGTATTTCTGTACAATGCCACTCAGTCTTCTGTTAGGTCAAGATGTGGATATCTCTCAACCTCTGGAGGATTGGATATAAAATAATATATACTGTACTGTACCTGCTCAAAGAGGGATACATTTTTAACCACAGACTGGTGTGAAATCACCTCACCAGTCTGTTTTCTTCTTGAGCTTTCTTTCTCTCCTCACACCAAGGGCATCAATGTATAGTGTAGCGTACATGCACTGCTTCACAAAAGGCAACCTTTAAGGTCAAGTCTATCAATTTTAATTGGACGACTTGTTTTCATTTAGAAGAAAATCCTGCTTTGAGAGAAGATTTTTATCACGCTGCATATGAACACGCAAATTACGAACACACCAATTACGGACATGATTTTCAATGCAGACAGGCTTAATGAAGTACATGTGCGTGTAATGTATATGTAGTCAATATGGCTAATTGTACAATTCAAGGAGTGAGCTGGTTAATAGCTATGAAATACTAGATCTTGGCTAGACCAAGTTCAAATCAACATTCATCTTACTGTTGTGTTGTATACATTGTTTCTTGATTTCTTCTTTGCCAAATAAATAATAATAAGAATAAGAAATTATATAAATGATGTATGTACATATAAAACTTATTCATTCATCTGATTTTCATTTCTCCCCCTCCCCCAAAAAAAAAAAGGTACAAATAGCTGTACTCAAAAGTTGTTATCGATCAAAAAAGAAAAATTATAATGGATGCAAAACATTTTTTTTTTGCATGAAAAGGTCAACCTTACTCTGTTCTATAACAAGAAAATGTCAAAATATGTTGTAGTATGTATTATTATAACAGCTTTTTGCATCTTTTATATCTTCAAATACCTTAAACTTCTAGTGCCATTATGATAGATGAATTATCCATATTCAAGGACATGAAATACACGTCTTTCTAGCATTTTGTGGTCGTACTTCATCAGTCTCTGTTGATGATATCAAAACTGAAAGAAAAGATATCAAATTCCTTTCGTACCGAAATACAGGGAAAATTCCATGCTTGACATTTGTAATGTGAATGTCAAGGTCTATAATCTTTTCAAATTAATTCTCTGTGCTCTATTCAGCTAACATGTACATGTACCGCATCCATTATTTCTCCTACTACAAGCAATTGCATTAAATGCCAGGTTATGTATTTTTATGTGCACATCATTCTTTTTCATCCAATGTAGCTGAAATTTAAACTTATTTGAGATGCCTAATAGAATTTAATAATACATGTAGGCCTACATGTACAAAGGTGATCTTCATAATCAAATTTTGAACAAAGAAGCCACTATCTTTATAATATATTTTTAGTTGTTGTTGTTCACAGGCAGTTTAACATTTTACTTTTTGTTTTCTATAGTCTATGCTTGTACATTGTACCTCTCTCTCTCTCTCTCTCTCTCTTGCTCAAACACACACACACACACACACTTGTTAATACTACCACTTCTATACTTCAAATATGAGATACCCATATCCCCCCAGATGGTACATACATGTAGTATAAACATTTCATCAGTCATCACAATCATGTATTATCAATATTTCTTTCTCTACAAAGAGCGTACAACTTCAAACAAACAAAAAGCATGCATGCATATACATGTAGTCTATGAAATCTGGAGGCTTATGAAATGAAAATGATGTAAGTATGAATCATAAAATGCTTGAGGAGTATATTTTGCTAAACAGGGCACAACATGGATCCTTCTTGAATTTCCCTTTGTACATGTATCGGTTAACCAATTGCCGATGGGAACCAAACAGTTCCTGTATTAAGATGATGAGAATAAGAGAAATCAGCAGTTAGTGGGTTAAGAACAAATCACAAATACTACATGTATATTGTCTGATCAGAGTTGACGCCATTCTGGCTCGAAATAGATATCATTTGGGTTTTCTTTGTACAGCACCAGAAAACCCAAATTATATATTCTTTTATCAATATTTGTCTTCAAACACATTTGGGGGAATCTTTGCAGAAGTGTGTCTTAAATCACATCCTCTTTCACATTATGATACAATTTCAGTGAAATTTTGCCATTAAATTTTTGGCAAATTTGGGGCTCCCAACACTTGAGAGGGGCTTTAAGTGTAACTCATGAATGATCGATTGGTTAAGAGATCATGACATAAACACGTAGTACAGCATCTTTTCATATTTTTTCCCCAAATCGACTGCCACCATGCACTGCAGTGGCAGATGGATTACTCTTGGCTGCGAATTTCTGTCATGAAGAGCGGCCTGCGACAAGCCAAGCAGAATGACGTCAAGCGATGAGAATTAAGCAGCTCTTGATTACAGAATTACTGCTGGCAGTTCAGCACTGCATCAACATTTATCCATCATTAGATCGTTGGGAAGGAGGAGAAGTTCTCTTATGACACGTTACAGAGCTTAGAGCATGAGAGAGAAAGAGAGAGAGAGAGATCTCGAATGAAAGATGGACTGAAAGTGTAAATTTACACAGGATAGACAGGACCAAGGTCATCCATCTTTAAGGCAGAGATGAAAAAACACAGAGGTTTGAAATTAAATGAGGTTCAAAAGGAGAAGAAACAGATCGACAAAGAAAATGTTTTGGGGAAGACCTAAACCACTATAAAAAGTACATGTAAACTGAAGTTCACACATGTACAGCACATCAATTTTAATGTACATAAAATCACAATTTTTGTAGATATTCTTTATAGTGGCCTTTAACTAGAATATAATCATCCTATGTCTTTGTTACAGGTAATATTTTATACCCCACAACAATCGTTCCTCCAAGAAAGCCATTACTTCCAATGACAATTCATATATTTCATACATGTACATGTAGCTCTTACAGTCTTCTTGTGGACAGCTAACGATATATCCAAAGATAGTTCAACTTCAAGTATATATTGTGAGTGTGAATATATAGCATAGTGACAAAAGTTATACAAATGTACAGACATCTTAGTTACTACATCTAAATGGCAATCCCCCCCCCCCCTCAATTCCCTCCCAACTAACAAAAAATAAGACATTTTCCAATTGGCATCTTTTTTTTTTTTTTGGAAGTACATGCACACGTACTGTACTTTAACAATGTACTGTACATACTCGCATGGATTCATTAAAAGAAGTCATTTTGCACTCTACAAACAATGTGGACAACTACACGTACATTACATGAAATCAATCAATCATCTATCTGTAATTATTTTTCTTTCTTTCTTTTATTATTACGATTATTTCAATTTATTTACTTATATACATGTATTTGTTGGCTTTTGTCATTATTGAAAATCTTGCATTGTTTTCACAAAATGCTTAATAAAAAACCATCTTGCAACGAGGCTAGGGACGAAGATTGACCGAAATGGGCATTGATGATGGGCGTGTGTGCTCAGCTGTGTGTAGGGGTTTAATTGATGTTCAGCCACACTGATTAATGGATTACAGGATTTTAGCCCGAGATTGAATATGTTATCTTGACTCATAGTGCCTGATGGAGGAACTCCTTCGCACGCTGTTGAATACTCACATCTATAATTGATCTAGTAAGGGTGTTGGAGTTAAAGGTCGAGTTATCAGGAATACAAATACAATGAATGTCATCAGGTATGTGTTCTGGATTAAAACAAACATGCTAGGTTCAATTAAACAAGCCACTCATAAATTGATCTACATGTAGACTACATGTACATGTACATGTACATCCTCATTAGGATAGGCCCTAAATGTAAAATATTGTAAAATAAAATACATCATACACAGTCCTGTACATGGGTAACAAACATGTTGATTTTCCTGTTTGTTTCATGTTTACACATTGCACAAAAATATTGTAATAAATATAAAAGTACAAATTATCCAAAACGTTACGATAAATTTGCATATATCACTTTGAATCCAGTCCAAAAGAGACTATTTCATTTACACTATTGGCCATCACTTTTATTAATCTAAGAAAAGAATATATAGCTTTAAATAAACTTGGCAAATACTCCAAATACAAATTGAGTTACATGTAACACTATCTTTCTGTGATCTCTGTTTTTTGCCCAAACCTTCAATTTATATCTCTGATACAAGTAAATCAAAATCTTGGTGCATTTTGCTCTTGTGAAAGGGTACATATAAAAAGGGCTTAAATCTGGTCAAGTTTAATATCCCCTGCGATATGAATCATACATGCACAGCTGCATACCAATATATCATCAAAGTGAGAGTCAGAAGGCCTGAAGGGTGTTAACTCTGCATTCAAAGTATATGAGTTAAAGCCCTTCTTGTGCTCAGCGGATAAGATAAAGATAATCTACTTCAAGGTTATATGAGAACGGATAAAAAAAAAAGTACATTGTATTCTATTATTCTGATTTTATAGAATATGGCTTGCTACAATGATATCATCTGCAAAGTGCATGCAGGTTCACACCCAAAAGGGCATCAAATCTAGATGTAAAATATATGAGGTAACCCATTTCTGGCTCTGACCAGACGATATGTAAAATGTAGATTCAGATACACAATTATCTCTTCCTGCTGTTGGGTTGGGTACATAGTTTACATACAATGTACATCTACATGTAATACGTATGTATTTCATCTAGCAAAATGATGATAATAGCTTTTAAGGAAAGGGTTGGGATTTATTTTTCAATGAAATGGTTCATTCCCATATGTATTAATGCATTGTACATGTATTATGTAAGTGTACAAGTTGACATGGTTTTTATATACTATAAAGATGAAAGATTCCCTTTAAAATCAACACAAAGTGTGAAACATATGTACAACACATGCGCAACAGGATATAGGAGAAAAAGCTACATTTTCTCATTTCAAGCACGACTGCCAAATGAGAAAGAAAATGACTGCCTGGTGACATGAACAGTATACAGTATTTCATCATAATATAAGAACCCCAAGGTTTTCTACTTTGAAATATAAACACAGAAAGAAAATAGTTACGTGTACAAGGGTGCCATTCTCCTTCAGCTTATTGTGGGTACAATAACATTGGCTGGGATTCTTTTGTATTCACAATGCGTCAAATCATATCATTTACTCGATTCTATGCGATATCATTGAATGTTATCAAAACACTGGTTCCCTGGCTATCGGTGGCAGCTCACTCACTGATTTGAAAGGAAACTCTTTACACCTCAAGGGTGGATCTAGTGTGAGGTAACTCAAAAGAAACAGGATTGTGGACAGTGCAGTTTCTGATTCATTACTTCTATTATTATCCCAGTCTGACTGTCTCATGTGCGGCTTTATATACTCCCCAACAGCCAAAGCCGCAACCACATATAGCAATGCCCACGCTCTCTCTCTCTCTTTCTCCTTACCAGGTATCTGACATGACAGCCCAATACAAATGTCACAAAGGCAGTCTGTGTAGTGTACAGAACCTCCATTCCTGCTCTAGCTGAACTCTATCAGCTCCCTGGATAAATGTGCCAGGGAGAAAAGAAAAACCACAAATGCATCTTTTTCTGTCTATCTCTCTCCTTCTCCAGTTTAAATTGTCATTGATATCACTTCACCACCCTTTTATTCCCCATTCATTACCAAAGCACAGTGAAGTCATGAAACACACTGAAAACAGTCAATTATTGTGGTTTAAGCTCATTTCACCAGAGCTGCTCTTTCTTGCATGCTTCCACTTGTAACACAAAGTCCTTGTATGGGAAGGTCTGTATGGGAAGGTCTGCCTGGCACAGTACATGTACCTCAAAAGACTGAACTACAGGCCCTCCAGTGTAATCGTCAGTCACAAGTGTGGCAGAACTCGAAAAAAATCAAGACAATATCAAAACATTGCGCAACTGGAAAATGAAACCCAAAGTCAGTCTATATGGACCAACTACATGTACACTTATTTATGAAGGGTAACTCGTCATTTACAGGCAAGAAAAAGATTTCTCTACAGGAGGCCAAATAAACTTTTTTAAAGATCTCAAATTCACACTGCAGATTCATAAATGTATCCACATGTACATGTAGCTGAAGCGCTTCCAACTATAACTCCTCAGCCATACATGTACACTGTACACACCTCCAGTACTTGTACTTGAAGAGACTGATAAAATGCATAAAAGTCAAACAATCACATTATTTTGAGTTATCAATAGTTTCTGTGAAGTACATGTAAGATCTTTCAATTACACTGTACAAGATTCTGTTTTTATAAGCCATTTCCAGTAACGTTCACTCATTGATCATAGCAAAGTTTTGTGTAGTCCTACAGACATAACAATGTACTGAAATATTGAATACTCAAGGCATCTGTATTTACATCTATAATGTATACACCTGTCTGTACACGCATATTCATGAAATAAGACAGTTTAAAGCTGCTCCTAATCTGAAAATATAAGCAAATTGTTCCATTTTAATCTTGGCAAAATGTTTTACGAGCTTCACAAGCTTTTGATTCTAAGTGTGTAATCTATTCTTCTTTCATAAAGTTCCATGTTTTGTTGATCTTCCCTTGTAAGTTGTAGCAGAGGGGAATCTTTGAAGGTTACCCTGGGAAGCTTTTGATCACATTCACTCACTATGCCGCTTAATTATGGTTTTGTTTGATTTTTCCTAAGAGCATTAAAATGGCATGGCACTCCATGCAAAGCTCCGCTCAAGGTTCTTCAGAGAAAAGGATATCCCAGCACACAAGCGTCTGCTTGATGAAAAATTGCAGGCTCAGACATACGTGTATCCAATTTCAATTAGGGTAACCTCCTATGACGTAAAATTCTTGAAAAGCCTGGAAATTTGGAGCATGCAGACGCTCGTGTGTTGAATGTGCTGACTGAAAATTACCGCCTACACACAGTTCAGTATCATAGAGTACCGCTCTAGAAGCTTCTTTAGGTATCGACATGTACTTGTACAATGTCTAAACCATGCATGCCTTGTCTACCATATTTCCTCATAATCCCCTAATTTATCTTCATCTCTCTCTCTCTCTCACATGTAGTCTCGCAAAGAAATTTAAACGCTGAACAACATCTAGACTTATTTATATCTATGTATTAAATAAAATATCTTATATTCCTTCAGTACAATTAATGTAGCCTAGGCATTTTTTAGGCAATACATGAAGTTGCTTGTATTAAGAATTTGCCTCATAAGTTGTACCTACATGTCATATGTTACACTATCCTGTTTTCTCCATAATTACTTGTAAATGTATCGTTTTATCACAGTACTCATGAGATGCAAACATTGATAATTGCTATGTTCTGAATGTACCCACTTGAAAATAACCACCTACGCACACAGCAGTATCATAGAATACCACTCTTGTATACATACAGTAATGTACCTTTCTTTTTTTAGGTCTTCACATCTGTATGGACCATGTGTACTGTATGGTAGATGTACATTTTCTTCCACCCCTAGGCTCTAATCCTACTAATTTCTCTTCCAACAACGCCAATCTCTCTCTCACATGTACTTTCATGAGGATATTTACATGCTGCTCAACAACTGTCCATTCCTCAACTTCTGTTGAATATAATCTTTCTGTGAGTAAAAGGTTTAAGTGCTCAATATTATAAAATTGCCTTAAACATCAAGCATAATGTTTCAATGAATCCTGTTTTTTCCTTACTTTTCATTTTATCACATTGCTTTTTAAGATTTAAACGTTGATAATACTGTAGCTGCTGAGTTTGCCTTAAATATACATTGTACTGTAAGTCTACTGAAGGTTCTGCAGCAAGCAAGCAATTTTTTATGAAACCTTAAACTTTATCTCCAATGTACATGTGACTACATTATGTTCACTGGATTCGTAAACAGAAAATGTTACAAACATGTACATGTAGGCCTAGACATACATGTAATACCTTCTTTACACCAACTCGACTGACACCAAACCAACAACAGACAAGGACAGAATTACATTACCCCTAAGGCTAAGCCTTCATGGGGATGGATCGGTCGATTTGGAGTCAGTTTGGCCGCTTTGGCGGTATAACTGAGGTATCAATATCCACTACATGCAAATGTACATGTTTCTACATGAATATCACTTTTATGTTTCTTTTTTAATCTAGGGTAGGGGGGCATACATCTATGTACATTACATGTATGTGTGTTAAATAATAAAAACAGGATTTGAACATGAGTGTGCCATGTGCAGTTACATGAACATTGTAGGCCTACACTCTAGCACTCTAGATCACTGGTAATTAAGTTAATCCATTGAGCTTGACTTTTCAACAACACTGCACTTCCATGTATTAGACCGAAGGCCTTCACGTTTTTCCAAAAGCAGAAGACAAACAAAATGATAGCTTGCAAAATTAGCTTGTAGGCCTATACAAACATACGAAGTCATGCGAGCATCCTTCCATTGTTGAACATTATGTTCATCTTTTGCATGTTAATTATTGCTCTTCATCATATTTGAAAGTAATTATTACTCATTAGGCCTACATGATATATCACGTTCTGATGGGTTACTGTCACTTGTGGCATCATTTTCTGACCATTGAACTATCTATTCCCAATCAATTATTCATCCTTGTGACCAAAAATAAATAACGGGTAAAAACTAAGAAAAACAAATAAAACCACAATAATAACCACTACCTGGTACCCGGTATGTCCTTTGTTACATGTACACGTAGGTGAAGAAGGCCTGTCTACCACACTGAATTAAAAGTTCACAGTAGTGTTTTATATACCATTGGGCTAATGTACCCATCAAAATCTAAACGTGCATGTGACCATTCAACTTCTAAGGCTCATGCACCCATGTTGATATACTCAGTTTCCCTTTTTATTCCAAGAAACACATTGATTGTCTGCATGTGTCAAGTCATAAAATATTGGCCTCAACTGCCCCAGATCATAAAGAAAATCCTGTAAATCTGCCATGTACACAAGCTGATGTACATAACACATGATACCTAGAATTACATGTAGTGTCTCACCTACAGTGTGTAATGTATTCAACATTCAACAAGCATTTGTTTTAAAGTTTTAAAGTTTCATTCAATTTCAAGAAACAAGATTACTCCTCAGAGATGTCCGACTAGCAAAACAAAAGTTTTCAAATTGACTTTGCAGGGGGAGGAGAAGAGGGATGAGGGGGATTACAAGCAAATTAGCTAGGGGCACATTATAAGGGGATATTGGCCAGGAGGCATTTGCGCCCTCTTGTGCTACCTTCACCCCCCTTCCACCAGGCACACTTACAAAACAATGTAGTACATCCATAAAGTTTTGACTTTTCTAATGCACAAGGACAGTAAAGACTACCGGTACATGTAAAGACATTTGTAGAACAGAGGCATTTGTAAAATAAAGTTTAGGCATCCATGCCCCTGGCAGAACTTTTGGCACAAAACTCAATTGTAAAGATCAAACAAAGTCTGCTAAGCAAAGAGAGAACCATCCTTTGGGTCAAGACATACATAATGTAGTCTGGCTTCAAGACTAATTCTGATATAATGCACAAGTCATGATCTCATGACACAACATTTCACTGTTAAATTTCTTAAGAACAGGCGGTGCGGAGCGCTACAATTATCTTACTGATAACACCGAAATCGTTTTGAATATTCAACGGTCATCGAAGCACTCACGTTGCCAAGCTCACTTTTTCACCGAAATTTCTCCCTCTCATATCTCCTTTGTTTGTCAGCGGATTTCGCTCAGACTTTGAGGAACGATGTAAAATGGTCATATCAAGTACATCTGAAAAATTGTATTAAATGATGATCTATTTGTCATTTTAACAAACATTTCGTGTTCAGTTGTCTCCGAAAACTACCCTCAGATTATTTCCAGACATATCCGGTCGCATGGCTACATATTCATGAGACTTAATATGCATATTCATGAGACCTTTACGGTGCTGGTGACGAAATTTTCGCTGTGTCCATGACATATTTTCGAGATACAGTGGAAAATGAATGGGGTGTTTTTCAGAAATTGAGAAGCAGCAAGCTTACGAGAAATCGACGTCACTGCTCCTTCACAGACTCGCGCATGCGCATTGACACGAAATTACGTAAACCTAAGCAGCCAGCTGATCGTGAGCACACACTAGCTACATTACTATCCTGGCTGTGTATTAAAAGCTGTGCTATTGATTCTCAACATTTTAAACACCACTGTACAAAACTCAACAGATTTCACTCAAATTCGGCATACTAGTGACAATTGATGACACCTAACTAGCAATAAAATACAATTTTTTTCAACTTAAAGATGTTAGAAAGAATAATTTAAACATTCAAACCGTGAGTCTACTGTCAAACTTGCCGATCAACCACATCGTATTTATTGTGTACATTCGTTCGTAATTTGTGTATAGACTATTCATGTGTGCGATTGCTACCTCTTAGCACGTAGTGCTAAGCTAGAGGTCTATACGCATTAGCATTGACTGCAGTGATCGTGAGCTGAGGTATTTCAGCCGAGCAGTGGATCTTTGACTTTGTAAAATCCTCTAAAGATAATAATAATAATATATTATTATCATTATTATTATAATTGTTATTAATATTATTATTATTATTATTATTATTACAACTACGACTGCTACTACTACTATACAACTACTACTATTTGAAAGTAGTAGTGGTGGAGTACACCTCCTCCTGCTCCAGCTCCAAGGATGGACACAGGCATGAGCACGCGGTGAATGGTGCAGACGACAGTGTACATATTTGGCGCCATGTTATTCCGTCTTATTTACAGTAAAGCTATGAGGTTGATAATCAGTGTAATTTAGCTTTATTTCCGTAATATACATTTGTTATAAATATTGGAGAAATTTGGGGATAATTCAAACATTGCAACAATTACAATCTACGCCACGAAATCATGTTGAAAGCCGTTTTACCGATCAACCCCAACACAAACTAGCGTGTGTGGGACTGTGCTATTGAGCATGACGTCATCACCCGCGATGTAATGTGGGGACGACTCAGTAGATCGGTGCTCGTATTGAAGGTATGAAAATGCATTATGTTGGATTATTTCCAGACACATCCGGTCGCATTAGTTTATAAAATCGATATTTCACAGAAATTTTCTTTAATAATTATTTAATAACATGTTCGAATATCGTTGTTGTCCACAGATTAAAAATGTGTAATTTTATACATTATTTTGGACCTTTTTTTTGTTTTTCATACAAAGTTTCTTGTCTTTTTGTCCCCATTTTTTCTTCGTTATTACAAAAAAAAATTTAATGTATAGTTAATATGATTATTCCTCTTTTCAAAAATGTAAAGATCTTTAAGATTCATTGTCATATGCCAAAGTTATGGCAGGTTTGCTGTGACACTTTCCCAGCGGTTTCACATAAACAACGTGTTTATTCAAGAGAAAAGCAAGGTCAAATCAAAACGAAATCGTGAGGTAATTGCACTCGAGCGCACCGCCTGAGAACAGCAAGAAAAAACATCTTGTCCCTATTTCCCAACAGTACATGCAGGCATACATTAATATACTGTCTACCATTACTGTACGGTATGCAGTGTTTTTATGTAAGCCTAGGCTCTACAAAAAGGATTATTTTTATGTACATGTACATGTAGATGTAAATTTCATCCGGGTAAAAAAAATGTGACTCATTTTCATTTCATATTATGAGAATGCTTCACTTGAGGTTCAGCTTAAGAGTACATGTACATGGATATGATACTACTAAACTTATTTACAGAGTGAAAATAACTCTTTCGTAAATATATGGGCTGTCAAGTATCGTGTAAAGAAATATATCATCAAAATACAAGGGAAGGCCATGTACATAAAAATGTGTGAGATATACCGGTAAAGTAAAGTGACCCAAGAATCAAACAAGAGTACACACATAATGTGTACTTAAGAATGGACAATGCTACAAATAGACTGAGAAAGTGTACTGCGCCACACAAAAGTAGTTGTAAGATTTATCTGTTTCTACTTATTGTAATCACGAAAGAGAGAACCCTTTACCAGTAGTCCTTATTTACTCCACTTGTGAACAGAAAGAGAGTAGTCATGCATGGTCGGTCTCCTAAAGCAGAAGTGAAGAACAAAGGTCAAACATTCAAAACAGCATTGGATCAGCTGAAGAGTGGAAAAAATATAGGCTGCTATTGCTTAGAGTTCTAAGGAAAGGATGACTAGTTTTGGATGGGTGACACAAGTTGACTCACTGTATTAATGTATTAAGTATATATGAAGGAACTTATCACAGACACAGACATCAAGAAGATGGGACATTTTCTTTCATGAGAATAGATGTATCCACAAATGAAACAATCAAGCATCTACACTGTACAATATATGGGCAGAGGATCCACATACATGTACATGTACAGTACATGTAGCATTATTTATAGTATTTTATTGTTGAAGAAAATAAGCTTGTCTGTGTAAGGTTTAAAGGCCTAGAGTACATGCATTACACGTAATACATAAAAGAGATTATCTATATATAAACTTCTGACATATTTGAACACTAATGTACATGTACATGTACATTGTATCATGTTAAAGACCATGTACTTTTTCACTTCTGCATCTCAACAGACGTCTTAACCTACATGTACATCCACTCTAACTTTCTAAGAGCATGATGTGGATGTTTGCCTACCATTAATCTTAATTTACTTCATTATTTCATAGCAACACATGTATTACATGTAGTTTCATATTCAAGTATTTGATAAAACTATTCGATTCAGGATATTGGTAGCAGTAAACACTATATTTAGGCAACAGAGTGCATGCCACTGCCAGTGTCAGCTGATGTGAATGACTTTGCCAAGAAAAACACCAACAAGAACTGAAGGGTATTGGCCCGTCCCCCTTTTCTTTCCCCCAATGGCATCAAATCCAGCCACAACACCAATCAAAAACACATACTCAAGTAATCCACCAAACAAATGTTATTCTCTCCTTATTGGCCAAGCAGGTTCGTGCTCTACTTCCCTGACATCTCTGCCAACAGAATGTGACATTTGCCTCACTCCCATATCAAGAGCAAAAGTGCCCTTTCCACATGGTATGCTCATCAAATGAGACAGGCAAATTTCCTGTTCAACCTTCTCCTTGTAACAGCAAATTCCAGGAGAAAGAAAGAAAGAAAAAAAAAAACAGATCCATAGAACAGACTTTCCCTTTTTTTCCTTCATCCTACCATCCTTCAGTGAAATGAGAAAGTTCCCCATCTGAGTTGAAAAGTTGAAATCTAGGATGACTTCTATAAAATAGTTCCACCGGTATTCACCTGTTTTTAGAGATTTGTTGTAAACAAGTATAATGGCGGTATACACAGTGCATCTATCATGTTGGCTACATTTGTACATGTACCACTAGTTTGGACCTCTGTTTTAAATCCCCATTCTGGCCACTGTCTGTTAAAATTCTGCAGAATGATCAAATTTATTAGTTCTAAATAATTCACCCATTCACTAAATCCACTTTTTGTACTATATACTTATTTCAACTTGTTTTAAACATCTGTAAGTTACTTTAGCTTTGATATTTCAACACTGACATTTTCTTTTTCTTTTCCTTTTTCAAAATGTGGTTTCAGATGAAATCACTGAAATGACTGAATATGAATTTAAATCTGTCCCCTTCCCCTCCTCTCTCTCTCTCTCTCTCTCTCTTTCTCTTTCTCTTTTCTCTCTCTCTCTCTCTCTATCTCTAAGCACGCATACAGTCTAGATTTTTTTTCTTTTACAATTTCAACTTTGAATATACATGTACTAACATAAATGGTCTGACCTAAGCACTACTTCCTTTGAAATTTCTGTCTACATTCCCTGATAGAAATACATGTACGCCATTTGATATCAAACAGAATGGCAATCAGTCAGGTGTACATTAAGCCTAGTGTACATCATGCAAGATACAACATTTGCTATTGCAATTAGCCTTTATAATTTTATAGAGTTGTTGTTGTTTTTTTATAGTATTTGTTATTCGTTATTTGTTTTTGATTGTGCGTTTTTTCTTGCTTTTTGCTAGTAATTTTAAAGTTGTGTTCATTTGATAAAGGATACCGAATCATAGAAAGTATTAACATGATGTTACCATGGAAACATGAGAAGAAAACTAACCATTTGTTTTTGTCTCCTCCTGGAAGCTGGTGAGAGCTCTCCTGCTTTCTTGTCTGATGTAGCACGTGGTAGAGTTGCACAAGATCCTGCTTTAGGCCCTGGTGTCAAGGATGGAGAATCTGGTGTTTTTGCTTTTGACAGATCCGGAGTAGATTCCGACATGTGTATGTTCAGCATCTGCGGTCTGAGAAAGTGTTGTCCAGGTAAAATAGGTTGACGACGCGCGGGGCGGGGCTTCTGCTGGTCCCCAACACTTTTGGTTCTCTCATGCATCGCCGGAGCTTTACTTGCACTTGGACTTGCTGCATTTTTTGGAGCGACCGGCATTGTCGCTGGTTCACTGGCTGCACGAACATGTTTGATGGCTTGAACTTCAGATGTAGGATCCGATAAACTACCGTGTCGCTTTCCATGAGCACCGTTTCCTCCATTGCGTCCCAATGACTGGTTTGATATTTTATCTTCAGACTCTGAAGAAAGATGCCTATCTGGACCTGGACTATACCGTCTACTAACCTCATGGAATTTATCCAGATCCTCCTGACGTTCAGAGACAACTGGAGCACTTGTTGATTCTTGTATTCCTTGTGTATACTGACTAAGCTCGTTCGATGTCTTATCTCCATTTGGCCAGGTTAAAGATTTGGTCTTTTTCATCGTCTTCCCATTTTTCTCTGCATTTTCGACAGATGCATTGATTATGACATTAGTTCCTCTTGTAACATCTCTGCAGACATTGACAAACATGGCATCTGCTGTGCCATCACTGATAGAAGTGGCATTGCTTGAGAGCGAGTCTGCACTCATATTCACCTCTCCTATATCGGTCAGTGGTGGTAAACCTTGACCACTGGACTGTAGTGATCCAAACATATCTGCATCCATTGAAGCAGGTTCACAGTTATCTCCTCCACCACCACGCTTACGGTCCTGCGTTGGATCACTCCGAGATCTCCCATTGCCTTCGGACCCTCCACCAGAGTATTCCGATGAGGGATAAGCCGAAGCAGAGTTCTTTTTTCTTCTCCTTGCCCACTGTCCACTTTCTGCTTCCCTCTCCTCCTTTTCTGCATAACTGTCTTCATCCTCACTAATGCTTGTCTTTTGCTTGGGCCGCAGAGGCTTCAAATGTGCTTTCAAACTGAACTTTTCTATACTGGTTGGAGAGGCAACCTCATTCGTGGAGGCATCTTCACGGCTATTAAATTTTGACAATACTTTGGGAACTTCCGGAAGATTGATGCCTTTCTTTTTGCCAAAGCCAGGAGGCTGGGCTTCAATTTCTGGTTCCTTTTCATGATCTAGATCCATTACACATCCCTGGTCCTCTTCATCTGGTGAGCACAGACCAGAGTCTTGTTTGGTATGGTGGACAGTGGAGTGGTTGGGACTCTTTGCGGGTGAGTCTCTGATCAGTTTAGCAGTCAGATCTTGAAGATCTCTTGTGTGGTCCGGTGATGTGGGAGCACTCACAGCTTTCGGCACTGATTTTTCAGTATGAGACGATGATGACGATGCCCACCGAGATGTACGTGATAGTGAGCCAGAAGGAACAAGCACATTGGGCCGAGGCACTTTCAAGCTGCTATAATCCTTACGTATAGTCACTGTATCTCCACTCATATTTTGGTATGTAGATTCTGCTGGGCTAGAGGGAGTTTTCAGTTGGCTTGCTGTAGACCCAGTGCTCTGCTCACCAGAGAATACCGGGCTCATAGTTCCTGACCTTACATGGTCTGCCTCTCCCTGGCTCCCACTATTAATATTATGAACACTCGACAAGTCATTATTTGATCCTTGTGTACTGTGAGATGACGAAGACATGCCTTCAGTTCTACGTCTGCTTACAGCCTCACTGAGATTTTTAGCCAGATTCTGAAGATCCTTTGAATCATTTCCGCTCTGGCTCGACACACTTGACCGGCGACTAGTGGAGCGAGAACTAATAGGGCTGAAATCAAATGTCTGAAGTGAACGCTTGGAGACTTTCTGCACTGCTAAGGGCTTCAACTTATGTGTGGGTGATGTTTTATTTGAAGGGGAGGTAAGAGGCTTAGCCCCTGATTCACCATCAGCCATGCGATTTGGACTAAGCACTCTTGTTCTCTGTGCATGCGCAGTATTTGAGGAGTCATGTTGCGTTCCCCCATAAAAGTAATCTCGAGGTTCATTAACACTTTGGGAGGAGCTAGAGAAAATACTACCTTGTTTCCTCTGCCGTTCTAAGTCAGATCTGTATTTCTGAGAGCGATCATGCGAAGCTAAATCTCCCAATGTCTGCTTATCATAATGTTCATCAGCTGGTGAATCAAAGCCTGGTTCAGTAGATGGTGTAACTGGGGCACTGGCAGCTTTATTCCCATCTCTAACATATAAGCCTCCACGTTGAGATTTACCACCATCCCTCAACTGGTTTCCCTGCAAATATAAACTAGAAGAATAGTTTCTCTCGCCAGATGCAGCATCGGGGTCGTGAGATGCAGCAAATGTTGAGGTTGACATGTCTGAACCAGCGGTACGCTGCCCCTCACAGCTGGGCGCGCGAGAGCTATGCATGGCATCCACGCTGTCTCGGTACCGGCCGCCCCAGGCTCCGGCATTGGATAATGTTAATGATGACGGTTGCTGTGGTGGTGGGTCTTCCGACACACTCTTGTTATTCCTACCTAGTTTATTATCGACAGCAGGCTCACTCAAATCCACGTTTGCTCCGGGCTGACGTACGAAACTATAACTCCGACTTCGATTCCTAATCGTATCAGGAGTATCCCCTTCTAATTGCTGAACGATTTGCTGAACGTGAGGTCGGGAGTTCGAAGTATACGACGGTGTTTTGGAGTTCGATTTATGTCCATCAACCATGTAATTACTCCGCTCTACCGATGATCTGTCACAGTTTTCCTGTTGTGAAACAAATCCCCACCTCGTGCATCTTCATTAAATGTCGGAGCGGTCTTGCTAACATTCACACCTCCTGCTTCGCCTTTGCTATCAAATTGTCGAGCAGTTTTAAGAACAAAACATTCCGATCTAGGCTTCACAAAAACACCGCCGCTGTATACACCTTGCGCCCTAATCCCTGTATCATCATTATCGTGCCTGCGGATCGGTACGGCAGCTCGCTCATCCTCCTCATACGATCCAACATTGGAGGGAGCAGCGGTGCGAGACGAGGTTTTAAATTCACTATCGTCAATACACCTATTCAATTCCTGGTATAATCCTGATAAAGGCTTCTCGTTCGTATTAACGTGAGTGATTGTAGCTATATTGTTGTTCCCATGTCCATGCCGCGATTGTGGATGGGATGCGGGGATAATGTGAAGGCGAACTTTGGGATCGGCGGACGAGACAGCGAACCTCACTTCCGTCCCGTTCTCTATTCGCGTGTACGACGACTGAATGATATCGCCGTGATTATCAGCGGAGTCCGTGCCACGTGACCCGTACGATCCGACGGCCGATATGTTATTGGTATGCACAGGCCGACACTCGCCCCTTCGAAATGCGTACGAATATGCACCTGTATCTGGAACTTCATTCCTCCTCAAATGACTATTCCCCGACCCATGTCTGCGAGGAAAAGTGGAAGATGAATATTCCGTATAGGTTTCCTCCGTCCGACGTTCTGTACGATATTCAGTGTGATATTCCGCATCTTGCGAAGTTGGGTTCCCATTATTTCCGAGAACAATAGTCAATTTGGAGACAGATCGGGAACTCCCTGAAACAGGCACCCCGTTGCTATTTTCCCCTTTACCGTATCTTCCGCTAAAGTCAGCCATTTGGAATAATCCTTTTCCATGCACACTGATTTAATTAAAAGCATGAATAATCCCATACACAGAAAGCTTACGGTTGTCATTTGCATAATCGTCAGTGAATACAAAGCCAAAGCTTATTTACGGGGAAATAAATTACAATGGGCATGCAAAACAAGATTCTTTATGATTTTGTAGAAAGGCGGTGGAAAGTCATGATAATTATTTTTTAATTCTATTTCACGCATTGATTGCGATGTATAAAGTCAGTTCATAGTAACTGTTGTCCACGGCATATCCAAAAGTTAACATGATAAAACCTAGATTTTTGCCAGGCCGAACAAAATTGAAATAGTTGATCACTGTGCCCTCGAACATATCATAAGCAGTTGCACTTTTATGTGCTACAGTGAATTAGAAACGTCGTTCTGTCTATAAGGTAATATAAATATCATATTCATTTGCTCTCAAACTTTGCAAAAAGCAGTTACTTTTCCAGCTTTCAAAATTGGTTGACGTCCGACTATCGCGAAAGGCTCCCAACGGCATAAGCTTCTCGGTGTTGAGATCCTGAACGGTGATCTGCTCCATGAAAAATGACAAACAACCACATTTTCAGGCGCGAAATTTTCACAAACAACTTTCAAATGTTGACAGAATACTCCTCACCATAAATCAGGAATGTTTTTCAGTGTTGACAAGTAAGATTTCCCAGGCTAATGTTCTTATCATGGTTCCATCTCCTTTGTTGGGGATCAAGCAGAATTTCCCCTGTTCCGCACTTGGATAAAATCCATGTTTTTATGAACGATACAAATAAATCCCTTTTTCAAAAGGGAAAGATTGATTCAAATAACACGTTAAATTAACATTCTACTCCAAGGAAAGCGTAGATAAATCCAATGATTGTCGAAACACGACTTTGAGAAGTTTATGATCAAAGTTCTGATCCCTCCTGCAGACTTTTTGAAGTTGTTTGAGACAGACAAACTACAGAGTTCAGGAAATGTTCAGTACTAGACTCGTAAATGGACACTAGCTGCTTGGCTTGTAAAATGATGTTCCTGAGGCAAGCTTTATCTGATTGAGTCATCCGGCCAAACTCGTACAAAGCGGACATGATATGAGAGAAGAGATATTGTACCCCCCTGCGTTGCCCCCTTCCTATATCTCACCAACAGTCTGTGGCAGACAACCGCCTGTTGATGTACATGAGTGATGGGACGGACCACTTTCTATAAAACCTATATAATGTATAATCCATTCACAGTTGCAATAGGCTTTGGAGAAGAGTTACTTGTAACCGCCCTTAGAAAATAGAAGTGAGTTGTAGTCCTCCTGGACCGGGGTTTAAAATTGAGATTTGCTATTCCTGGACACGGTACAGCCCTTATCTTGTGGCTTGTGAGAAGTCTCGCTGACTCACTCTCTCACTTACTCACACCTTGCAATCGCCTTTCCTTGCCAAATTGTTCAGACAACTCCAACTCCGAGAGATCACTAACTATAATTTAGTGACGAAGACCGTGATATTTATAAAAAAATGTATACAGTTTGCCTCGATTCTGGCGCATTTTTATTACTCAAATCTTTCCTCCCCTCCCGACATACGCCGAGTCGCTTCTCCTCACTCGGCCAGGGTCAGAAATGGAATTTATTGAGGGGGATTTTGGCAAACATATTGGACTATAAATCTCTACAGGGAACACATGCTAGGGTACAAAATGACAAGTGACAATAATTTCTATCATTTTCGAGTTCTTCGTTTCGCTGGAGAGCTTCGGCAAGGCACTGGCGGCAAATTTAAAGGTACCTCGGGATTTTTGCGTCTGGCTTCGGTGTCTTCAGAAACTTTGCGAAAGAAAAAAAAATGTTTATAGTATATCCTGGGATAAAGTAATGTTTCCATTTTCCGGTGGGGGGGGGGGTCTTAACGATTAATATGTTCATCTATTTTTTTTACTTTTTTTATCATCATCAGGCCTTTTTTGTTTTGGTCATGAAAGTTAACATTAACATACACAAGATAAAACTTGACAACATTCAAAGTAACATAAATCATTTTCTTCCAATCATTCACATCCAAGAACATAGTCATCTGTAGGCCTCTATCATCGATGTCTGTGCATTTGTAAAGAGCAACTAACAGGTTTCGAGTCTATATTTTTTGTGGAAAGTGGGCTATAGGGTCACCGGGATCAAAGCGAGGATTCTAATTTCACCGATAATACCACATTCCATGGATTGAGAAAAAATATTAACTTTGATGTATAGCTCGTAATTCAGTGTTTGGTTACATTTGGCATATTTTAACCAAAAGTTCATAAAAGCAATACTTTCCTTCTCTCGCCTCATCCTCCAAATGAAACTAGTTTATGAAAGCCGGCCTTATTCTGTTTTATTTCCATTTCACGCAGTATCAACCAATGGCGTAGCAGGGCCCAGACATTGAGGGGGCAGAAGTGTATTGGAGGGGGGAGGCACAGCGATCTTATAACTTTGATTGAAAAAATATTTATTTTCTTTATATGATTGTTCCTCTACCAGCCTTTATTCCCATCTCTCTCTCTCTCTCTCTCTCTCTCTCCCTTCCTCACTCCTTCCCTCCCACCACCTACTTCCTATTCTCTCGATTCGAAAGGGGGAGCTGCCCCTTTCCCTCCCCGTTATAGTTTAGCCACGCTGAAATGTTTCAGTACCTATTCGTGTTCGTGAATTGTCGGTAAGGATAGAAGAGGGAAACTATGAAGGAACCTTTACACAAAAGAAATGGAGGAGGAAAAGGAAAAAAAAGGAGAAGGAAGTAAAGGAGACGAGTATAGAAAGAGAGAGAGAGAGAGAGAGAGAGAGGGGGGTGCTGGATATCGAGGATGTATAGAAAATAAACATTGATTATCTTCATTATACATACTTATCCAAGCGGTGGCATATTATTTGACTGACGTTGAAATCCAATTCAATATGGCGTTTTCATGGTTATTTTGAACTTTTTCATTAAACCGAGACAATTTTTTTAAATTCTTTATCTGGCATCTAGGGGGAACCATAGAGATATATATTTAATAACACTATCTCTATGGGGGAAACATAACTTATTTCACAGATTTTGAAAAGAGATGGCGCTATAGCATCTTGCGTTTTGTATAGGTATAGCTCTTCACTTTTCTGAAGAGTTTGAATCTAATAAAAGTGCACACGGTACCATCTGCCCCCTCAGCACCCTCCTCTTATTTGTCATCTTCTTATGAATAATAAATATATGTTTACTTAAACTGTTGATGCATGTACTGCTGCGTTATTCTATCCATATACACTAGAACTCAATGACTCCACCATATTAGCAGACCAGACGATTGATTTTTACGAAGAAAGTTCCAACTTATAGCAATTTGTATATTTTTTGTTGCAAAGTAATGTGGCTCAACAATTAGTTGGAATACAATTATTATCAAATCTTTTAATTCAAGTAGATATACGTTTTGGGGTTGAGGGCATGTGTGAGGTCAAGGTTCCCCTTCCACCCCAAATGGGGCTGGGAGGATCACTGCGATTCAACATGATTTTTAAATATATAAATAATTTTAAATATCCCACCGTTTAATTTGTTGTTCATTCATTACCAACTATACATTATTCCCCCCCCCCAAAAAAAAATCAGGGGAGGGAACGAATCCCCCCGCCCGGCGGATGGCCACCCCTGGGATCATACATTTTATTACTGCATTCTCTACACGCACTAGTGACTACAGAACTCAGACACTCTCTTTAATACCTACCTTCTCCCAATCCGGCCCTAGCTATCTAACCCCCCCCCTCTCTCTCTCTCTCTCTCTCTCTCTCTCTCTCTATTTATATTCTCTTCTACTTTATTTCCTTCTACTTCTCTTCCTTTCCTACTTAAAAAAAAATCATTTACATTTTCTTTTCCTTGTAAAGCTCTATTGGCCTCTCATGATGTTGGCGGGGGCGGGGCGGGGCGAACTGCAGAATTTCGGGCTGCGTAGATCCACAGTTGAGATCCAACCATGGATTGATATAAAGAATGTTGAAGTCTATGATAAATAATAATTTGAAAATCACTTACTCGACAGCCTACTTGGTCCAAAAATAAATGAAGAGATATATATAACCCCCCCCCCAAAAAAAAAAAATAATAATAAATAAATAAATAAATAAATAAATAAATAAATAAAAATTAAATTAAATTAACTTTTTGGATCGTTCGTTTTCAGAATCAGATCAGGGGAAACAGTTTGACGGTGAAAAATGCTGAAGATTTTTTTTTTCTTTTTTTTTCTTCTAATTCTCATTGTAAACTGACAGAAATAAGTTTTAATGATAAACTTATGATAGACTGTCGTGTGGTCACCGAAAACTAACAATATTTCTCCTGTCTTTTTTTCTTTCCCTAGCTCTAGCCCTGGACACGGATCTTGAAGAAGCAATGTTTTGAGTTTAGTTATTAGACTAGCCGCTGAACTGCTGATCGCCCTGAAAAGGTTCAGGTAGAGTTAATGTGATTAAATGTGACATTTTATAAAATATTTATATCATACTGTGTGTGAATGGGTATGTTTGAATGTATTGATATTTAAGTGAGATTATGGGAGATTATATAATGAAAATTCAGAGAATAATTGCTACAAAATTCAGAATGTAATTTTGTGTAGTCCCACGTATCTATCCGTTCGTTTGTGGTAGAGGCTACACTTTCATTTTCGATTGCAGTAACAGATAGTAATCTAACTAGATCTTAGTACCAAAGAAAATAATTTTGACTCGCAATTTAGATACTACTTTTAAATATATTACTCTAGTTCAGTCCTACCTAATCTTGGAATTAGTCCTTGTAATGAAACTAACGATTTCATTTCATTTCATTTGTGTCATCACTCTGCAAATTAAATAATAATTATTTTAAAAAATCCCTTTACATGTATTAAAATCGAGAATTGAATTAATTAAAGAGATAGATCTTTTGAACTGCTGTACTGCAGATCTGTGTGTGTTTCATATTTGTTTTCCAATGAAAATGCTACAAGATTATATCTTTGAGTTTGGGTCTTTGTATTTTGCATTCAGTGAATGATATTTTAGAGATTTTCCTTCATTTTTATTCTCACAACAGGTCAAGAGATAGAGCGAGTATGGGCTGCCGGCTGGACGCCATTTCCTGTGGTATATTTCTTCCATTGCAGATTGCATTTCAAAGGAAAAAGAACAGATATTAACTCAAGATGGCATTGCCAGCATTTAGAGGGCTACGGAAGATGCCCAATATTATGCTGAACCTTTATCAGATGTGGCCTTACAAATCCCTATCAACCAAGGTGTCAGGAACAAGTTTTACTAACATCCACAGGTGGAAGCACCCGATAAATTTACCATCGAATCTAAGATCAAAATCCTCCATCGAATGCCTCCATTGTACAGCTTATTTGAAATTGATAACAATACATACAAGACTCCTGAATACCAGACACCAGTCTCTGAACCAGAAAGAAATGAAATCATCAGATTTGGAAGTAGCTCACATCCAAAAGGAACTAGAAGTTGAGAACAAACTCTCCAGGAAGCAGAAACGTGCAGCATCAGATCCGAAGAATTCCATGATCAACGTTGGAAGGTTTGTGACAGACAAGATTCTCGAATTGATTGATGAAAATGGAACGTCACTTGGATCAGTCAACAGGAATCAAGCCATTGCTTTGAGCCAGGAGAAGAAATTGAAGTTGGTTCTATTGAAGCCTCAAGCCAAGCCTTGGCCAATTTATAAGTTGATGACGGGACAGGAGCTTCATGAGGAACAGGTCAAGCGCAATGAGAAAGCCAAAAAGAAGACATCTCCTACACAGGTTAGAATTCACAGGAAGGTGCAATTGCATATTTTGGTCAAATGGTTAAATTTATTTTTGTGTGATGTAATGAAGAATGTGATAAGGTTGAACTTGTCTCTGTTAACGGACTGAAATGTGCTCTGGATGTTATTAAGGAAAGAGTAGAGCTTTATAAAAACTTATTTCTAGAAATGTATATGTACATGTACATCTGTCTAAATGATGAATATTTCTATTCCAATTTCATAAACTCATATAGATATCAATTATTTATTTTTTTTAATCACATTTTATGCATTTGATATTCAAAACATGTTCACAACCTTAAGCTTGAGTGTAATGTAATACAGTATTGATTTGATTTTAGTTAAAACTTGGAGAAGACAGGAAGAAAGTTATATTTTCAAAAAATGTATCGGTCAGCTCAAGTGACAGATTTTATTCTGTGTTTAAACACCACAGTTAAAAGAAATCAAAGCATCATGGAACATTGGTCAACATGACATCGGAGTGAGACAGCGTCAACTTGAGAACTGGTTTTCTGATGAGAATGCCAACATCCATGCAAGGGCTACAGTCACTGGAGGGAAAGGCACTGAAACAGTACCTCAGGAAAAGCAGGTACAATTGTACAGATGAATATTGGCCAGTTTATAAATCTCTTACTTGAAGTGAAGTAAGAATGTGAACGTAAAATTTCTCAGTGACATTTTGCCTGTTAATCCTTGTTTCTTTTGACAGAGGTAACTGGTGAACTGTTGTGGAGAAATCATATCTTACTTCTCTTTCCTGTAAGTGATCTATAAACTGGTCAGTATTCAATGTTTACTGGATGAATCATAGTCATGATACCACAGATGTAATTTATACATGTTTATGTTAAATAAGTGGGTGATTTGTCCTAAGTATTTGATGTGTCACAGTGTACTTACATCCCAAATTGTATAGATTTTGCATTTTGTATATATACAAATCTTGCATACTGCTTGGAAAATGTTGAAACTCCTTACCTAACTTGCAATTTGGCTTGAGGATGCAGAAAGTGATGTCTTGGAGAAAATTTGATTATGATCTGTTCAGCGAATTTCAGCTATTTTAAAGGTTGTACAAGAAGCAGTTTAACAATTATACATTTACAAAATCCACAAGATCTACCAGTCATATCGTTTATAAATTGAAGTCTGGATTATATTTGCTTAAAGAAAAAGTAGTGGAACAATCAAATCACTTTTGGAAATTGCCAATCTATTAATTCCGACTAGATTTCTAGAATTTACATTTATTTCACATTTTTGGTGAGTGTGCACATAGCCAGATATAGGTATTATACATGGTTTCAGGCATCTAGCTTAACAGGTGGCTGTTCATTTGACATGCAACTTACAGAGAAGTAAGCATTTTAGATTAATCTGTAATTTTTGCTTCTTACTACTTCATTCTGCCTTGTATCATTTCTCTTTGCACTTTCCTTGTTTCCTTATAGCTCAATCTATCTCTCTGTGGCACCTTATAATATTTTTTCCATTCACAGATGGCAGTAGTGAAGCAGCTTATGTATGGACTCGAAGATAGACTTACTATGAATGGACCCCCTCAGATGGTAGGTAAGAACATGAACAACCTTAGGGTCACTATACGCACCATGTCTGCTAAAGAAAAAGCTGCTTATAAGAAGAGTTTAGTGGAAAAAGTGCCTGATAAACCTTAAAGTACTCTTTGAATGATGTTTGCAGCAAAGATTATGATTGACTTTATACATGTATGATTATATTTCTGAATTTTATTTTTGTGCTGTAAATTCTCTGATTTGAAGCTTCCAGAAAATTTAAATGGCTTGCATTCAGTCAGTGCTCAAGAAGAGTTATGAATAGCACAAATAACTGGATAAATATATTTATCTCTCTCTCTTACATTTTCTTTGAATGAGCTGAAGTTATCGACAGATTAGTCTAGCAGTATACTTATGATACAAAATGTATCCAACTAAAGCAATTACAGATTACAATTTGAGAAAAAGTAATTTGTATGAATTAATTTCTTGTCTGTTTCTGAAGCAATAACATGCAATAAATTTTCCTATGTTAATTTTGCATATGATAAGAGATTTGAAAGCAATCCATGTATATGTGTGGCTGGTAAGGTAATGCAATGACCTGGGGCCTGTTGCACAAAACTTACCATGGAAACCCTGATTTTGATCGGCTGTTGAGCCCTGTTACCATGGTAGTTGCCATTGATGGCAAAGTTACCATCAATGGTAAGTTTTATGCAATGGGGCCGAGGTCCGTAACTGAATCTCTTTTATCTAAGATGGGAGGATAAAATTTGAAATGAATATAAACCAGATGCTTGATTGGTAAAGAATATAATCTTATTATGTGCTGTTGGTTTTGTTGTCAAGGGTAGAGGTACATAAAGATACCATTAATTTGACACAATTGTGTATTGTAAATGAAGGTCTGGTAAATGACACTCCATTTCTTAAATCATAACTCCTAACAGGTAATATCTTTGATATTATTACTTTGATATTCTTTTTCCAAGATTTACCAAGAATATGTGAGAATAAATCTATTTCTTTTGACACATTCATAACAGTAAAGATGAGTGAGATGGTGAATTATTTTGACTTGTTAACTCCATGGCATTTTAGACATTATAGTTTCCAATGCCATTTCAATGAAATGATTTTATGTTGTACTCTACTTTTGTTATGTTTTGTTTTGTATCAGCTAAAGGCTAAAGCATTATATTGAAAAAAATATAATTACTGATAACAGAGTAAACTGTAAGTGATCGATGTATTCATCAACTGTATCAACATTCTCCAGAATCATTCTTCATATGAAGTACTCTATTTATTCTGCGAATTCATCATTACATTGGCATGATTCAGACAATTGTATACTGTTAAGATTTGTCTGTATTCTGGTGTGGAAGACAATCTACTGGTATACCTCATTATTCAGTGGAACTTCGGCATAAGAAACTCCTTGTGACCTTGTTGTATCAAGGCTCATCACTGAAATACAAAGAATTTGGACCAGCAATGATACTGTGTTATAAATATAATGCGAGTCTGTTCTTCATAACAAAGTTCTAGATTTAAAAACATTACCTACTATTCAACATGTGTGAAGGAGGTATTTGTATGAGATTGACATGAAGAAATGAATTCTGTGCATTTAAAGATACAATGTAATAAATGACAAAAGTATTACCAAGACATTTGTGAAATGTAAATCTGTCATGATGTATGTGTACTGAAATGAGCTGTGCGTAGAAAATTAATCTGAGCTTTTGAAATGAAGGATTGTATTCGTCTTTCCGTGGCTTTAATAGCAAAATGCAGTGGCACAAACGATGCAAACACATAATTGTTGAAAATCATTTTATCACATAGAGGTAGAGCCACATGGTTTGGAATGGAGCTGGTAAATAATATGCATTACCTTGACTAGGCTTGCTTGATATTGGCTAAACTTTCATTCATATATATCAACTAAGAACTTTTAAGTCAGTCACATCCCTAACTATTACACCTGTTTCGTTCCAGACGCGTCTTTGTGTGCCACTACGTGCTGCTATTAATTAAAGCTACCTCAGTTGTAATACATTTTGTTGTTGAACATATTTTCAATGCCTCTATATTTGACTTCTGTTAAACGGTACTATTGACAGTTTCATTGGTAGAAGACGGTAAAAGTAAACATAAATGCACTTCATACAATACAATTCTCAATGTATAACAACAGCATGTCACATAAAAAGGCACAGCAGGAAAATGTTCATGATATTTATGTAGTTTTATTAGAAAACCAAACGGATTATGATGGCTTGCACATATAAATAATGCCCAAGAACATGATGAAATATATGTAATGACTTAGATATCATTAAAAGATATATTTAAGTAACAATGTAACATGAAATTACATTAGAATGATGAATTGGTACAGTTTTAAATAACTTTCTTAATCTGCAGAATACTCTTTTTCAGCTTAGAATTACATTGACTTTAAAATGGGATGTGACCTCTGATGGTAATAATATCATAATCAGAAGAAAAAAATTGCATTTGATCGCATTTGCTTAAACAAGGATAAAGAAAAAGTCAGTCAAATCCAAATACAAAATTGCTCTCAATCATCCATCAATAAGCAACATTTGTACACTGCAATATGTATATTGATACATACATTGATACATTATTATTATTATACTGAAAAATGATCATGGAATAGTCTAAGACGTAATTTACATGGTAGAGGTACTTTTCTAGATAGGAAACTCTAAATTGCCAAGAGTACTTGCACTCTAATAGTCATTCATTAAAATCTGTAGCAGAATTTATTTAAAAGCATTACAAACCATTTAAAAAACATTGATTATCTGACTTCACAATTTTCCTCCTATTTGAATACAATGTTATCTTGAAGAATGTCACTACTTCATAACAAATTTTGATAGAATTTCAATAACTTTTTCCCCTTTAAAAATTCAAGAAATGCACATTCAACTAAATTCTTTCTTTCAAGTACATCATGTAAACCTGAGAAACCTCATAATATTGGCTTCTTCTGAAGAGCTCATTGTCTATCACTCAGTGATGCTTGTAGCATTCCATGATTATGGGCCAGTCCATATCACAGGTAAAAATAATTACAATTATAAAATCAGTCTCCTGAAGTATGGTTAGAAAAGGAATAGAGTCTTAGAAAATCAGCCCTGAAGGCTAATTAGCGTTAATTAGTGTGGGAAAACTAATATTCAATACCTTTATGTAATTATAGTTACTGTTATTAGTGATATGGGACTGACCATTATCCTGACTTTAAAGCACAGCTACCATAAGCATGTTCATTGTACAAAGCATTAAATAATGTCTCCTTATCAGGTACCGCAAGTCAAGAGGAACAGCATATACAATATACCTTGTCTATATACGCACAGGGCATGGATAAAAACCCTCGATCTCAACCAGAGTAATGGAATACAGATAACATATCACACTTAGTTTAGATGGTTTTTGCAGTTTGACATCATAAATCATTTCCCATGATTCGCTTCCCCTAAGATACAAATATTCCAATAATACATGCATTCATCCATATTACCATCACAAGCAGATTCCTGGGGTTTAGAATTGCGACCAATTCCCGTTCCCATTACACATGTTATTCCTTCACATCAATATTCTTTGATGTTACTCCAGACTGTTTACTTGATTCTATCTCCATGGCAACATGTATGTTCTTTACAACACAAGGACAGGTTTCATCAGAGACTGGGAGATTCTAATTCTTTCCCGCTATCCTTTCGTTATTTGTGAAACAACAATCCTTCTCCACTGATGTCTCTCCATGATCAGCGATCTCTGAGAACCCCTTGTCCATACACCCATCAAAGTCAGGTGAGATGTATTCTATCCCCTGCATGGCTAGCAGAATATTTGCAGCATATTTATCAAGGTCTGTTTCATCATCTTGAGATGATCTTGGCTTCTGTGTGACAGCTTTAGAACAACCACCTTTGGATGAAGTTGATAAAGGTATACATGCTTGACCTGAGCTAGATGTACCAGATATGTCTTTGTGAAGTTGAGTGTTCATCTTGGGGATCTTGGGAGAGTTGGATGTACCAGGGATGTCTAATTGAAGTTGAGTGTCTATTTTAGGGCTCTTTGGAGAGTCATCCTTTCCTGGGTCAAAGGTCAATGTATGGAGAGGACTGGAGAGAAGGTCAGGCTCTTCAAGGTCAACATGGCCAGCTATTCTTGAAGCAAGACTGCGTCTCTTCCTAGGCTGTGGGATAGATGTTACAATATGAAAGAAAATACTGAAATTAGACAAGGAAATATCTAATGAATAATATTATGAAAGAAGACAATTTCCCCTCAGGCCAATGCAAAGAATTATATTATTTTCTACTAGTTCTATCTCAAATATAAGTAAAGGTCAGAAGCTTTATTTATGTACTAAGTCTATCACTGGCATCACTTCACCACAGTCCCTCATCAAGAAGACAGAACACAAGTGATATATAAATGAGCACAAGTCAGCAGCATCAACTGACTAACCAGAAGGATGTCAAGGATACCAATAGATAAAAAACACTCAAAGTCAGATAAAATAAGATAGTTGATGACATAATTATCTTTTTCATCTACAATCAGGTAGACAGATTTGTTGGATGAGATGTACCTTAGCTGGTGGCTTTTGATATCCAGGTTCATGGACCACTTGATGTTGAACTAAAGATTTCTTGTAGCTGAATGTCTTCATACAGCCAAGATGAGCACAGGAAAATGGTCTAGCGCCCTCGTGGAACTTACTGATGTGAAGACGCAAGCTTTCACGCTGTGTGTGTGATAGTAAGAAATGTAAAGTGTTATCATATATCTCTCTCCCAAAATTTTGAATCTTCAATGTCAGTAAATTTTTAGTTTTCTCCTCTCAGTTCCCCTCCGATCTCCTTTCACTGGCCTGCCTCAACTTGGCAATACCAAAGTAATTTCATCACATTTCAAGTCTTACAAAATGTATTTTGATTTAGCAATACATAACATTCATATTAAAATCTCATTTACTTATTGTTATTCATAATTAAATCACTCCTCCTCCTCCTCCTCCTCTCTCTCTCTCTCTCTCTCTCTCTCTCTCTCTCTCTCTCTGTTGTTCCTCTCCTTCTTCTGCATCTCCTCCTTCTTCTTCCTGATTTCAGACTTTAATCACATATAAATCTGAAAGGATGCTCACCTTGATAAACCGTCTATCACAGTCTTCCCTAGGACAGACAAACACCTCCCTCTCAGTCGCATGTACCATCATGTGATTACGTAGCTACATTTACACATACGAGAAAATCAATAAGAAAAAAATAATTACAATTTTACATTGTGATCACTTTGTAAACACAGAAATAATGTCTGATACTTTGTAGTTTCAAAATTAGACCTATCCTAGATGGCCAGGGCTGCACTGAATGTACATCATATAAAAATGCAAGATCTATCTATCTTTGCCTCATAGATTGGAGGCTGTTAGGGCAACAATGAAATGGACCTTGAGATACAGGATCTCCATAACTTTCTGTCTTCAGCTGCTCTGGTTAGCTGCTCAAATGATATTCCCTTCCACTGCTTGATGTTGTCAGTTCATGTTCTAGTTGGTCTGCCCCTCTTTCTTCTCCCATTAGTTCCTCCTTGTAAGATGGCGTTTGCCAAGCTATTCTATACATCTAGTTATATGCCCAAACCCCTGGAGCTGCCTTCTTTTCACAATTATGATGAGGTGATCATGTTCCCCTTCATAACTCTCCATTATCTCTCTCACTTTCTTGTTGGAGGATGTGACTCTCTTGGATGATGATCTCTCACTTGAAGCATAGCAACACTCCCATGAACTACACTGTGCATGTATGCTGTCAGTCATTGTATTTTTATGAAAGCCCATGCACCTCAGTATTGCTTCACTTTCAGAACATAACATATCCCATGTATAGAGGTTTTGATATTCATTACACATAATTATTAAAAAAACGGAAATCAACAAAACACGGATAGTTTGAGAGTTGCATTTTTAGACATTCTTTCACTCTGACAGGGATGTTGATGGATAAATCTTTGAGACAAAATTCATATGAAAAAACATTATTAGCAAGTGAAATACCTACCTTATGTTTCTTGTTGAATACCATGCTGCATTGATTGCAACAAAATTCTGCAATGACAATCACACAAAAAAAATATACATAGAATAATTGCTTAATAGTGGATATTTAGATATTTACTATGGAATTATGGATAGTTACTTTTGGATAGTGATACATTGTATAGGCACATCATGATATTTTTGGTATCTTTCTAAAACAAACAAAATAGAATATTACAGGTTGATTGAAATATGAAACATAAATAAAAAGTTAAAGTGACAGCTAATCAATCTCATATTTCTACCAAAGTATATCATTTGTATATACCGGGTATATATATATATATATATATATATTTTTTTTTTACCCCTGTTTGCTTGAGAACCATAAAACATCCTCATTATTCTAAGAATATAATTCTGTCCTAGGTTCCAACATAAGGAGGAACTTGGGGCATATAGAAAATTGTACCTCTAGAGACTATATATAGAGCCATGAAAAGTGAAGTGTGGCACAAACCATTTCATGCTTGTCTTTACTACAAGATTAACAAGTGATAATGCTAAAATAGCAAGATGCATGTCTGACATAGCAACAAGTAATGTATGCAACCAGTATACTGACTATTGAAAATATACAACGGTGTAACAGGTACATGTATTGGTTGGTTTAAATACTCTTCTAGAAGCATCCACAATCTAAACATTATAAACTGTTTTATTTGGCCAAATGCACAAAATGTGGTAATATAGTTAAAACAATAACTACTGGTACTAAGTCTACTAACCTGTTGTATGTGTTGCTAAATGAGCCGTCAATTCACTCCATTTACTGAACCAGTCATTACAGCCTTCTCTTGAACAGGTGTACCCTGAATGTTCAAATAAATATAAAAGAATTCATTAAAATTGGCTTTTATCTTTTTTTTTGTAATTGTCCATTCTAAAAATGCATTATATTTTCTTTAAGGAAAGGACAGAATCAATATGAACAACTCCAATGAAATTAATTTTTTTTCAATATAATGTTTAATGTTGCTTATCTCAATATTACTCTTCTATGCATTTATTGAATATTCAAAGCAATGTAGTAATAATACTACCCTGAAAGTAACAACACTGTATAAAAGTAAACACAAACAGCCAAGACTTTGTAGTAAAGATGGTGAACCCATTGTAGACTTTAAAGTGAATAGTATGAACAATATATACACCAATTATATAGTCTTTATAGGTGCATCAGCATTCTTGATATACAAATTTCAAACAGATATGCCTACAACTCAAAATACTATTCATTCAATTCAATGGTATTTATTGTCCATATATGGAGATTTGTCTTGTTTAAATGCATTACAAAAGGAGATATCCAGCAAGGAGATATTCTGAACATTATACCAAAAGCAGTATTACTGAATAAAAGACCAAGAACTCTCTCTAACCTTTATGAACCTTCATATGAAGTTTGAGTTTGCTTGGAATGAGAAAGCTTGCTTCACAGCCCTTTTCTTCACATCTAAAATGTGAATGCAAATGAGAAACACAGAGAAATTAAATAGATGAACGGATAGCAGTGAACATGTTGAGTCAGGTAAAACAAGCAAACAAACAAACATTCAACGATGATTTATAAAGAGTGTCCACAATGGATGTAAGAAGACATTGAGCTGGAGTAGATCAAAGCTCAATACAATGGAAGAAGAAAAATAGTCAAGAGTATGGAGTAAGAAGGGGAGGAAACCATATAAATAAATATAAATATCACATTTTACCTATAAGTAGTCTGCTTGTACTATTCTACTTTTAATATGGTAAGTATTGTTACTCTTTATAGCTAATATGTTCTCATAAGAGAGGATGGCTTAAATATGATTAGAAGAATGCTCTTTCTTTCATGCAGACTTCACGTCTGTGAAAGATATGTCTCACAAAATTAAATGATAAGTTTCACAACCAACGAATACAATAGTACCATGCAATGTGTACATGTACAAATGAAGTGAGAGCTAAAGCAAATAGCAGTACCAGAAAATGCAGATACAGATATTGTACACTCTACATGTAGGTATCGTCTGCCTCAAACTCCTCTCACAACATGTTGGTCCAGGGGGGTGTTTCACAAAGACTAAGATCGACTTTAAGTTGGACTTAAGTATAACAGGCCGTTCGTGCCATTGTTTGCTCTCACCATTATGATCTTTAGATAATATTTTTTCCTTCAATAATGAATTATCAAAAATGTAAGTTTTGTAGATTTTTACCATGATTTGTACGTCCCGTGAGAGACCAATGCCAGTAAATGATGAGAGAAAACAATGGCACGAACGGCCTGTTATACTTAAGTCCAACTTAAAGTCGATCTTAGTCTTTGTGAAACACCCCCCATATGTTTATGAGCTATTTTGAAGAACTGTTAATCAAAACACATATTTGATGCATATCTGTGTACAATCCTTGACAATTCCAATTTTGTTTGTCTTTTTTACAACCTCACGACTTACTTGAATGGTTTGATATTGGTATGGATGTACTGATGAACGGTGAGGTGTTGATGCTTGTGGAATGTCTTGCCACACCCTTCATAGTCACACTGTACATAAAGAAAAAAAAGCAATAATAATGATAATAATAAGAATAATAATAACACTTCCGGGTAGTGCTCAAGGTGCCTCCTACTACTTAGGTGCTCTAAAATAAGCTCCAACAATAATTGCTCTGGGATGTATTTCGTCAGATATATAGGGTTAGGTTTAGGGATGCAATGGGTCTTTCGGTTAAGTGTTATACAACCCCTACAGCCACCAGTGAACCCTGGTTTTGCCAGATACCCTAAAGCACTACAAGCATTTAAGGAATCACTTCTTATCAGGTGACCATTTACTGTACCTGGGTCAAGAGACGCAAATATTGAATAACAAAATGATGGAGTAATTTAACGCATCTTTCTGGATAAAACTATGTCTATATCTCTCATCTTATGAAGTCCATTTACATATTATAATATACTGATTAAATTCACATCCAGCCTTGAAAGCAATTGAAATCAGTTGCAAACTTAATCTTACCTTGTATTGTCTGCCTTGGTGTACTCTTTGAATGTGTCTCTTGAGATTATCTTTGTTGCTGAAAGCAGCTCCACATCCCACCTCCTCGCATCTGTAAAAGTAGAAAGGTTTTGTTTTCGTGAAAAGTCTAAAGTTAAGCATATGCATTCAGAACCTTAGTAAAATGGTTATATTAGTGGAGCCCTTTCTACTGTTCTTGAGTTCCAGTGTTCCAGTAAAACACAAAATATGAATATACAGATATTAAGGTGATTTTCTGTCGTTCTATTGTTTACTAAAAACTCAATAAACGAAACATATGTGATACTTACAAGAAATCATTTTGACTGCTATGAGAACTCAGATGTCTTTGTAGATGGGGCTGTCTGGTAAAAGCCTTGGTGCATCCCTCATGTGTACATACAAACGGTTTCTATTGGGAAAAAAATAGAACAAAATATGAGACACATATATCACACTCCTACTGCATTGATTAGACTCCTAGCCTATCCAGAACTTGTCCAGTGAAAGCCTAGATAATTCATATCTCCCATGTACTGAAAGGTATGTCAACACGTAAACATATCCATATGATTTGTAATTTGTAAACGATCTTATACTTATAGGAGCATTTATATACTTTTGTGAAGGAAAATTTTTCAAGAATCCCTCCATTGATTCTCAAAATTTTCAAACACAACTGTACAAAACTCACCAGAATGCACTAAAAATTAGCACTTTAGTGACAATTGATGACACCAAAAATTGCATTCAAAGACAATAAATTTCAACTCATTGATGTTTGAAAAAATACTATGGAAATTTAATTGGAAATATCTTGTCAGTATTGGCGAAGACCCTCTTCATATTCATTGTGTGAATTGATGTGAAATTATGAAAATATTGACGAAAAATCATCAAATTTTGCAGTCTTTTGCGTCCGTTCCGAAAAAATATGAACTTACCGACATCGACAAGGGTCTGGACTCTGGAAATCTTTATTTTGAGAGCAGATGTCATCAAAATTGTAAGTAAAAAGTAGTACCAGCTGATTGTATGATATTTTGCCTAGCAAAATATGCAATTACCTTATGTTTGATGGAACATGTTTTTTGATAAATCAGCTGTAAATTCCTGTGCGCGAATAAAGGTCTCATTTTTTTAAATGAATGTTTCGTCGGTTGCAGCGGATAACGATCTGACATCAAAATTTTGAGATCGCGATATCTCCGGACTCCTTTTACGTTTTAGATTCTAGATCTAGATCTACGATACATTTTCTAGTTGCACCAATTGGTCGTCAAAAACTTTGAAGTCCGTTTGGTAATAATTTAACTAAATATATTTGAGTAGAATATGAGAAATCATGGATCGAATATCACATTTCCTAATAAAAACGTTAGTAATATTTTTAAAAATCTCCACGAACTTTGGTCACCCAATCGTACTTTTTAGCGGCACAAGGTCAATTTAAATTTATTTTCCCTCACTTATTTTTTACAAGCAATAGGTCTAGATCTATACCTTTTCCTGGTGTGGATGATTGTGTGAATGATTGTGGACTGAAAGAGTATAAGCCACAAATGCAAAAGAACATAGATCTATTACAAACAAAACGTGAATTTAAACGAATGGGACTGGACTTCTAATTTTTCACACAAGTGACTAATTAAAGTCTTCATAATTTTCCTCTTGGAATTCACACGACCGCATATTCAACTCACAGTGCCAGTATGTTTGGTTTCGTGTTCAATCAATTTCCACTTCTTGTTAAAATTGGCAGAACAGTCCTCAAAAGTGCAAATATACATGTTTTCGACCCTGCAAAATCGCCAAAAAAAATGTAACACACGTTTTTGGTGTCTTCGAAAATAAAATAAAGAAAGAAAAGTCTGTGGTGTAGTGACGTGGGAAGGTAACGGAGCGATGGGTGTTATGTTATGTTGGGGTACAGACTTGCATGGTTTTTTGGAGGGTTAATTTCTATGATTTTTGTTCATTTGCTTTAATAGCTAAATCATATAATGTTTACGGTAATTTTTGTTTGGTTATTGATAGTCAAGTTGCCCACATTTTACACGCTATATGTATAAGCTTTCCAGTATGTTGACCCCTCCACATTTCCCCATTACTTTCTTATTCCAGATCTCAATCTGTTCATTATTTTTTTCTTCTCAAATCAATGAAAATATTTGTCGTAATCTTGAAACTTTGGAATAAGAATAAATAAATAAATAAAATGTGTACTGTAAGGTGGGTCCGATCAGCCCTGAGAAAGAGAGAGAGAGAGAGATTTAACTCCTTGTTATGCGTGTTATGATGCACAATATGTTGTATAGATTATGATCCCCTTTTCTAGGCATTTTATGATGCACAAAATTATGTTCTTAATTTTAAAATTAAATATATAAGGCACTACATTAATTAATATGTGCCCGGAAAAGGTGAGAGAAAAAAGTCTACCTCGAGAAAATTTTGACATTTACTATTCCGAGGAGGTTTTATGTAATTGCACAAAGCTTTCTTCGTTTTGTAAAAAAAAATAAAAGGAAGGGACACTGCATGGACGTCCGAGGCAGCGGGAGGCCGGGAGCCCCTCCCAATATGAAAACTGTGAATTTCGAAAAGATGAAAATGAATACAGTGTTTTATTATAAATGTATCCTCAGATTTTTAACTCTGGTGCTGAGAGTTAAAATCTTTTTCAACAGGTTCAACAGGTAAAAGAAAAGAAAAGGCTCGTCGTACTTTACAATTTTTTTCCAACGAACTCAAAGGTATAGAAAAAGTCAAATTCTACAAATCTTCCGAAGATTATACAAAGTTATCCCGATTTGTACCAAGAGGCGTCCTTCCCGGGAATATAAGGGGCAGTGCCCCCACATAATAAACACAAATTATAACAGCTCATTTTGCAATTCTGATAAGTGCCCTTTCACCTCTAATAAGTTCTACTTTTTACTTCTTGCACGTGCTTTTTATATATTTTTTTCTTTTCTCTTACAGAATACGATTTTGTATAGTCCTTTCTCATAGTAACAGCCTTCCCTTTTCCTACCACTAAGTAAGAAATGTACCATAAACATAAGGTTTCCGTGTCAAAACCTGGGAAAAACATCTTTAGACCGACGATTAATTATTCTTTTACCCTCCATGTCCTTTAAAAACATATCAATATTACTGTAAAAAGTATTTCATAGACATAACTCATAGACATAAATGTAAATTGTCAAACTCCGTACAGCTGCTAAAAATGATGAAAATATTTAACATACTATAGGGAGGACTTTTGTAGCAAAGGGGTGGCCGTGGCCTGGGACCCGAATTTTGCGATTTCTAGCCTCTCCTTTGTTAGTCGCAGCCTCCTCATGGACATCTATCTATGCTTTTTTATATCAAAGTTTACAAACACTACATAAACTGTCACTCTCTTACCCCACCCCACCATATTATATCCTCTGTTTTAATTTCTCTTCGCCTTCCTTTTCTTTTCTTTCCTTTCTTTCTTTTTCATTCATCTTTCTGCTTCAATATATTTTCCTTCCCCTATTCTTTTACTCTCACTCTTCCTCCTTTTGCCGAGAGCTCTTCAGGTGCTATGCCGGGGCTGTATTTAAGCGTTTTGTAATTGATAATAATCATTACTTCGAATGTTTCCAAGCAATGAATTTTGATAAAATTGTCCAATCAAAGTTTCACCTTTGCAATCATGAAAATAAAGTTAGTTTTTTAAATCTTTGCACAGCTACTTTAAATAACATTATACGTTAGGAAGGTGTTGTTATTCATTCTAGTCATTGGAGCGTCTATTAATCAGGTCGCTTCTACTGGTCTGTAACGTCAGGTATTTGACCTAAACAAATACCACACTACAAGCTTTTTATCATGAGAATCACATAGACAATTTCTCTTCTATTCATTACATGCTATGTCGGAGATCGTACGCATATATACCTCAACTTTATTTTTCCTCAGGAAAAGGGAATTCCACCACGGAAGGTTCGTTCATATCGTCAAGCACATTCCACTCGACAGAGTAGGGTCAATTTAATGTTGCTATGTCGGGAGGATTGTGTTACCCAAAGGCTATTGGCATCGTACCAAATCATATACATATACAAGTAACATACTATATTAACCATTGGTAAACAAATTTATGAACAAATTTGAATCAACTAACAGGGTCTTAATTCGTACGATTTTGCTCTGCCGGAATGGATCGCCCACGCACAGGCCTATATACTTAAAGGCATATAATCTAAGTTTAGAAATACATTTGAAAAATCACTTGGGAAAGGGAAAGGGGAAATCAAGATTATAAGATGAGGTAATTATGTGGCGACATTGGTACGGAGATCTCATGTAAATACTGCTGTAGTAAAAAGTTTTTTATTTTTATTTTTTAGAACATATTATTTTGAACTTTTGAAACTTCGTTCATTCAGTTTTCTTCCTAAACCAATTCTGCAGTCCTAGCATGGCCTATTCATGTATATAATATGCTGTTTTAAATGAAGACAAGCATCATACAGAAGAGTTCCACT
Organism: Mesocentrotus franciscanus; assembly: GCA_037976565.1. Classification (NCBI taxonomy): domain Eukaryota; kingdom Metazoa; phylum Echinodermata; class Echinoidea; order Camarodonta; family Strongylocentrotidae; genus Mesocentrotus; species Mesocentrotus franciscanus. The sequence continues at coordinate 2,904,672 of CP137680.1, read as the reverse complement.
TCAACGATTAGGGTCAATACCTTAAAATTCAATCGTTGTTGCTATCTCAGGAAATCTGTGTTATCTACACCCTTTATTCATCAAATACAAAGCAAGAACACACACTATACAAATAGCACCCAATTACCCGCTGATAAACAACATTCAAGAGATATTTTTTTATTCATTTATTGGTGCCACGTCAGGGTGCCTACACATAAACAAAGGTAAAATATAAGCTTTCACAACACATTTCGAAATTAAGTTAGAAAAGTAACCAAAAATAATAATTCAATGCTGGCGAAAATATTAATTTCTTAAAATATAACCACTCTTTCTACAACCTTGAATCTTCTTATAGAATTTTGTTTTTTATCATGGATTAACGTGAAAAATATCCCATCACCAAATTTCTATTTTTTATATTTTTTGTTAACTTTAAAAAAAAAGGATTTTACTTTGTACATTTTAAGTCACAATGACTAACAATTCATCTACCTATGTTCATATTAATAAAACTTGAAGTAATGAGCAGCCAGCATATAGCTTTCAGTCTTGATTGCGTTTACGAAAATATTTATTCATTCCAGCTCTTTGCCTTTATTTCCTGTAGTCATATTTGTTTTTTACCCATATTTCCAGGCTTTAAAAGTTTGTTGACTATTTTTCACACGAAAATCTACACGTCGTTCTTTGTATAATTCAATTTATTTGTGCATTCGTAGAGTATCTTTAATGAAACAATCGCCTGGCATACATTATGCAGACTTTCACTTGGACGAGCAGGCCTATTGACTTGTTGCCATGTTAGGCAAGTCCGAGTCTTCATTGATCTGGTGCAGGAAGTGACCTATAAAAACCTAAAGCACACACAACAGCTATTCAAAACTAAAATGAATAGACAAATTTCTCTTCTTTCATTGTTGCTATGTCGGGGAGTCTATATACGAATGCTTTGCTAACTATGAAAGCAAGATGAATGACTACAGAGTGCATACAGACTGATACCATTATCATAACATTAAGAAGCATGATACACAGGGTCCTATACAGCAATGCCAGAAAGTAACCAAAAAAATGCACTTTTTATAAATAGGCGTAATAAATCAACAGATGCAACTCGATTCGAGCTGATCTTTGCATATTGTTCTCACTGTTCTCATTGACATTGCACATGTACTTAGCGTTGCCAATTCGTTGCAAACTGCTGACGATCGAGGGGAGCTAGGGGAAGAGGTGTGAGAGGGAGAAGGGAGAGCGGTAAATTTATAGAGGGGATTTGAGATTAAAATAAAAAATGTAGGCTATATAAATGTTCTAAATTTCAAAAGAAAATTGAGGAATGAAACAATGCCTTTCTAGACGGAGTGTGTGCAAGAAGAGCTTTCCCTCTTACACTCTGAGAATATTTTGAGATAATGAAGTTCAAACGAAATGGCCCCCCTGCTATTGTTGTTATTCGGGGGGGGGGCGGATGAATGAAGAAAAAACTCCTTGATGGGTGTGGGAGAGGGATCCCCTTCTACCCCTGGAAAATTGAGAATTGATATCCAAAGACTTGCTAGACGCACAAAATAGTACCTGTGGTTTGTGTGTGTGCGTGTGTGTGCGGCTCCTTCCACCCCTCCCCCAAAAAAAAAAAATTACAATAGAGATCTTGATAAACTATCCAAGAATAAGATTGGGTTAGTTCTAAGTCTTATCTCTGTGTCTTCCTTCCTGTCTACTTCCTTTACTCTGTCTCGATCTCACCAGCACTGATGTCTTCCCTCTCTTTTGCACTCGCTCCAGCCCTCTTTCTCTCTTTCCTGTTTATCATGCTCTCATTTTCTCCTTCCAATTCCTCTCAATCCTCTCTCTCCCTCTCTTTCTATCTCTCTAACATATGTGACACAACATGCACTCATCCGCTTAATTTCTGTTTCTATGCCTTTCTGTATAACATTGCATCACCTTATTCTACTCATAAAATGCCGTTTTAAAACCACTCGGTGTCAATTTCAGACAGATTAGACACAAAGGCAGTCAAGTTTTCTCAATTTCATAGCAAAGAATTTTAATTCTAGCATTTAAGTATTCAATATCAATGTTACACCTATCATTATAGTCACTCTCAACTTGCATGGGTGAATCTGTGCAATATTTTCCCTCATATTGAGTCAAGCAGAAGTACACAGTCAACATTATCGTTCCATTGAGATAATTATATTTTCATTTTAACATCCATGGGTTTCATCCGAGTAATCCCAGGCTAGTTTTCCCAACAGATGATACACATAATTATGCAAATTAATTGATTCATGGAAGTACAGGCGTATGGAACATTGCAATAAATAGAAATAGTAGAAAGGAAACATCAAATCCATTCAGAATAGTTGGAAAAGATATTCACACACAGTATGCACATGGACTGTGCTAGATACTCAAGATCCATAAAGCAAAGGAAAAGCTTGACAGAATAATATCAGAATTCAAATATTGTTACTCCTATCAAATGACTTGCAAAATGGTACAGACTCTTTAAACCTACCCGATGGCATAAAGTTGCTCACGATTGGCAGATGCATACATGTACATGCAACCACCCTCAAATTTGACATCTTTTTCTTCACAGGGAACATTTCTTTAAATCTTGTTCATTTCAAAGGAATAGTAACTGAACAATCATGAACTATCTCTCTACCCTGACTGTAGGGTTATAGAAATTTGAAATAATCTCACTGATAGGGGGGTAATGATATTTATTTGACTCAGTTTAACAAGTATATGGTTTCATTTGGTCTATTCTTGTCAGATACAATCATTCAAAGTTGGATGTTTAAGGAACAAATACTTGTATAACTCGAGCAAAACACCCCATACAATACAAAATTCATTAAAAATGACTTTGTATCAAATCAATGTAATGGCTCAAGTCTAGGACTTGTAAATTTGTTTAGATTATTCTTAGAGAACTAGACCATTCCTCAATTGTGAGGTGTTTGAATCTATTCAGTTCTTTTCTTGACATGACCATTTGCACAAACATACATGAAGGACGTAGATGTTTTTGGTACAGATGAGATTACACATATTCAAGAAAACTTTTAAGTACAGTGTATTGCGTAATTCAACTTTGCCATAGCATGTCATGCAATGTGAATACAGTTTTCTCTGTAAGTGAAAAAGGTTAGTGCACTTCTGTATCACCATGTCATGTAAATACTACTTCCAATTAAATAACTCATTGAATATAATTATGTGCCATCAAGATTGTATATGCTAATAAATTATCGTCTCTTTCAGTGGTATATTGCACAGAGCTGTTGGAAACCTGAAGTGTACTAATCCAAGTCTAAGTTAGGATACATATTTGCCAAATGTATGTGAAGTAGTAATGTCTTAGAGATATACAGCTACAGATATACAAGAAGAGCAGCGTGTACTTTTCCAATGAGAAATACATTGCACACTTGATCTACAAACCATGTCAATTACAATGTGTTGAAATGTGTCTGTTGTGTATCAACCCATGCATGTTTTTTCTTCTATCATTTGCAACACAGATAGCACTTGGGGCAAATAGAAAATGATGATGCCTTCATCTAAATATTCCTTTAAGAAAATAGAAATCGCCAAAGAACACACAGTTCTTGGGAATATAATCGGTGTGCTCGATAAAAGCTTTTGCTCTCCAGCAAATTATACAATATTTGAATCTATCCTCTATCCTGAAAACATGTGTTGTCTGGTCTGCTTTAAAACTATTTAGCCAAGCCTGTTGATAATGAATAACTTTTTAACGTAAAATTTAAACGAAAATACATTAAGTATATGCCACATGCAAATACACATCAAAAACCACACATTTGCATGGCAATATCTATCATGATTGAATCTAAGTAATAAGCAAATATCATTCATCTAATCTTTAAACTCTTATGTCATAACATGCTTTACAGTTAATGATACATGTATATAGCTAAATATCAAATAGTATTTCATATATTTTTGAAATTTTCATCAATGAATATTAATTTGATCTTTTTGCAAACATGGAAATCACTTCACATTCTCACATTACATATACCTTTGAAAATAAATAAATAACAATGCGACAGAATAAACAAATAGACTCCCATAATGTCTATTATCATCCAAAATTATAAAATAAACCTTTTTTGGGGGGTATCAAATTAGCCTGTATTTCCTAATTTGCACGATTGTTTAACTCATCCTCTTATTAAAGCAAACATAACATAGACACAAATATGTCTGGCACTACATCAGGTCAACCTCCTGCAACATCGGACTAAATTCATAGATGCTAAGCCCAATACTATTACTCCCATACCAATTCCTTTCTTATTAATATGTAGTTTGACATGATTATATAGACATAGACATAGCTCAATGGATATACCGGTTCATGCAATGTTGAGATGTAAAGACAACATTTTTGTATCATGTATGGTTCTATCTTTGTATCATCTTTCTTTATATTAGGTGCCATAGACTGATATATCATTTCACATTTTTAATTAACTGAGCCTCCCATGCAGCCATTTTATTATATACAATGCTACATTATATTTCAAAAATAAGGGGGGGGGGGGAATTGCAACAAACAAACAAAAGAAAAGACTTCCCTCCAGACAATCTGCAAACAGTTTATCAAATATCAGTATAAAAAAGGCAGGAATGTAATGATTTCCCTTTAGCGATCAATCAAAAATGTTGCTCTTCCGGAAAACTTGCAAAATACAATTAATATTTTGTGCCAAGTCAAACAAATCATATGGAAGCTTGATGAGAATCTGAACTGCTATCTTTTATCAACTTCTAGCTTGCTACTTCATGATTTCTACTTTAATTCCTGGTTTTCAATACCAATCTAAATGACCCCGAAAAAACAAAACAAAATATAATATAAAATAAATAAAATAAATAAAATAAAAATTAACTCTGTGTACATCCAAAGACAGTATGCTTTCCAACTCATCGTACATTGTGATTTCTACTTGAATTTATTGTTGCAACACATTTATAAATGTCAAAGTTAAGATACTGGTAAATTGGTGCATTCAAAGCAAAGAAATTTTGAATTCATTAGTTGGTACAACCATCCAAGAATGTTATCTGACTGTGAAACATTGCCTTAGTGTATTACTGATGGATGACCATGACTTGTTTATCAGATCTACAATAAAATGTTGAAGCAGTGCCCATTCTAGCATGAAGATAATTCAAGAAGTCAACTTAGTGTGTTCTAACTAACGTGCTACTTAATGACAGATAGTTGGTGCAGTGGAAGGAAGGAAGGATCTATCAAGACTGTCAGGTTAAAACTGGATGCTTGATTTACCACCTGGAGGGTTGTAGATCTTAACGCTTGTCTTGGCATCCGTGTTATTACCGATGGGTTCCTGGGGCAATGTTGATGCCCTCAGCGGCTGCTGCTCTGGAGGAGGTGCCCTTTGTTGTTGTTGTTGTTGGGGTGGTGCCTGTTGTTGTTGTTGTTGGGGTGGTGCCTGTTGTTGTTGTTGTGGTGGTGGTGGCTGGTCACGTTGGGCATAGCTGTGAGTAACTGGGTTGTAAGAAGCTGGAATAAAAGGATATAATTTTGTTATTTGACTGAAAAAAGAGTGAAACAAAATCTATCTACAACTTATACAATATAATAAAGACATTCTTTTAGGTACATCATCCCTATGGACAGCAGTATCTAGGGAGTAAATCATGTGTCACATTTCATAATTGCACTGTCCACATTCTATTTTAAATCAAATAGAGTATACACACTGACAATACTAATGTTTTTCTTTGACAGTCAAATAAACATTCTTCCATCACAAACACTCATGTGAATCTAATAAGAAAGAAACAAAATCCTTTTACATACTGATGCAAACAAAATGTCAATTTGTGAGCAAAAGAACAAAAAGAACAATCATCGGCATAATAAGCAGGCACAATATGAAACACCACATCCAATGTTTTAGGTGCAGTCATGAAATTGATCACATATTTGTGAGATTCCTAACAATGTCTCCTGTACGACATATCCCCCCCCCCCCACATATTTCATCCAAAAATGGAGAATTTCTTGATATGACCATTGAATAATGATGCTTTCTCATATCACTAACATTAGTCATAGTCATATCAAGAGATTTTTCATTCATGGATGGAATATATGCATAAATGTCATATGTCGTTCATTGCATGGAATTGCCACAATCTAACCAAAGTATCCATTATCAGAAATACAACTTATAAACACGATTTATGATCACTTCAATCACGACAAATGCCATTCTCTCCTGCACTAATTTACAGCTTATAGTAGGCCTATTGCAATAAGGAGAGATTAATAACATTCATCTCATGTCTTGCCTTTTGCTCTTTTATGTATGGGGTAGATAATGTTTCAACCAAACAAAGAGAAAGTCTTCAGTCTATACTCTTTTGTTTGACAAAGATTGTTAACGTTTAATATCTCCTTCTGTCCTAGAGGTTTCTATGTTTTGTTAAGGGCAGTCACATTAAAGGCTTGCAAACATGCATAACGTACATTATACATGTATATCACACTCCTCCTTTATGATCAAATGTAAACAGTGCAAAGTAGTAGTAATTCTTATATATTCCCTAAATTGCCAGATTAATTTTTAGATATAAGATTAACGTTAACACCATATGGGTCCTCCTGATGAAGTACTGAGTATCCTGTTCAAAACGTTGAGCACAACTCCTATCTTTGGAATATAACCAGAGAGTTCTATTCCGAAAGAATATATGCCAGTTCATTGTACTACTTGAACTTCAGTTCTTTCAGAACTGGTTTTCTTCCATAAAAGAAGCAACAGCAGTCCATTTTAAGGACTAACTCACATGGTGTTACCCTAAATTCTCCATATCATCTTCTCACTTAGAAAATCTACAAAGAGCACCATATTCATTTTGTTGTCATCATTTACAAAAAAGCGTAAAATAAGAGTCATAAAGATATGAATAAATGAAAACAAATTAAATGAAATAATATTTACTGTTTGGTTTGAAAGGTTTGGCGGGTCCACTGTCCTGGGGTTTGGGAGTTGCATCTTGAGCAAATGGAGACTGACTGGGTGCTCTCCTCTGGGCTTGAGCTGGAGCTGGAGTCTCCTCAGCAAAACCAAAGATGTTATTGCTCTTTCCACCTGGTGGGGCTAGAACTCTGAAAGATAAAGCAAGATCAGCAATAAAATCAAAATATACATGTACATGTACATGTAACATCAAAGCGGTAACTTCTATGAGTCAACCTTTTGTTATTTTCCCTTTGTTTGAACTAAGTTACATAAATGGGTCTTTTTTCCCATTATTGATACAAGACCCCTTGGTTGAGTAGTAATTTCATCTGCATGGCTACCCTGTAAAGAAATAATAAAACAACAACAACACAAAGATTGTTTTCATTTCCCATCTATTTCCTCTTACCCAAGGGTAAAGCATACAAACATACATTACATATGCTGTCATTACTCGTTAATGAAATATTGACATTCTCAATATCCAAATACGAATTCCTACTCACTTCTGTTCTTAAAATGTGCTCTATTCAACACTTTGAGTTATCACTTATTCTGTTTCTCCTTATTATATTCTCCAGAAGAACAGTATACAAACTTAAGCACAAGAGACAGATATTTCATAAACATGAATAGTAAAGGTGCAGATAATACCAATATTCAATAGACACAACCAATGTTTTGGTTGTGTGTCTGTAAAGTAGCACTGTTAGTTTTTTTTTAATCACAGCGCAGTTGAGTGTATTTATATAGTAGCTGCGCTAAATAAATTGATCTCATTATAATTATGCACTTGCATGGCTATATCACTGTCAAATCAATGCAAGTAACTTGAATACTAGTGACTTTCTGGCCTACTGATTTCTGTAGTTTTTATTATCAACATAAGTAAAATAACAAAGCTTGAAAATAATTTCTTACAAAGATTATTAAACCTGAAAATTTTGACCAGATCACAATATCATAATTATGCTCATTTACTTGGATCATCACCAAAACACTCTGCTAAACAACCCCTTTAATATAAATCATATACATGTACAGTAGAAGTGCACACGTGTACATGGATAAGTATGGGTGTCTAAAGTTCATGATTAATTGATGATTCATTCACTCATGAGAAGACAGGAAAAACTGTCGGGTTTTATTTCCTCAGTTTGAAATGCATGAATAAACAGAGTTATGCAAATGATTACAAGAACCTTGGCCACCTAGCAATAGATCATGAAAACATGCAGGTACATCATGTACATATACACTGTAGGCGGCACACGGATATCAATTTTCTGTCAACATTCATATTTACTTTTGCAAGGCTACTGCATATATTGTATGTAAATGAGCAAAAGGAAAACAAAGACAAAAACAAAAAGTGAAATAATATACAAATAATGAATGCTTAGAGTTCAATAGTGCGAATATTTTCATGAGTTGAAAGATTAACGTTCTATTCAACGAGGCGTCAGCCGAGTTGAATAGAATTAACGTTAACCTTTCAACGAATGAAAAACATTCATTATTTGTTTCATACAACATCTTTCAACAAATTATGCTTTGCTCCTTATATTAAAGATAAATTAAAGTTAGAGTCAGGCCTTCTCGATTACATTCAGAATGCCTTCGCGTCAGATGCGCGCAGCTAATATAACAATGGGATACACGCAGGGCAGAAGAGACGTACGCAGTCTGCATATAACCAAAAATGCACGCTCATTGAATAGTACTTCGGCGAATAGTACCAAAAATGCACGCCCGTGCAATAGTATATCTATTGAATATCATGTGACCAACAATCCTCCAATCAAATGACAAGGATTTACTTAGGTATTGTATAATAAGCATACATGTACATGTACATTTGATCATGACTAAATGACATGGGTTACTTCCATGTACATGTAAGTGGACCAAGCCAAATATTTTTTAATGTTTTATCACCTGGTTTCATTTTAAAGGGGTATCAAGGGCATTTGTGAAATAATTCAATATTACATTGTTGTTGCATATTCAAGGGAATCTAGGCCTTAATGGGTACATCATACACAAGGAAATCCAGATCTATGCGCATGTTTGATCTCATAATATCATTCTATTAAAAATAAAAGTTGGGCATGAAAAAATTCAGTGCAAACCTGCTGCTACAGTGTACCAGTACTAAAATCAAATAATCATATTTGTTAAGTGGCAACTTACTTTGATGAGTTCTTGCCCTCTTTTCCACTGAATATTATGGTAGTAGTCATCTTGAAATATTGAGTTGCTGAAACAGAACTGCAAGAAATAAAAAAGAGGGAAAAAAAGAAGCTTAATACATAATTGGACATTGATGTTCAGTATTTGTACATCATTGAACTAAAGCATTGAAAAACGGGGCAGCATGTACATGTACATGGGTATAACTATAATTTACATTTAGCTATTCACAAACAATTTAAGTAAACTACAAGACTTTGCAAGCAATCTGAACTACTTTAAAATTAAAACCAAGCATTTTCTTTCTATAAAAAAAAAATGCAAATAAATACAAAATACTGTTTAACTTGTAAGCTATTTTTGCAAAGTATTTTGTTGGGCCATAGATAAGAGTTTGTCTGTATCAGAATAGTTACATGTACACATGTATGTATGTAGTGTACATATGTAGTTATGTACATTGTACATGTTGATACCCTAATTGAATTTAAACCATTTCATACTCAAATCCCGTTTTAACCAGTCAAAGTGTGTTAAACGATCTTATTATCAGTTTCTCACAATTATTTATAATCAACAGCACAAAGTCTTGCCAGTACAAATTTTTTCAACTACATGTATGTCTATCTCTGCTCAGTCTGCTCACCGTTTTAATAATTTGCAATGAGAGTTCTAGTTATACACTCAACAGGCATGTACAGTATGTTGACAGCCTGTTTTTTTTACCATTAGGTACACAGCTGGTGAGAAAGTTCATAAGTTTCTTTCTGCACACAATAATCTTTCTAGTGTTAAGTGCACCCACTGTGCACACTTCCTGCTATATAATGTCAGTCATGTTGAAAGGTTGACATTCATCCTCATAAATAATTTAAAATCCATTTTAAATTAGAAATAGGACATCCCATTTTAGTTTGTTTGTTGCTGGTGTTGTTGCTTTTTTGGGGGGAGGGGGGTGGGTAGGGGGTGAACGGGTGGACGAGTGGGTTGCGCGCGTGTCCAGACACGTAACAAAAGTAAAGCCATCACGATCACATACTGCATAGCTGTCCGATATACAAAAAAATAAGCATCAAATTGCGATTATCATCATACATATTGGTCCTTTACAATATTGTCCAATATAAATATTAAAAGATGAATGGAATATTACACGTAAAATTCTTTAAAAATGTTGTTGTCCGCCTGTCCGGACACTGAACAAAAGTAAAGCCGTCAGTCGTCACGATCACGTTTGCTGTCCGATTTTACGAAAAATAAGCATAAAATGACGATAACCATCATAAAATGATATTGCCTTTCGGTCCTTTTTTATATTTTCCAATATAGAATAATCTAAATCTTCAAAGATGAATGGAATATTACACGTAAACTTCTTTAAAATGTTGTTTTATATCAACTGTTAGGACACACAAGGCCAGGTCTGCCAGCGCGTGCTGCAGCATATCCAACGGGCTTACCAGTCGGGTGGCGCCCGTCCCTCCCCCTGGCCTGCGCTATTCGTCATCAACAGAAACACTAGACATGCACCAACAGGGCAAAAATTTGCATGCAGAGGAGTAAGTACGACTACGTCACACTGAGTCACATCCATCCATTTTCTCAATTCAACAAAGCAAAACAAGTCCGAAAGATTGTTTAACACGTTCATAATTTCATCCTAAAACTACTGTATCACACAGATTTCAAAAATTAAATACCAGATAATTTGTTACCAAAATAAGATGTTGTATATTACTTGTCTCTAATCGGAAATCCCGAGCAGTTTTAGAGAGGGAAGCACTGCGTTTTCAGCCAAGAGTATATTCAAACGAAGAAATGAATGAAACAGATAGGACTGTACAGGTGCTCTGATTGGTCTAAGCGGGAATAGCAGCGCCCAATCAACCAATTATAATGGGCTTTGTTTATCTAAAGGAGTCGTTCACTGAGCAACGAAGGGGTGTGGTCACAATGACGTTGGCTAGTTCATATTGCATTATTATTATATTTCACAAATATTTGTAAAAGTCCGCATAAAATGCTCGTTGGTATGATAAAAGTCGAAGAAAACAATCTATTTATCCAACAACGTGCTATTACAGACATTTCTTATTAGGTGGTCAAATATGTCACATGTCCCGAAGATGACCAATCCGGTAGGAGGGGTTTTCCCATGGATTTCGCGCGTTCAGATGTTGTTTACATCTGAAGGCTACCACTACATGTGCATTTAGGGGATTCGTGCATTTACTATACCTACTTCCGCACCGGTACATCTACTATTACTAGTACTACTACTAGGACTGGATTACATTGTCCTTGACTATTCTGCAAAGTAAGTGAGATATGTTTTATGTCATCGGACCATTATATTTTCTTTGATATTGTTTCACATGTATTCAGTGTGCTTATGAAGTTCAGGCAGTGCCAGAGGGCGAGGCAGGGATAGTGTTAGTATGAGCGTTGGACTCTTGGAGCTGAATCTGAATGAATGAGATTGACATCCCGTCGGCGTCGCATCGTTCTGCCACGGCCCATCAGGCCAAGGTGCAAGTACGAGGCAGGTACCCATGACTAGCTTGCAGTATTTGAGATCTTTATGCTACTGCTACAGCGCAGCTCGGCTTTCGTCTGAGCACGCAGCTTTCATTATAATTTCCCTACTGCCACTGGTTTTGTTTTCCTTCTTCATCTTCTAAGTAAAATTTGATTTAATCAATTGCTGATGCAAACTGAAGATTGAAGGGCTAATTGTCTAGATCTGTGTTGATTTAATATAATAATTTTGACAAGTTCAGACCATTGCTCATGTTGTTTATCAAGATCAAGAATATATTATGGTGCTAAGGGGATAAGGTCAAGGAGGAGGAATCGACGATGAAGGTGAAGAACTATAGTATTTAGTAGTATAGAGCTGAGGTATGCATCTAGAATTTCATAGTTTAGTTCAAAGCTGCACCTAGTGACTAGTGTTTTGTTAATATGATGTAGTTTATAGTGTATGTCCCACACTCCCAATATTAATGGATGAATTTCATTTCACGTTGTTTTCATGTATTTTACTTTAAACTAATTTTCTGTGTACCATTGAAATGTCTATAATTATAAGAATGTATAACACTGAAAATGAGTTAAATAAATTTTATTTCTGTTGTTTTGGATGGATGATAATTTTTGTCAATCTGATTTGATTTATAATACACTACCAAATTGTATGTGTGTGATATATATTTCAGGATATAATTTGCTTGTTTCAATCAAGTACAGTAGATCTAGGTCTATAAAGGAATGATTTTCAATTTTGAAATCGGGATTGAATTTATTCCATTCAAAGCTTTGTTGAAACATTCATCCCATACAACTATTTAAGGCATTTTTTAATAACTTTCCTAGGTAATCTAGACTAGGTTATAGATCTGGTAAGCTAGTTGCTAAAAAATAGCGCTTTGTGCCTATGTAATGTTGGAGCATGACTCAAAAGTCTTCATGCCTCATGTACATCTTTTTACTAATTCTTGAAAGTTTTGTCATCAAAATTGATTATTTTTGTTATAAGAAAGCATTTGTTTGATCTCGAAACCTGTAAATGCATGTCACATGTACAAAAATAGTACATTTGCACGAATCAGGGAGAAACAAGTAGTATGGTTCCAAGTGATAATGACCTAAGAGAATTTCACTTTTTATATGTGCTGCCGAGTGTGATTTTTTTTTGCTACATTTTATATATATTCATTGTTCAATTTTGTGTGAATTTGTATATAATTATGGAGACTACAGAAATAGGATACATGTGGGAATTAATCTCTACTGAACACAATTCACAATAAGTAAATTGATGCAGAATGATTTGGCCTATTTAAGATGGATTTCTTTTCCTGCTTCTCATCAATCTTAGCATGCTGATATCTGTTACATTGATTTTATCCAAAACATAAGTTCATGGTTCCGTTTTGGGGCAATTTATAATTCATTGGTAGTGTCACTTATATAATCCCATAGGTGTGGATAAAGATATACTGGTAGTTCTTCTCTGGTGCAGCATCTTATTTTATTTTAGCTGGCCTTAGTCTTCAGTTCAATATTTATAAGTTGCAGTACAAGTTTTGTATTTATGTTCTTATTTGCTATTTCATGATATTTGTTCAATATCATATGCATTTTCTTATAATCTGTTCTTTAACACAATGAACACATGTTGATAGAATTTAGGATTGTTAAATTCATGTACATGATTGTAGGTCATACTCATAGGGAGCATTGGCACTGCATCGCCAGTTGACCTGTCACAGCACATTGAATATCAGAGGCAAAGTTCCACGGGAAAATTCTTTGTAAATACACAAGAAATAATCGATTTATTCATGGGAATTAAACATTAACGCCAGTAGTACATGCTTAGAAAGTAATATGTAAACGATGGTGACTTCCGATATTGAAATAACAGATATAATAAACTGGCAAACCATAGGTCTAATTTGTTTTTGTTTCTCTCGAGAGCCGAGGGCAATTGTTCGATGCTGCCGAGAGTCTGTGCCGTTTCTTTGGCACGTAGCCCGCTAGTGCTGGCTGGTCTAGAATGAGAGTGACTGTGCGCACGTATTTATTTGCAACCGCGCTCCGGTCGCGCCGAGAGTGTTGCTAATTCTTTAGAGGATCGAGGACAGATGTGTGTCGATTATTGTGATATAGAAACTCCGTAAAATGTGACTTTTTGGAAAATTGTTGTTTGAAAAACTAGCCTATTGCAGTGATGGGTCGGCATAAGAAAGTAACTTCAGAGCTTAAATCACCAAAATGTGCATCAACGAGGAGGTAATTGATGTTTTTGATGCCTGTAAAAAGCCTTTGTTGAGTTGTGTTCTATTTTCTATAAATTCTAATTTTGCAAATTTTCTTCTGCCGTGTTGTCCGATTGTAAAATTTGATCGTCGATAAATGGATATTCAATGTAATTCATGATATGAAATGTATTTTGAGTGGGTCGCATTATTTTTCAATGTCATACTTTGATTAGTAGATCATTCTTGCTGTTTTAAAATGGTTAAATTTAGGCTTAAAATTCTTGATTTTGGAAGTGATTCTCGCATTGAAAACACACATCGGCAGCCATTTTGAAAATCTTGGTCGTCAGCGCTACTCGAGACAGAAACAGAAATTTGATAGCGTTCGATTTCTAACACATTTCTTCATTGTTTTGTCGTTTTTTAGAATGCCTGTCATGGCCGGGGGTGTAAATGTTAAAGAAAACAATAAAAGTAAGAGAAAAACTGCTGCCGGGGAAGGAAAAGGCAACGGAGAGGCTTCGACTGGGCGTGGAGGTGTGAAGTCGAAAATTGAGTCTGTGCCGTTAATCGAAGGAAAAACAACTGCTACTTCGACTCGAGTCATAACAACTCCATCGAGATACAGTTTTCCTTTCTTACGTTCTACTGTCAAGAAACAGCCTAGAAATGAAACTTCGCCTCCTGGGCCATCTCAAGGTATGTTAAAAAACATAAATGATGAAATATCACTTGGGAACCTACATATTCTTTTTTAAAGGACAGCAGATAATTCAGTCCTTCTTTCGCATTGGTTCATGTGGTCATGATGATAAATGACAATCAGTATGGATGTCATAAAGACAAAAAAGTGTTGCTCTGTTTTTCTCTGTCTGTGCCTTCTAATGTTAGATTTAACTTTCAGTTGAGGTATTTTCTTAATTTGATTGCGTTTGGGTCATTTTGGGTTTTGTGTTATTTTGATGCAATTAAAAAAAAAAAATTACAAATCAAAGAACCGTCTCAATCACATTTTGACGAGACAATTTGGCCGTTATTGTCTCTTGGACTTTCCCCAAATATTACGCCTGTGAATTGCTCGTTTTTGTATTTTGAATGATAGACAGATAGAACGACAATTTTTACATCACCCTTTTAAAATCTGATTATTTTCTAATTTTGAAGGGGTCAGCTGTGAGAGGGTAGAATGATAGAATCTATATGCAGGTTAAATTACATGAAAACTTACCAGTATGTCTATAATCGGTCACAGTCTGTCTAAAACATTTTGATTACTTTGAAAGCTGTCAATTTGATTATTGACAAAGATTTTGGATTAATACAGCCTCAACAGTAACAGGCACCCGCCACCCGGGACAGACCTCGCAAGTTTAATAAAAAATTATATGGGGCTAATGCACACAGACTATAAAATATGTTCCGGACCCCCTTCCAAAAAATTTAGTGTGGAGCCCCTGGGATAACACCAGCACATATCCCACAACATTATTTCAATATGATTTTTTATATGTTTTTAGTAAAAATAATGGCATTATTGGTATTATTTTGCAATATAATATGATATCTGGTTCAATCAGGAGAATATCATTTACATGTTTTTGGTATTCAAAAACTCATATTTATTATTCTATTCAAGTCACTTCGATCTCATTGTTTTGGGTTGTTTTTGTTTGTTTGTTGAGTTACTTATGTATTTTTTTTGTTTATATGTTTATTCATTTGTTTTTCTATCTATTTAGTTATCTATGTTTTATATATATTTATTTACTTATTTTATTTTGTTTTTTCTCTTCTTTTTTTTTGGGGGTGGGGTCACAAAGTGGTATTTTTGTTCATTAAATATTATCAGTGTTCTGGTAGATTAGTTTAGTTAATAGCTGATAATGTTCTTCAAAGCTTTGTTTGTCAATAGTATCAATGAGTCAGTGACATATTTACACATTTTGTATTTAGTATACTGATTATTTGAATTCATTACATTTTTGACTCTCAGAGAAAGGACAGGAGAAGGACAAAGAGAAAGATAAGCAAAGCAAAGCAGAACAACCCAAGGCTGAAAGAAAGAGATGGGAAGCATGGAGTTTTCAAGACAAAAACCTTTTCTTTGAAGCAGTGGCAGAGGTAAAACCCGACAGGATGTATATTAATTAGGTTATTTGCATTATGAGCATCTATGCTTTGAGACCATAGTCCACTCTTAACAAAGTTTTTATGTATAAGATTTGATAAAATTACAAATAGAAAGTTTAGTTTCTTAATTTTTGTGATAAGCTTTAGAAGAGTATAAAAAAATGAGTCTTTCAGCCCATGTGAATGGTAGTATTCTTCAACAAAATTCAAGATGTATAAAACAATTGTGTTTAAGCAAGTTTGAGGGCTTACCTGTACTGTAGTTGGGTTTTGAACAATTTAAATCCTCAGTTATTAGATGAAATTAATAAGAATGGACCTTGATCTTCAATTTCCACTTATTAGTTGGCTTGGCACCCTCTTTTATTTTCTTCAGCTACCAATTTATAGAATGGCTGATATAATTGTCATGGTTATTTGTGATATTGTTTAGATTTGTTTTGTTCCGAAATTCAAAACTCTTTTATATTATTATGATATCCAAAGTACTTGACTGAGTGGATGGTGTATGTGACATCACTAAATGATTAACAAATCTTGTATCTTTACCTTCCAAACAGCATGGCAAAGACTTTGAGTCAATTCAGAGGTACATTGGACAGAGGCATAAGAAGCTTGGTTATCCACCCAACCAGAACAAGAATAAAGATCAGGTAAGAGCAGGGTCATATTGAATGGCCTCCAGTGATGACAAATGAATTGTAACTGTATGGCCACATTCTACTATTTCAGTTTAACCCCGCCCTGGGTCTAACATCACATTTTACAAAGGAAAACAGTAATCGACCTCAGACTAAATTCGTTTGTTAAACCTAATTTTGAACATAAGCTTAAACCTAGTGACATGTTAAAATATCAGTAGAATACGGGCATGAGAGTTTTATTAGAAAGGAAACATTATTGTACACACGTCACAGGCTCTAGACCCACAAGTGTCAACAGGTAAATGGCTCTCCTAAATTCACAATGAACCCATGACAGTTTGATATAAAGAGCATGACCTCTGGATTGACCTCCTAACATAACATTTGATGTTAAGCCTTGATAAACAGTAAATGAATCTTTAAGTTTTCCAATGTCATTGTTCATAGAAATAACAAATGTCATAGTTCCCGCAATTATTATTGGTCAAATACGTACAGTTTTATGCCAGTACGGTCATTGCTTATAATGAATATGTTTTTCCCTCATGCAGGTTCGGCACTTGTATTATCGCACCTGTCATAAACTCCTGAAATTTGTCAAGCCATTGCCGGTAAGTAACCCAGGGTTGCATTTCACCATTCATTTCATTTGGGCAAGGATAGTGTTTATTTTGGTCGATGCGTTCACAGTGTAAGAAACTTTATTAAAAAAGCACATGGTTGGCTTTTGAATTTCAGAATGTCTTATAAATTATTTGTGGTAGAATGGTATATTAAATATAAAGTGGAATTCTGAATGAGTTTGGAAGAATAAGTGAATTAGTAGCAGGTATAAGAGAATGAGAGATACCATTTGTTAATATCTTGCTTGATGCTAGTAGACCCTTGTTTATAGTTATATTCTTCTTTAGTTTAAAGTAGATTTCTATCAATAACATCAACTACTCACCCTTTTTTTAGGAATACTTGATGTTTCATATACTGGCAAAAAAAATCATATCCAACATAACAATAGATATCATCCATTGCATCTCTAATTACTCTTAAAGATGAATCATAGTGGGCTGTCATAGGTAAATCAACACCATTCAGTGTTTCCCTAATAACAGGTGTTATCAATCACCAGGATTAGACTTCAGTTTAATGACCAACATGCCTTATCTAATCCTTTCGCATTTCCCACCATTTGCCCTAGATGGAAAATTCATGATCTTACAGTTCCCTCACTCCAGGAGACTAGGGGTATTTCTTGATGGGACTACAGGTTTGCTGTGTGCAGACTTGTACACACATTAATGATATTTCCACCAAGTCTGGTGTCAGCGAATTATGACCTACTGCACATAGAAACTGACTACCATCTCCCTTTAATATATTCTTTGTCTGTTCTGTACAGATCAACTGAGAGTGAACAGCGAGCTTTATGCCCTGGTGAACTACGGAGAGCTCCGTAAGAAGCTCAAGGGCGGTCTCACTGCTAAGTGGGGACAGAAACTAGATGAATTAGTTTCACAGGGGTAAGTTCATACATATGTTTTATCAAATCTTAGCTCATGGTATTTACACTGTTGTTTTTGTTTTA
The DNA here is from genome assembly GCA_037976565.1 of Mesocentrotus franciscanus. Classification (NCBI taxonomy): domain Eukaryota; kingdom Metazoa; phylum Echinodermata; class Echinoidea; order Camarodonta; family Strongylocentrotidae; genus Mesocentrotus; species Mesocentrotus franciscanus. The sequence goes on along the minus strand of CP137680.1, from coordinate 2,886,329 downwards.
TTTTGTTTGTGTTTTTCTTTATTGCTTTATTGAAGGAAATATATAATCTTCATTAAAAGGAAGAATAAACATGTTTGGGAAAGGTGGATATGCTATGTATAAAATTATGTAATGATAATAATTCAAGTTGAAACTTTGATATAACCATAATGCCTATATAAGATTGTTGTGATATATCAACATTATTATTTTTCTAAAACAATCTTTCTACTTTCTTTGTTATTTCCAGGTCAACATCAATTCGTTTCAAAGGTAGAAATCTCAAAGTGAAAACCCCCGTCTGCAAGGCTTTAAAGAAACTGAAGGGTGTAGGCAGTAAGTCATATTGTGATTATGTTGTAACACAAGTGGACAAGGGGGTCCAACATTTGCTCTGGTGACCGTTTCTTCAGGTTTACTTGCGTCAAATTTATTGAGTTGGGGTTGTGATTGGCTTTCAGGTTAGTTTTTGTCTCGCCTGCGTAGCAAAGAGCGAGACATAGGTGCCGCTTTTCTGGCGGCGGCGGCGGCGGTGACGGCGGCATCGTCAACATCAAAAACTTCAAAAACTTAACCTAATATAATTTAGAAAGTATAAGTTCTTATTCAATGAAACTTGGACTAAAGGGTTATCAAGTATTCCCAATCATGTGAGGATAATTTCAGGTCACAAGGTCAAATATCATTTCAGGTCAACAAACTAAGACTATGTTGTGGCATCATCATCAAAAACTTAACCTGAGGTTAGGGTTTTGAATTTTTAATATAATTTTGAAAGTATAAGTTCTTTATGCTAAATATATTACTCATTGCGGATGTAGTATAGAAAATAATATCGCTAGTGATATTCGTTTGTCTCGCAATGTATGGTCAACAAGGGATCTAAGATCACAACGTTTCGTGCGCCGCTGCAACACTTCGTCAGGTGATAAAATCTAATGTAAGCAAGCGTCTTTTATACTCTACGGGCGGATCCAACGGTCAAAAAATTCGATCAATAATTGGAACAATAACGGACAATGTTGTCCGTTATTGTTCCAATTATTGATCAAATTTATTGACCGTTGGATCTTGTCCGTTATTGTTCCAATTATTGATCGAATTTATTGACCATTGGATCCGCCCGTAGAGTATAAAAGACGCTTGCTTACATAAGATTTTATCACCTGACGAAGTGTTGCAGCGACGCACAAAACGTTGTGGTCTTTAGATCCTTTGTTGACCATACATTGCGAGACAAACGAATATCACTAGCGATATCATTTTCGATATAAGTTCTTATTCAATGAAACTTGGACTAAAGGGTTATCAAGTATCCCCAATTATGTGAGGAGAATTTCAGGTCACTAAGTCAGGATCAAAGGTAATTTCCGGTCTGCAAAATTAGACTTTGTTGTGGCATTAACATCAAGATTTTTATTTTTTAGCATATTCTCAAAAGTGTTTGTTCAAATTCCATGAAACCTGTACCTAAGGATTATCAAGTATCTCAAATCATATGACAAAAATTCCAGGTCTCGAAGTCAAGGTCAAAGGTCATTTTAGGTCAGTAGACTTGAATTATGTTTTTCACAACTTAATATGAGAATTAATAAATCAATTTTTGTTATTTGTTCATATTTCATGAAAGTTATCAATCTTGGTACAAATAATAGTAAATAATTCTTCTGATGCTTCTTAGTCACTATTCACTTAAAAATGCTGATTATATTCAGAAGATTTCATATTTTGGGGCCTTCTAATGGGCCACCCGGCCTATATAACTAATGTCCAAACCTTAAGTTTTCATCATTTCGAATTGCGTAATGCAGGCAAGACCGCCAAGTACGTTTCCCTTGTTTTAGAGTTAGGTATAGTGTTTGATCCACTGTTGAAGTTAAGAATTTGACTTGTGTAAAAAAACTGACTGTAGAACAATTGTCACCAAAGCATGTCATACATTCATCAACAAAGAGTCAAAGCTTCTTTGTAAGAATACAAATGTATGCAATATGCTATTCTGCAGTTCAGGGATCAGTGTCCTTTTCATCCTTATGGAGTTATGGTGTTCATCATCACTTTCATGATGTTATAACTGTTCTATCTTACATTGTATGATCTGATATTCTTTACAGAGATTGAAGTGAAGCCTACGAAATTACCAGCCAGGGTGTTGCTCGAGTTGCAGCCACGTAGCAACGCAGCATGGGCAGAGGTTCAAGGAGTGGCACACAACCCAAGGTTGAGGTGAGTTAAGAGTTCTTGACTTCTCCAATGATTGTGCTATTATTTGAGTATTGCAAGAAAATAATGAAACCAGGTGTTCTAATTCATTGAGAGGACTGGTGTTATAAGGGCTATCCCTGAACATGTCTGATTGCCCAGTAACATACATTTTCTGGAATCTACTGATTATTTTTTTAACCCTTACTGTGAACCTTTTTTATTTGTTTAGATTGGTGGTGCCTCTTCAGAAGGATATGGGAAACCTACTCAGTTTCTTGTCAGAGAAATGGACACCTCACAGACTCAGACTTGTATCCTACTAAACTATCATTTAATTGTATTCTGGAAGCCTTGTATGGTTTAATTTTCCTTTCCAAAATCTAGAAAGTGGGTTGCAATGAATAATTAAAAGTAAATGTTTTATTAGGTAGGAAGCGTGGAGGAAACGTCTGCTTCCTGTTTAATTCAGTCAATAATTACCTTTTCCTTATGAGATCTTTGAAGCTTAGGTCAAGGTCATTTGAGGTCAAGGCCTCCATACCAGCTCTATAATTCTAATCATTACCCATAATTCTCATTCATTGTGAGCAAATGGTGACTTTTCTTAATATTAGTAGTAGCAATCATTGAATAATTCATCTCCCCAATAAGGCAGCGTTTGTGTTAGTGTCATTGTAAGGATGAAAGTTTTATGCATACTTCCCATCTAGTGCTACTTTAGGGGAATGATTTCTATCTTCTGACCCACTAACCCAAGTTGCAAGATCTAGGTTTTTCTCCTTTTTTCTTGAACTTCTGTACAAAAAGCATCCAAAATGCATTACATTCCTAATTATACTTTGAAAGATTCATAGTTTTTGCTCAGGAAGGTTGACCAGTATACAGGTAAATGTGCAGAATTTGTTTGACAAGAAGTGTTTCCTTAATGGCATACCTTGATCTCAGCTTCACTCATTGAAACCCGAGGACAAGAGTAACTTTAACCAAGTCCAGATTCATGTGCCAAAGGGTTCTACGATCACTCCTTACAAGAAGCTACATGGGCGCTTCATCCATGCAAACACCAAGACGCCCTTCGCCCTGGTTGCTGAAGACCAGGCTGCTAGTGAGGAATCGCCAAATAAAACTGTACAGACACCCTCTAAGAATGGGACAGGAGAGGTTGGTTTTGGAGGAGATGATGCCAAGGATGACATTACAGACAGTTTGCTTCATCCTGAGATGGATAACAACATCCAGCAGATGGAAGTTGATCTCCTTGGCAACCATCATCCTTCGGAATCCATGATGCAAGACACAGGAAGCATGCCATCTATGTTTGGTGATAGTAATTCAATAGGGGATCTCCTCTCAAACATGTCGAATGGATCATTAGGGCAGACGAACGAAAACCTCTCATTCAGTAATCTGTCTCTTACGTTGTCTGGCAATCAGAACTCCTTGTCACTAGCTCCACCCACAAGCAATATTCTCATGCATTCTGATTCCATGGAAACGAACGATGCTGTATCATCAGTGATTGGAGGATCGGGAGATGGGTCAAGCACAGAAAATGGAGTGGAGCAAGACTCATCGACCATCAAAGAAGAAGTGAAGATGGAAGTTGTAGAGGAGGAAGAGGAGAAGGAGATAGATGAACTGCTCAAGGAAGGACTGACTGCTGCGACTGCTAGTGGTATCACAGCTACTGACATCTATCTCATGGTATGTAAACCTGTACAACTTAGATAATACTACAACCAATATTCAGATTTTGATGCACATATATGTATAGTGGTGCAAATGCCAATCAAGTGTTGAGTGGTGAATGTCTTTCATTTCCATATCCAAAGGACAGGTTGCAATGTGTCTGAAATGCCTGAATATTAAGAAAATATATGTCTGACAGGGATATTGCTTAGTGCTCAGCAGGTTAAGGTGGTTTCACTAAATTTATTTTGTGCTCTTGTCTTAAATACAGGATAAGAAGCAATGGTTATATTTTTTATATCAAACTGCGTGTAGGTTCAACAATCCATTATGATTTCTAAGGCTGTGCATAACCGTGTAATGAGGTACTCGAGTACACTCCCAGTCTTGCCCCCGAATACTTGAATACTCGGACGCCATTTTTTTTTTTTTTTTTTTTTTTAAATATTTAAAAATAAAACTTAATACCTAGCTAGCCTTTATTTTGGTGATTTTACTCACACAAATAAGCCTGAGTCGGTACAGTCCCGACTGTTTTTCGAAGCTGACGCTCCGATAAAAATAATACAAATAGATCTAGTCTAGATCTAGAATCTATCAGCGTGTTTCCACAGAAAAAAGTATGTCACCGAAGAAAAGGATTATGTCGGAATGCGGACTTTGGACTTGCGCGCCCCTGTCAATCACCGAAGAAAAGGATTATATCGCAATGCGGACTTTGGACTCGCACAGCCATTGTTACCGAAGAAAATGATTATGTCGCAATGCGGACTTTGGACTAGGGCAGACATTGTCACCGAAGAATAGGATTATGTTGCAAAGCGGACTTTGGACTCGCGCAGCCATTGCTACTGAAGAAAAGGATTATGTCGCAATGCGGCCTTTGGACTGGCGCAGCCATTGTTACCGAAGGGAATTTTGTCAGCGCTTTGGAGGCCTAGCTGCCTTGCTCAGAAAAGATCTCCTGCGTAATAAATCAACACTTTTTATTAAATCTCTTCCCTTCAAATTAGGAAGGTAGGTTAGCTTTAAATAGTATTCTTTATTCGCATTATGTTGAGACACAGAGATGGTTGTAAAACCACTGAAAAAATAGCAAAAAAAAAAAAAAAAAATGGCGGCCGAGTATTCGAGTACGAGAAATCGTACTCGAGTAGCTGTCAACAGTGCGAGTATTCGAGTATTCGACTTCTCGTCGCAGCCCTAATGATTTCACTCTTGTTTGGTGGAATTTTTAAGAAAAGATGGACACAGTCACAGCCTGATGTCTTGAAATTAAAAATAGATATTAATGAAAGGGGAAAGGAAAGGTATAAGCTATTTTTATACTTGATTGTTTTTAATTTCAAATATTTTATTTCAGATGGGACAGCCAGAAACGTTAAAGTTTGAGTACGACTTTGTGAAGAAGGAGCATCCAGTTAATGATGTCTCCTCTATTCACATGATAAAGAAACTTGTCCATCTTGCCAAAAGCTCTTACGTAGAAGTAGCCAACCCTAAAGAGGTAATTTAATCTCGTTTTGATATTTACTTAAAGCCACCGCACACTATACAATCCAACTACGAAGAATTGGAAGAATTTGCAATAGCATTTGATATGAACATTCAAACATGTAAAATTTTAATGACCGAGAATTTGATATGTCGAATGATTAAGAAAATCTAAATTTCAAAGGATTTCATACTTGGAAGAGAAAAATCTAAATTGGCTCTGAATAGTAGTTACGTCAGATCAGTAGTGCAATTGTCTATGATTTGAAGCCAATTGGGCTTTTATTCTGACTGGAAGAGTTCAATGCACTAAAATTACGGTTGTTGATATTCTTATCATTATTTAGGAGCTAATTCAGGAAGATGATGTTTGATTAGATTTCCTATCTAATACAATTTCCATTTCTTCAAAAATCGCATCGCAGGATGATCGTGTAATGTGCAGTGGCCTTAAACATGTAGTGAGACTGTAACCAAATGTATCCATATATGAAATTAGATTCAATCTAATAAGAGATATCTTCATATTTAAACAGATTGATGTCATTTTAAAGGACTCTCCAGGGCCGTTTCACAAAGCCTTTTTTCAATGACAAATTACAAAAATCAGTGACAAATCTGCTGATAACCAATCAGAAGCAAGGATTTCGCTAGCTTATAACAAAAACTGTCATTTGTCACTGATGACAAGTATTGTGAAATGGGGCCCAGATAAGTGAAAGAGGCTGATTTCTTATTGTCTGGTGTTGAGTGATATGATTTATCTGATATCTTAGGGTGAGATCATCAACTTGTCAAGCCTCAGTAAGCTTTTAATAATGCTCAGTTTTAGTCTTCATTTTTTTAATTAACTTGTATTATAAGATGATGAAGCGGATCCTAATCAAATGATTGGTTGAGAGCGTACACGTAGCCAGGCATTAATTTTGCCTAACATGTAAGTTTACTAATGAAAGGTACTTTGTGTGGGTAATTCTTACTAATGCCCTCACTGCTGTGTATTATTTGTATATTATATACCTTGTGTCTTTTTAAAATGGTAAGGTTTTTTATGCCGCCGCAACGAAGTAGCCGGATGCATTATGTTTTTTTTGGGGTTGTCCGTCCGTCTGTACGACCCGTTCTCGTGATCGCGTTATCTCAAGAACCAATCAATGGATTCCCGCCAAACTTGGGCCATTAATGTATCTTGTAAAGCCAATGAACTGATTAGATTTTGGGGTCATGAGGTCAAAGGTCACAGGGCTCATTATGTATGCAAAAATAGCTTGTGATCACGTTATCTCAAGAACCGATTGATGGATTCCCACCAAAATTAGGTCATGTATGTAACTTGCACAGCCAATGAACTGATTAGATTTTGGGGTCACAAGGTCAAAGGTCACAGCTCATTATGTATGCAAAAATAGCTCATGATCACAGCATTAGAACTGATGGACGGATTACAATCAAACTCAGGACATGTATGTATCTTGCAGAGCCAATGAACTGATTAGATTTTTGGTCATGAGGTCAAAGGTCAAAAGTCATGGGGCTCATTATGTATGCAAAAATAGCTTGTGAACGCATTATCATTAGAACCGAAGGATGGATTACTATCAAACTTAGAACATGTATGTATCTTGCAGAGCCAATGAACTGATTAGATTTTAGGGTCATGGGGTCAAAGATCAAAGGGTCATACATGTATATGAAAAACAGGTAATCACGATATTCTGAGAACCTGTTAATGAATTACAATCAAAATTGGATTTTAAAAATTGCTTCTGTTTTGGTTTGTAAAATTGCTCTATGGCAGAGGCATCATTTGTCGACTGCACGCAGTCGTAGATCCATCTAGTTTGTTTCTGATTTTTCGTTGTCGATTGGAGAGTGAATAAACATTGAATTGAAGTAAAAATTAGTGGAAGATAATTTGGAAGTGTGATGCAGTTTTTTTATACTTGTGCATTCTGTGAATAATATTTGTCTTCTCCCCATCAGTATGTGTCAGTTGGAGTTGTGACCTCTCCAATCCGTAGCGACACTCCTCCGTCCAAGGCCCAGCAATCAGGCACTAGCAGGAGCCCCTCCACCAACAGCCGTAGCCCACGTGGGACCGGATCAAAGGGCAATGCAAGGGGTACTAACCCCACTGCTAATACCAAGACCCAGGGGAAGTCAACCGTAGCCAGTAAGTCTGATGCTAATGATAAGAAGGAAGAGGACGAGGAAGGTGTACACTTTGCGGTGCCCAAAGCCGTTGCACCTGTTGCGATCCGGAGGAGCCAGGAACCAAGCCATGCAGAGGAGGGTCAAGAGGTCCTTAATCAACTGGAACAGATGAAGGTTGGTCTAAAAGACACAATAATGACATTAACTAATGACTAGTAATGATAATGATATTGACTTCTTATTGCTCAATAACAATCTTTGCGTTCCAAGATTATCCTGGCTAAAGCTGATTACACAAAGCATTCCACATATTCTTTATTGTGTACTGTCTGCATGAAGTAATTTTATATGCATGTTCGATGTAACCTTAATCCTGATTTATTTTGATGTTTCAGAGGCCACCAGCAAACTTCCTACTACCCAGGATGAAGAAGAGACAGAGAGGAGTGAAACCCCTTGTGGTACAGGTGAGAAACCCTCCTTACAAGATCAACACTAGATAGAAAACAGCAAGTGGAAAGGATCTCAAACTTGCAGAGATATGCTTTTTTGTGCTAAGTGCACCCTAGAAGAAATTTGACGTACATTGTAACCGTTTAGTACTAGAGTATGGTTATGGATTAGAAATGGAGAAACAAAGCGTTGATGGTACTACTTTCATGGCAGTGTCGGTTGGTAGTCGATAGCATTTTGGATATTTTACCTTTATTGATAAGGGTTGTTAATTCACACCTCAAAATGAATGCTGTTTAGTCACATGATCATCATATCAAAGTGGCCCCTATTACTAGTTTGACTTCACCAGTATATGTGCATTGATGTCAGTTCTCATTACAATTCTTGCTTTTACTTTGCAGAGGACCATCCTACCAAGACCACTCCCCCAAGACAGTCTGACAGACAACATGGTCTCCATGGCAATTATTAACTCTTCCCAAGCCAACATGGGTCAGTTCATGCCCATCAAAGTCAGCATGTCTTCCCTTGGCACAGTGGTATCACCCAGATCCCTCCCTAGGCCCATTAAGCCCAACGTTGCAGGAGTCTCTACCACTACAATTGCAGGGGTGGGCAAGACCATCACAAAGACTGTCATAGCCCCAACACCAGGTAAAGGATTTGTATATATTGAGTACCATATGAGATGTAGACTGAGAATAAAAGATGATTGACTGGGGATGGGATGATGCCAAATTGTGAAAAGATTTTTATGTTCTGTAAGACAGTGTGATCCTGGAAGAAGAAGCAACAAAACAGAGGAAAAAAAGAAAGAAAGAAAAGAAAAGTTACCTTCCCTGTCATTTTCTTTGATTACATTCAATGATTTAATCTGTGCCGATGTGTGGGCAAAGATCATAGCACAGGATAAAATAGCATATTGAAGTTGAAATATTACTTTACCTCTCCTTTAGAAATACATGAGTTGTGTGATGAAATATTAGTCATAATTTATGTTTGATATCATTGTTTGAAGATCTTAGTATTAAATGTTTGCATGCTCCAAATTGTTCATTCATTATCCTTTTGACAATGTCTGTAAAAATATTCCTTTCAGGGGCAACCAAAACAGTTGTGAGAAGAATCATACCTATCAACGTCACCAACTCACCTGAGAATAGAGGTAACATTCTTCATTCGCCCTCTCCTCTATCTTTCTCACCGGTTCATTCTCCTATGATGCCGAGTAGCCCTGCACCAGAGTCACAGGTAGGTTAAAGGTCATCAAGTGTCTGATGTTTGTAAAGAATACACTTTTAATGTGATTCCCTTAGGATGTTGGAAGAATACAAATGCTTTCAGACCAGGGGACTTATCAGAGAAAGGATGAACAAAATGGATGTCTTTCTCATGGTCGTTATTACATTGTTTAAGGCAGTGAACAGGACATGTCCTGCATTTAAAGTGACCCTTTTCACTACCTAGCTTTTGTGCCTCTGCCAGGCTTGTAAAGTGAAATGTACATGGTAATTACAAAAGGATCATTGATACATTATTTTTTATTCGATTATGATTAATTGTCTTTCATCATAGCATTTTCCAATTGTATTTGAGGTATTAGATATTTTGATGTAGTAGGTTGGTGAGGTAATATTTGGATCAATCCTGTCAATGAATAGGTAAATCAAGTAAGCACATCTCAGCTGTCTACGTCTCCATCGCCCTCTGCTGCATCCCCTCAACCTCTGGGATCCTCTACTCCTGCAAGGGAGTCGCCCCACCCAAGAGGATCACCCCATCTCGGAGTACCTGACTCATCTCTTCTGAACACCACCGTGATCATAGACCAGGGACCAGCAACACCTGCTCAGCCAATCAACAACCAGGAATCATCTGTTCTCAACACGCCCATCGTTGTTGACAAGACGCATCAGTCGATATCTAACATGGATTCGACTCTCCTCGGCGATTCAACCTTTGACCAGACGTTGACGCCAGCAGTCACGATGGCAGACTCTTCCCTGCTGAACAGTTCCATTGCATGTGGTGTGACATATGAGCCGTCATCGTCAACGACCACGCATCAGACAACCATTCTCCACATCTCACCCCAGAGATGTCAGCATTGTTGGACATCTCCTTGCCAGCATCAGAGAATGGAGATACCATCTCAATCTCAATGGATTCTACCACATTCAGGAGTAAGTTTCTTAAGAAGGGCGATCTTACCTATGCTTTATCATATCTAAATATATAAGGTTATAGTTGCAGTTGGGCATTGTGTTGGTCCATAGTTAAACTGAAGAATTTGATTGCTGTAGGGGATTGACCCTTGAACAATTGTTGTAGGAGCATGTGTTGTAGAACCACTATCATCTCCTTATGGAACTCACATTTGAAAATAACACTGAGAGGTGATTTTTCTTTGGACTCCAAACTAGCATGATCTCCTACATAACAGTGATCCTGCTATTTGTAATTACTGTATTTTGTCTGCTATCCTAGTTTATCACCAGTTCTCTCTATTCTTCTACTCCATAGCATTTGGACAGGACATCTCATCTATCAGTCCAAACTCGACTACAAACGAGCTTCTAAACAGTAGCACCCTATCGAGAGACATTGGTAACGTCAGCCCAACATCTTCACCATTCAAGATCAACTCATTAGGTCCTGAAGCACAGTGGTTTAATGGAGAGGTGAGCTGCTTTTATATTTTCTATATGAGCTTTAGTCTTCATGTATGAATGAAATTTGGCCCCAAAAAACTTATTTGTCGAAAGTTTGTTTCCCTTTGATTTGTCTTCATGCATTTTTATAAAATATAATAACAAAATATAAAATACATCACTCCTAAATCTGATTAGGAGTTCATTAGTTTATATTTTTGTAGGACAATATTGAGGTGTACCTTGCACATGAATTATTAAAGTATTACAAACCATTGAATTTTTGAAATAATTTTAGAAATATCCTGGGCTCAAAATATTCTTTGTTATCATCACATTAATTAAAAAAATTGCATAAGCTAATTTCACTACTTCAAAGAAACAAACAATTGTTAGTGTTCCACCTCATTTAGGCAGTTCATATTTTGATCAATAAACATAGTTTGAGATTGTCTGGATCTTATGGAGAAAAAAAAACAGACTTGGCAATAATTTTATTACCTTGATATATAATTGTAGAATTAGAATATACTAGTGAAAGCAATGCTTTGTTACTGCAATTTATTTAAACTACCATATTAAACAAATATACCATGCACTGAGAGGCTCTAGTTGAAATTATGGATCGAGGTGGCAGGAATAGTGCTATTTCTGTCGCCGAGGAATCCATAATTTCACTAGTGGCTTGAAATAGTGCATGATATATTTGTTTTATATTTTTCAAACCAACCTTCACAAAAATAATAATAATAATAATTTCTGTCACCGAGGAATCCACAAATTTAAGACTGAAAGCTGGCATTTGAAATCCTGTACGCTCGCTGAATGCATGCACAGTAGTGCCTTGGAAGGAAATATCTATAACGTCATCCATGGTATAGTGCCATGGTATAGTGCATGACGGCACGGTATAGTACTATTTTTCTTATCGGTAACATCATAGCAATGATATGTTTGGTCACATGATGCTATGTTGACCAATCACTGAACAGGATTTCATTCATCAAAAATATAAAAGTTATTGACTCTGTCAGCACCTGAAAAGATGACTTTTATGTGCTGTTTGAGCATAGTCATTGTAATTTTTTTGTAATCATTTGTCCACAGAGCTTAGACATCTCTATGACAAGTCTTCTTGGACACCTGGAGTCACCAGAGAAGAAGGAGAGGAATCACCCCTCTACATCTACTGCTGTCTCTGTGGCTTCTACTCTATCCCTCCCTTCTGGTCTACTTTCAGAGTCATCCAGAGACTCCATCATTACACGAGATGTGAGTCACACTTGCTCAATGTTATGGATTTCTATGGGCTAGGTTTCATTTTTTATGCCTCCGCTACAACGTAGCCGGAGGCATTATGTTTTCTGGTTGTCCGTCCGTCCGTCCGTCCGTACGTACGTCCTGTTCTCGTGATCGCGTTATCTCAAGAACCAATTGATGGATTACCGCCAAACTCGGGTCATGTATGTATCTTGCAGAGCTAATGAACTGATTAGATTTTGGGGTCACGAGGTCCAAGGTCAAAGGTCACAGGGCCCATTATGTATGCAAAAATAGTTCGTGATCGCGTTATCTCAAGAACCGATTGATGGATTACCGCCAAACTTGGGTCCTGTATGTATCTTGCAGAGCTAATGAACTGATTAGATTTTGGGGTCATGAGGTCACAGGGCTCATTATGTATGCAAAAATAGCTCGTGATCACTTTATCTCAAGAACCGATTGATGGATTACCGCCAAACTTGGGCCATGTATGTATCTTGCAGAGTCAATGAACTGATTAGATTTGGGGTCACGAGGTCAAAGGTCACAGGGCTCATTATGTATCTCAAAATAGCTCGTGATCGCGTTATCATTAGAACCAACAGATGGATTACAATCAAACTTGAATTTTAAAAATTGCTTCCATTTTGGTTTGTAAAATTGCTCTATGGCGGAGGCATCATTTTCGACTGCGCGCAGTTGAAGTTCCATCTAGTTTTACTCTCTGCTTAGGAGGTTCAGTCTGTTGAATAATAACAAAAAATAACTAGATTGTGTTAGTCTCTAGTTGTCTCAAATTTTGAAGATGCAGAGATGAAATGCTACTTCTACCATTTAAACCAGTCTATATTTTTAATTGATTTCCTGTTTCAGGGAAAGCTTCTGAATGAGAGGATTTCATCGTAAGCCTTCTAATGTCCAATGTCTCTTCCTGGTTTTATTCAATAGGAGCTTATAGCTTCTTTCAACCAATGCTTGTATATGGAAACAATTAGGCCGCTCACATCAGTTACATAATGGGCAAGAAACTGTAGCATGGATCAATCCATTCATCCATGTATTAATCCTTACAACTATGCAATGAGCTACATTATCTGATAAGTCAATGAATAGATCACTACTAGGCAAAGCTAGAGTAGGGTACAAAACAACATCCAAGGCTTATTAGGAAATGTTCGCTTCCTCCGACTTTTTGTGTGTATTTCCTCCTGTCCCTTCTCTTACCTCCTCCGCTCTCTATCTCTCCTCTCTCTCTCTCTCTCTCTCTCTCTCTCTCTCTCTCTCTCTCTATGCTCTATTGCCTAAAAAGTTGCCAATATATGAATGTAGGAAAAAAATGAAATGTGATTTGACAACCTTAACCATCTTGTAATTTTGTTAGTTGCATTTAAACACAAATTGATTTGAAACGGCCATTGAGTAGCTGCATACACTTATTTTGACTATCGCTCTTTATATTCAACAGGTTGACTCTACTCTGCAGGTTATGTTGAATGAGAACAGCATTGACTATGTGGCTAAGTTTGCTGACCTAGCTGCCCACATCTCTGCAACCCCTGACACGCCTCACAAGATCAACATCATTGACAAGGCCTTTGCGGAAGATAACACACCAACAGAATCTGGTCCTCAGCTACAGCTATCATCTTCTACATAGAGTTCAAGCTTGATGGACGTTACTCCAAGATCTTTGCTGTCTGAGATATGTCCAACATCATTGACATGTCCTTTGCAGTAGAGGATAACCAATCCAAACATGGTTTTCTGATGAACCCTGGTATTCCTCATCTAGAGCTTTCATCCTCTACATAGGGTTCAAGTTAGTTGGATGGCCTCCACCATCTTTGCCACCCTTGGCATGCCCCACAAGATCAGCTTCTTTGTCAAGGTCTTTGCAGTAAAGGAAAGCACACCAGCAGAACCTGGCAGACTTCACTGAAACCTGTTATCTGCAGCGTAAATTTCTAGCATGTTTGATAGCCTTCTGCATCTCTGCTACCCTGCATGCCCCACAAGATCAGCATCATTGATGAGGCCTTTGCAGTAGAGAATAGCACACCAACAGAACCTGGTGGACTGTACTGACAGCTCTCATCTGCTACATAGATCCCAAGGGTGTTGGATGGCCCTCCCTTGTCTGCCACACCCTTAACAGGCTGGGCACGATCAATACTGCTTGAGCTGTCATCTCCTGCGTAGAGTACTACCTTATTTGTTGATTCCTTGTATCTCCGCCACCCCAGACAAGACCAATAGCATTGTCAAGTGTCAACTCCTCTGTACATACCTAATGGTCAATTCATCTTAAATATGTCATAGAGATAAATGACCTTCAGTTAGTTTGTAATAATGCTAGTCTTTCCTCACTTCCTTCTATCTCCATCACATCTTTATCAAGTGGGAGTCCTATTTTTGTACTAGAAAGAAAAGGTATTTGGAATGTCTAACAGTATTAGAGGAGTGTATTAGAAAATGAACAATTGCGATAGCTATGTGTCAGTTACTTCTAGTCTTTCATCTTTCAGCTCTGTCACTGTTTATCGTATTGTTTATAGGAAGAGGCTGGTAAGTTGGAATGAATGTTGTTTCCATGAAATGTAAGTTAATAATGAACTTGAACTCAATTAGAACAGACTGTTTTCATGACTAATTCATTTGTATAATGCTTCTAAAAGGCATCATAGATTGATTATATGTTTACTTGATATTCGATAATCAAAACAACAGAAATATACATAGCCAAAATATGTCATAAGATGACCATAATCTGAATGCCTACAAATTTGATTTTCATTTGTTTTATTAATGATAGCTTCTTCTTCTCTTAAATAGCTCCTCTTTCTCTCTTTTCTTCTTTGATATCCTTTCATTAAACCAAAGATATTATGCATCTCTTTTCTTTAGTTCAATAAAGCAGTACATGTGTCTGAAAATAGAATGACATTTATGAAGGATTATAATCCTTCATAACATTTCTTCTGATTTATTTTTTATTAAGCCCTTTTAAAGCTAATCTTGAATTCTGGAATTAGAATTCCATTTCAAGAGAAAATGGTTCAAAAGACTAGTGAATTGGTTATCATACAGGAGGTTGGTTATCTGGACCACCAAAATATACATTTTCTGGAAAAAGAATTTACTGTAAGGCGTTACTCATGTTTGCATATATGAGACTGCATGTTATTTTTGTGGGTCCAGATGACCAGTTATATTTTCATATGCTGCAATGCTTTATATATGATCTCCTTAAATCTTTTGCTGATATCTTCTATTCTGTTCCTCTTTGAGAACATTTTTTTTTTCTTTTCCAGAAGTGACGATAACCTTTAAAATGTTTATTGAGCCACTGACAGTATTATGTGAATAGGATATTTATTAAACAAATATTGAATTTTGTTTGTGTTTATTGGAGTACAATTATACCGTCGTTTAATGTCATTACTTGTAGATACCTGCCTGGTGGAAAAGGTTGGCGATCTCACATTTCTTAAAGGGCATCAAATTTAGAATGTCAAATTGTTTTGAAATGTACAGATGAGAGTTAACATTTCAGTGGTACTGGAAGAAATTCTCTTCATCAAATTTGGAAGACTTCTAAGCTTTATTTTCATTTTTTTCCTCGCCCCCCTCCCGAACCTTTTTAGTGCACATCGAACATCTCTTGTTGCTTGATAATTAATATGGGTTAACATCTACAGGATTCTTCCTTTTTATGCCTCCGCTACAACGTAGCCGGAGGCATTATGTTTTCTGGTTGTCCGTCCGTCCGTACGTACGTGCGTGCGACGTGCGCACGCGTCGTCGTCCGTCGTGCGTCCCGTTCTCGTGATCGCGTTATCTCAAGAACCAATTGATGGATTACCGCCAAACTTGGGTCATGTATGTATCTTGCAGAGCTAATGAAGTGATTAGATTTTGGGGTCACGAGGTCCAAGGTCAAGGGTCACAGGGCCCATTATGTATGCAAAAATAGTTCGTGATCGCGTTATCTCAAGAACCGATTGATGGATTACCGCCAAACTCGGGTCATGTATGTATCTTGCAGAGCTAATGAAGTGATTAGATTTGGGGTCACGAGGTCCAAGGTCAAAGGTCACAGGGCCCATTATGTATGCAAAAATAGTTTGTGATCGCGTTATCTCAAGAACCGATTGATGGATTACCGCCAAACTTGGGTCATGTATGTATCTTGCAGAGCTAATGAACTGATTAGATTTTGGGGTCACGAGGTCAAAGGTCAAAGGTCACAGGGCTCATTATGTATGCAAAAATAGCTTGTGATCACTTTATCTCAAGAACCGATTGATGGATTACCGCCAAACTTGGGTCATGTATGTATCTTGCAGAGCAATGAACTGATTAGATTTTGGGGTCACGAGGTCAAAGGTCAAGGTCACAGGGCTCATTATGTATGCAAAATAGCTTGTGATCGCGTTATCTCAAGAACCGATTGATGGATTACCGCCAAACTTGGGTCATGTATGTATCTTGCAGAGCTAATGAACTGATTAGATTTTGGGGTCACGAGGTCAAAGGTCACAGGGCTCATTATGTATGCAAAAATAGCTCGTGATCACTTTATCTCAAGAACCGATTGATGGATTACCGCCAAACTTGGGCCATGTATGTATCTTGCAGAGTCAATGAACTGATTAGATTTGGGGTCACGAGGTCAAAGGTCTAAGGTCACAGGGCTCATTATGTATGCAAAATAGCTTGTGATCACGTTATCTCAAGAACCGATTGATGGATTACCGCCAAACTTGGGTCATGTATGTATCTTGCAGAGTCAATGAACTGATTAGATTTGGGGATCACGAGGTCAAAGGTCACAGGGCTCATTATGTATCTCAAAATAGCTCGTGATCGCGTTATCATTAGAACCAACAGATGGATTACAATCAAACTTGAATTTTAAAAATTGCTTCCATTTTGGTTTGTAAAATTGCTCTATGGCGGAGGCATCATTTTCGACTGCGCGCAGTTGAAGTTCCATCTAGTTTTTTTCTTCTTACAAATTCCTGGCAAATTTTGAATAATATATTTTAGCCTGATGACATCATTGTAGACTTCAATGTAAGTTAATGACTTAACTTGATGTGTCTATTGTATTTACTGTTACTTCAAATTGTTGTGATTTTTTGTGGTTGCTTGTGCAATATGCTGAGTTGCAAATATTCTGTGGCCAAGAAGAACATCAATACTTGGTCATTTAAGCATCTCCATTTCATGTGGAGAGGAATAACATCTCTATGCTGCAGCTTGGTTCTTTAGTTATTTTTAAAGACCATAGGATATCATTTGTTTTCAGTACATGGTTTGCAGAAGCAGATATAAGTTTTGTATTTGGGTTTCTGTTGCATTGATGTTTGTATGATCTTCAGAGTTGTATTGTTTGAGAGAGTATGAAGAGAATTTATGTGACCTCCTGGAACAGTTTGTTCAAAATGACATTGCAAATCAAGTAGCAAGAAGATAGATTTTCATATGGTTGCTAGCATGATCTTGTAGGAGATAGATTTTCATATGGTTGCTAGCATGATCTTGTAGGAGCCAATACCAGATACATGTATGAGCCAATACCTGGGCCCGTTGCATAAAACTTACCATTGATGGTAACTTTGCCATCAATGGCAACTACCATGGTAACAGGGCTCAACAGCCAATCAAAATCAAGGTTTCCATGGTAGTTACCATTGATGGCAAATTTACCATCAATGGAAGGTTTTGTGCAACAGGTCCTAGATCGTTGTTGTCCTATAGGTCATTCATGGCTGACCCGTCGTGACCCATGTGATGAGACCTTTCCATCGGCATCTGTCTCCTGCAATCCGGTAGAGTGTATTGAGAGGGTTGCCAGTGATATCCCTAATACCGTCACTCCATCTTAGCTTGGGTCTTCCTTTGCTACGTGTTCCTTCAAAGGTATCTTGAATGATAATTTTGTCAAGGTTGGCCCCTGCATACAGTACATGTATACAATGAATGTCAATTCCCACCTATCCTTACTATGTCCTGAATGTTTGATACCACATCTGTTTAAAACACTGCCATATAGTTCAGGGATCATATTATAAAAGCATGTTGTCAAAACAAACTGAAAATACTTCAAATTTGTTTGGTATGTAAGTCTGTACTTTATAATCTTGTTTAGAGAAATAACTGGCTGAATGCATATTCCTCCCATACATTTAGGGGCGCAAACCTTAAACATATAAAACATGTACGTGTAATTGAAAATTAAAATGTGGATAAGCCGTTTGCTTGAATTAGCCTTCACAATTTGCTCTAAACACAACTTGCAAGGTGGTGTAAGTTGGTCTGTCTTGACAAGCTTACATACAGCAAATGTTTCTTTCAGGAAAAATCAGATTGACAAGGTGTCTATCTCCTGAAGCTGCATTGTGTCATAAGAATTATTAAAAAAAAATACTTTTAATGAGATAAAATGTTATCATATTCAAACAGCATATTGCCCATAGAAAGTGTATAATTCTAAGGGAGAAAGATGTCTGTAGCTTTAGGTTTGGATGACCCATTTGCTTTTGCTATTCATGTGATTATCATAAATGGCTGTTCACTGCCTTCAACTCAATTATACATGCAGAAACATGAAATAGTAGTAGTCTATGACTTAGTTGATTTTGCACAACTCATCTACACGTACGGAAATACTGTCATATTTATATTTGCTGATTTAAAATGTTAATTGCTGCATCTGCTATCTTCAATACTCGATGTATTATGAAATAGGCCGTTTGTGATATGATTCTTTGCCAATGAAATTATTTATTCATCTTGATTGCCAAGCTTTGGTACCATCTTACTAGGCCATGTGAAAGCTACTTCTTGCGTTTTGTCCAAATTTTATGGTGAAATTGGTAGGAGGGGGTTTGACAGGTGATATTTTTCCGCTACTGTGATACAAATGCCATGGGTTTATTCCTGACACAACTACTCAATTTTTGTTTTTCATTTGTCCATATACTACAGAGGTTCAAACTACATGTAGGTTGAAAAATATTTAGTTGCCCTGTTCTTACAAATTTTTATTTTATCATATCTAACAAGAAATAGCTAAAAGAGAAAGTGAGTAGAAATGAAAAGCAAAGATTTAATTTCACATGGCCATATATGGTTGCTTTGTGTATCTGGATTTGATGTGTTCATTTGTGGAAAAAAAAAGTTTTACGTGGTTCTGTGACAAAATGACATTGACTTTGAAATTAGATATTTAGAACAGTCAAAAAAGTGTAATCATGATTCCACATCTGGGCCCCATCTTATAAAGAGTTGATATTAATCGCAACTATGTACATAAGAGATAGGAGACTGCAAACTTGCGATTGATTGGAGGACTTGTGATTGATTTGGACCCATCAAAACTCTTTATAAGACGGGGCCCTGATGTGTACCGGTAGATTTCAGTCATTTTGTTGAATTGGCATTGAAACAACTTGCCCCACTCCCATAAGAAAAGTCAGTAACAGTGCTGTGTATGAGAGAGTCAGAGAGCATGTTTCCACTGTTGCACCCGACCATTTAGCATGTACTAACGAGAGGATATTTTCATTGCCGGAGGATTTCTGCTAGGAAAGAGACATCAATGTGAATAATCTCAGTCACTCCAGCAGTGATGTATGAATGCTGTATTCCAGTTGCAAAAATATATTTTTTTGGCTTATTTATACATGTATTATTTGTTGGTAATAGTTATTGCTGAGTAATGTTATATGCTTATAATGCCCAAAGAGCATTAATTGACATAAAACATATTTTCTTTTGGTAAACATGTATATATGAACATTTGTTATAAATTAAACAAAAGAATGTTTTATCTCAAAGCTAATTTGACAGTGTTTTGTGTAGTTTATCATGTTTTAACATTACCTGTATTTGGATAGATCAATGACATCACATAGCAAGCAGAAATGAACTCTATGTATTTCACATCATGTAAATAATTTAATAAAAAGTCACATCAAAACACAAGCATATATATACTGTACATTCAACACAAAACACATACAGGTACATGTAGAAATAAAAGGCAAATCATCTTTCATGGTTCACCTGTAATAGACCTGTTAACTAATTTCATGCAGACTTTTGGAACAAATTTTTCTCTTGACAAATAAAAAAAGCTTGCCAGCCAGGGGCTTGAATTCTTTTGATTGAGATGCCATTATTCATAGCAGGTGAATGAAATGGCTGGTAACCAGGGCCAGGGGTTAGGGAGAGAAACATGTATGAATTTGAAATACATAAGTAAACCGGTCTATTGTATGAACAAGTTAACATTCAATCACCTGTCAAACAAGGTTGCATTTAGTATCAATTTAACTTATTTTCATGTTAATTATAGATTGATTGTTTTGTTTCAAACTGGAATATCATGACTGTAATGTTACTATTGCAACACCTATGAACAGCTATTTTAGCTAGATAAAAAAATAATACTGCAATTAAAAGTGTCAAAATGTGTATATTGACTTGCCTGTTGAAGAAAGGAAAATTACAGACAAGCACTGGATTTCAGTAGATTACTAGGCCATATTATACGGGAGTTAACGTTTCTTTGCCTACAGGTATTTTGAACAAACAGAATATGAAAAAGATGTTTTATTCTGACCATAGAATTTATGGTGGTAATCTATTCATCAATTTATTTACTTTCAAATTCCATGATCGCTTGGAAAGTTGGAAGAAAGAGCAGTACGTCATTCTGCGATGAAAATGAAGACACAGATTCCTTTCAATCATACTATTTCTACCATTACCTTTAAGCTTGAATTGTATTTTAATATATTATATTATACCAACATTAAAAAGGTATATTTTGGAGGTCATCATATATAACAAACAAATTTGGAAGAAAACAAATGAAAATAGTGCCTTTCAAAACTGAGGAAAATGTACTGTTTTCTTCTTACTTGTATCACCCTCCCCCCAAAACCCCCCTTTTTTCAATCTGCACACATACTGCGCAATTTAGTATCACACCAACCTGTCTTAACTAAACACAGAATATTTTTTACAATGCAATGTCCCTTTCCATGTAACCCTCGGGTCATAAGATCAGCCTGGTCAAATATATTTGCACTGCAAGATATACACCAGTGACTGAAATACATATGAGAAGAACATGAACTGGACAAAATTCAATCAAATTAAATTATCATTCTTACCTTTGAATTATTTGTGGAATGTGAAGAGTTAGAAAATTCTAACATGTTTAACATTTACAATATGAGTTCTTAGAATTCTTCTACTGTGACAATTGAAAGACCAAGATATCAAATGTCAGAAAATGTATAATTACATGAACATATCACCTGTATGTTACATAGTTTTCCATCTTCTGAAAGTATGGATCCAATAAAAGTCAATATTAAAATCAAAGGGATATCTCAAGACCCCCTCCACTGCTCCCCCAATACAATCATGTTGTTTAAAGTGTATCATATGCAACTTATAACTTAAAATGAGTATTTCATTCACACATACTCACATAGTGTAAACATCGATCCTTGTTGAGCTGCACAAGGACTTCATGCATAAGATTCTGAACAAATAAATGCCATCCAAAATGACAATCACAGTTTATAGTAAGGGGTACACCTAGTCAGGGATACCAGATGCATTTTACTGAATGAGACTGAAAAGAAGCCTGACATGTTGGAGCTCCATACATGGTATCCTTACAATATGAAGCATAAAACAAAAATGAAACGGAGGCGTCGGGCCTGAATTTAAGCAATATCCTACAAACTGGCATCCCTGATGTCGATAAATCAAAATCAGTCCTCGAGATCGGAATCAGAATCATCGTATCTGCCTCCTTTGATGATCTTCTGAGTTCTCCTACCGAGGAGATCAGATGCCTTGGATGTAGGTTTGGCTCCCTTACCTCCTGTAGGTGGCTCGGTAAGACTACCGCTGTAATTGATGACCTCAGCACAACCCAGTCTCCATTCTAGCATCTCAGTAGGGAAGTCGTCTCTACCTCCCATATCATCAAACCTGTAAACACACAATATTTTGGGGGTCATTTAGTTCAATCTACCTTCAATGGTATTGTCATGTTTAATCTATCATTCATTGTTGTGATTCCTCAAAGAAAGAGCAACACATGACATAAGTGAAGAAGGGGAGATGGGGGTGGTAGATTTTTTTTGTAATGCTTTCAATACATTCTTTGAAATTAGCGCTAAAAATAATGTTATATGAGTTGGGCATAAATATATCAAAGAGTCATAATATCCCTATTTTTAGGATAAAAATAATGGTGAGCAGAGTGCAAAACAAATAATGTATAAGCTGATATTTTCGCAGCAGAATTAATGAATGGGCATGACGTATTTACAAACTTGTTCACGCCAACACATACACACACAGACTCAGTACACGTAAGGACACACTAGTTTGAGCAGCCCATCGCACCACATATAGCCGAGTACCGTACCGGCGTAGAGCGATTTTAAGACGGGTGCGAGCGTAATGCATGGTGATTAAAATACCAAGTACCGTTACGTATTCCAATCGTTGACAAGGGTAACAAAAGAGTAAGAGACTTTTTTTTAATTAGAACTTCCCCACTTGCTGTTGCGAAAAGTGGAATCACTGAGTGAGTGTTGCAAGCGGTGCAAATCCAACCGCTGCTACCGAATAAGCTGTGTATTGCATGCTTAGTGAGTGTGGGCATGTACATGGACGTAGTAGTGGCAGTGGCCAGGCAAATGGCGCTGACAATCGAGAGGGCGCAAGCACATAATTTTATGCTGATATTTTCGCGCTCCAGAATGATGAGGTGGTAATAATGTTAATGGCAAAAATTTTAACCAAACTGCCAAATTAAAATCAGTCATTAATTGTACACCATACAACATGATGAATTGGAACAAAAATTGATGCAGGGTCTTCAAGATGATTTTTGTTTTCAGGCATGATGCAGACGTTTTCTATTTAACATATTTATCATGAAAACAAAAGAAATAGGGTCAGTATCCTTCTTGAGGGAGAAAGAACAATTCATCCCATGTTCCTATTCATCCCACTACATTTACACTAACTGGTTAACCTACCCTACAATGTAATCCTTGCTCTTTCCATCCCTGATGATTGCTATGGTCGGTATGACGACTATCCTCAGCCTCTCAGCCAGGAACGGGCATTTCTCTGCATTGATCTTTAAGAAGCGTGTTTCCATGTGTTTAGGAGCCAGTCTATGTAGGTGCATGTCGACTATCCTACAACGTTCAGTGCTTTCACGGTAGAAGTGACACACCACGTTGGTGCTCTTCTTACATTCAGCGAAGAAGTCCTTCTCAGCAGGGATCTCCTGGTACTGCCCATGTCCTATCTGTAAGATTTGACATTATGAGTAAAATAGGTTGTCAAAAAATAACTTCTTCTCCCACTACATATTTGAATCACATGTATGAAAAATTATGTACAATTTCTCTTTATCTCTGCTGCTTAATTATAACTACATCAGAAGTAGCTAAAAAATTATTTTCACTAAAAAATACAACATCGATTTCTACAAATTCATTTTTAAGACAAATATCTCTGCTTTGTACTTCGTCCAGAGCTTTAAATGGCCATTTTCTTTCTATTCTCATCTAACAGTAAAGACGTTTTTTTTAAAGTCAATTGCATTTTTTTTTTTAAATGCTGGAAGGGTTAAACAATTCACTCACAAATCCTCAAGTGTAACAGATTACAAGCATGAATGTATTTAAAATATTAACAATCTCTTCACAGTTCATGATAATGGCATGACACAGATTTTTCTCAAATTACATCAGGAAAAAAGAAGAAGTTTGATTAACCATGTTAAAAATAATTCATACAGCCCCTCCCATAAAACACACCAGTTTATCCTGGATAGGCTTATAATAATGTCACTTTTGTGTGATATTTCTACAACTTACACTTCTCCACTCATCCTCCTTTTCCCGCTGCTTCTTCAAAGCCACCAATCTCCTCTGTCGTAAGACATCCAGTTCATCTTCATCTAGATTATCAAGACGATTGATCTCTGCATCCACCTGACTCTCGATAATCTCAGCTGCTTTAGAGAGTTGCTGTTGGAGAACCTGGTCCATGATGCTTTATGGTCTACTGCTACTGTGATTTA
Source organism: Mesocentrotus franciscanus (assembly GCA_037976565.1). Classification (NCBI taxonomy): domain Eukaryota; kingdom Metazoa; phylum Echinodermata; class Echinoidea; order Camarodonta; family Strongylocentrotidae; genus Mesocentrotus; species Mesocentrotus franciscanus. The sequence continues at coordinate 2,862,296 of CP137680.1, read as the reverse complement.
AATTATAATACAACCAAAAAAGTAAGTGTAGACTAAGTTTAATATGTTTTCACTGAATAATAATAATAATAGTTCAGTTCTTGTATAGCGCATAATACGTTATGAAATATAGATTATCCTACTGTTTATCAGCCTGAAACCCCATGGTAGTAATGTACACATTTGTGTAAATGAAAACCAAATTTTACTAAGCCTAAGGCAAGCAAAGCACATCATCAATTATTTTACAGCTACTCTACTGGTACATGATTCATATGCAGGATTAATGCTAAAAATTCCAAATTTCAGCATGAGAATGATGTAGTCTGTAGAAACTGCAACTGAGTAGTCATACGAGACTCGAGAGTTGTAAAAGAAGAAATGGTGGCGTTGGGAAATACATCTTTTGTTCAGAGTTATTTTAGTTGACTAGCCAGGTTGGTTTGTTTTTGTTTTTGTTTTCTGCTGTGGAGTTCTAGTCCATATATCTAGACCTATAAATTGTTTTTGCTTTGTTAATATGAAGACCAACTAGTGTTAGAATCTGAGAGTGGGAATGGCACTGTTTAAATTTAACTTTATCTTCTCAAGTTTATTTAGATCTAAATTTTGATTGACAATTCCAATTTCAATTTTACGCTCTCTAGTCTCTACAACATTGAGTCAATTATCAATAAACTATTTTGGGTAAGTCTACAGTAGTAATAGTAGTAGTACAGATTCTGGCCAGATTATTTAAAAACTTCCAGAACATCCTAAAAATGCTCTAAAATAATTTTAAAAAATATACTAAAATGATCAAATATACCTTCATGATGCAGAATAACTAGTCCAAGGTCAACATTGAAGCTGTACTTACACACGGTTAGAAAAGGGATTGCATCGTCCTGAAAAAAACGCCTAAAATTCGACCAAATGAGCTTCAATGTTCACCTTGGACGAGTTATTCTGCATCAAGGAGGTAATTTTGATCATTTTTAGTACCCTTTTTTAGTCATTTTATTTTTAGTCTTGGATCTAGACTATTTACTAAGACTAGACCCTAGAGTGCTAGACTCTGGACTAGGCCACTCCAGCAAAACTAGAGAGTCCATGCTAATGCGTATGGACCTCTAGCACTGTATACATCTAAGAGTCAGGGGGAATCACTATTGCACTTTTATACCGGTAAAATACTCGACTAATACTACATATCATAGATTATGTTATATCTGTCTTACATTTGATAACATTAAGTTATCTAATTTTAATTTTAGAATAAAAAAGAAATTTCGTAAACTCACTTTTCAAGCCCCTTTTCTCTTCCTTTGACAGAGACGGCTGCATGGTTCCCTTCTCGTGATAGCGATGACACGAAAACTGCGTACGGCGGACACCATAGTGACGTCATCGTGACGTCATAGTGACGTCATTCTTAAGCACTTGCGCAATATCTGACGGGTAGCTAGTCGTATCTCGCAGACATTTTCAGTTATTGCTTATCGCCGATTTAGTTTCAGATGTTAATATTGGCACGTCATTTAAATAATATGGCCTGTCATAATAGGATGGAGATTGATATTACCCTATTAAATATCGACACTATAGTATAATTGCAGGGCTGTGGAGAGTGGACAAACAAAAACCTGCAAAAAGAAGAAAAATAAATAAAAGAAGAACAAGTTAGACCCAAAGTATGCATCTAGCGTTAATAATCGGCTTAAAGAGGCAGCGCTCCCGAAGGAGCAGGGGACAGGGCAGTGGGTGTTCCAGGGGAGGGGCCGGGCTGCCTCCCCTGTTAAAAAAAAAAACACCAGAGGTAAAAACACCTTTTTTGTTTAAAAAATCAGACGGCCCCTCCCTGGATTTTTTTTTTTTTTTTTTTGGGGTTCAAGAGGGGGCCTGGGTGTTGAGTTAAATAGTATTCACTACCCCCGTTGAGCAAAAATAAAGTGCTCCTTACCCCTCGCTTATTAACCGGCTGGCTGATTTGCCGCTAAATATTTTCTCACGAATTGGGCAACAACAAAAAAGTGCTCCTTAACTCACCCCCTCTTTTTCATCGGCTGGCTGGCCGCTACATATTTGTTTTTCTCACGAAATGGGCCCCCTCTCTGGCCCCCACCTTTGCCGCCGGCTGGATCAGCACCTGGGACAGAAGATGGGGCACTGTGCTCCCCCCATCTTTTTCAAGTGTCCCAAAGTACCTCTTTTATCATAGGAAAAGTGTCCTTTTACGTAGGAAAAGTGCCCTTTTCCTTGTAAGAAGTAAAAAAATCCTTCTGATAAGTGCCCCTTTCCTTTCTCTATAACATGCGCCCTAATTTAAAGTGACTTATATATGGAGGCAAAGCAACTGTTTCTTTCATTTCCACCAATGCATGCTCGCCATGCTCGCTCGCATTTATAGTTGATATAAATATGTTACTTATTAAATGTCTTTTAGTCGTTCACTCGCGAAAGGACCGCCTTTCGCCTTTCGCGCGTTGTGTGAGCGATATAAGGTGTTGAAAGGACGTACTTGAGAGTTGACATGTTGAATGGTGGAAGTGGTAAAACAAAACAAGAGAAGTTGGTGAATGCTATCCTATACAGAATTATAATCATGATATGTGCTTATATAGCGCCTAACACTTACTTTGTTGGAAGGCTCTAAGCGCTCTGCAATAATCCAGCATCATTACCCTGCATGGCTTTTTCAGAGCAGCTGTCACGCGCTCTGCGTTAATTTCAAGGAATAAATTCCTACCAGCTAGGTCCCCATTTACTTCACCTGGGTGGAGTGCATCACAAATGTGGATGAATTTCTTGCTGAGGGAAATCAACGTCCTGGAGTGGGATTCGAACTCACGACCTTATGATTGAAAGACGTGAGTCAGAACCACCACACTATGACGTTTCCAGATCGTGCGCACCTAATAAGACATGGGGTGGTATTCTCTTAAGTTAAGCCGACTAAGTCCAGACTAAACAAGAATTTTAGTTCACACTTCTATGGAATGCTAGGTTTCATCTTCCTCCTTCAATATTCATGACAAAAATAATCTACCAAAGACTTTATTGAAATTCAGTTCATACTCATATTATCTTTTTCTTTCCATTTCATTGCAAAATTAATTTTTGGACACTTTTCATTGCAGGATTAAAATAATCTGTACAGGGAAAATGAGTTGGCAACAGGCACTCCATAAAAATGTGAATTAGTTAAGCCGAGCTTAACTTAGTTCGCGCTATCGGAATACCACCCATGTACAATAATAAATCCAGTCTTATTTTTAGTTGTTTTGATGCCGTCCATACTAGTAAAAGTAGCGCATTTACCCCACCCCCAACAAAAAGGAGTAAAATAGACATAAATAGTGAACAAAATATATCAGATATTTGTTTTGTATTTTCATGTTTTTTTAAATTGAAATTTGCCTTTTAAAAAATTATTTAAATGAGCCAGATCTGAATTGCTCATATTTCGAAACCCTTAAAATGTATCACAATGTCACCTCACAATATTGGTTGAGTCGTTAGGTACATTTTGTGTGAAAATCAGAGATATCCAACATCACTGTATGGCTGAATATGAGCACAGATTAAAGACAAAATGGCCCAATTGAAAAGTCACAAGATACTGTGCGTGCCTGTACATTGTTGTGAAACAGCACATGACTGAATGCATTGATTATGAAACAATGTTTTTGATATTCCATCCATATTTATTGGTAAATGGCACATGTGGTTAAATGCATTATTTGCAATTGTAAAACAGTGCATTTTGAAATTGTTTAATACTCGGTAAACTGCAATGATAATATAACTATTGTGAATTTTGTAAATATGAAAATAAAAATTCATTAATGTATGCTTATTCAACCATGCATGGATCAATGATAACCTCTTATTGTTACACGTTGTTTTCCTAACTACCATAGAAATAGTTTTGCAAGACGAATTCTTGAAATGATTCTACATTATAAAACTATGAGCAATTGTTTAGGAGTGTAGTTACTTTTGTGACAATCAACCATCAATTTTTTTCTTCCAAGGGGCTCTTTGTTTAATTTACAAAAAAGCCCCTTGAGGTTTTTCATGGGGGTTCTTTTCATGACGAGGGCTACTTTTGGAATGTAATTTGGTTTCTTAATTTTAGTCCGGCCGTATCGTATAAATACAGCATTCATAGAATCTTACATTTCAGTTAATGATTCCATCCAGTTACTCAAATGGAAATGTTCTTATACTTTTAAATAGTACATCGTGTCAAGCTAAAATATGTCTAGTCACTATTTTTTAAATTTATCATTTTGAGCTGTCAAAAATATGTCTCAATAATAATTATGGCATAACTTTGGAAAATTATGAATTTTTTGATAGATATTAATTGGTATACGACTATTTGTTCATGTTATCTTGAAACCATGATTAAATTAAAAGGAAGACAAATAGAGAAACTTAAATTGTTTTATGTGCCTTTCATTTTAAACTTTTGCCCTATTTGTTGACGTGTTTCTCATCATTAATCATATTACTTCATTGTTCACGTAAATTCAGCACCTAGGAAATATAGAACTACCAAATTTGCAATACAGTACGAGACTCTGCTTAATAAAGAAGTTAAGAGGAAACTGATCAGCTGATATTTAGAACTCCCAGGGCGTGGGTCGTACTTTTAACTTGATAATATCAACGATTTAATATAGATGATCAACACAAATATCAAGGGTCGAATATGGTCACTACAGATGTAACAAAATCTTTTCCTGTCCCAGAAAATCAAAATATATTTGTAATTTCACTAATGTTCACAACTGTATAATTTTCACATACTTTTTCGTGAACGAAAAGTAGATTAACCAAATACATAGATTGAGCGCGCGTAAACAATCACAGCTTTCGTATTAGCTTTCCACGTAGATGAAGGCACCAGCGAACGCAACGGTACTATGAAATTGTTGCTTATTTCAGTTATCGCTGAAAACGTTGCGAGAAGAAATCCCATAGACCAGTACAGACATTTTCTCTCGCGTAACCATTCTTTTATACATGCTGAAGGTATCGCTTATTTTATTATTCTCAATTTGAAGAGTGTACATTTGCTCAACAGTGCACGTACCGATATCCGTTGCCATCCTCTTTAAGGAACTATTTTGAGTTTTTATATTTCATTTCGAGATTTCAAACAACTTATTGAACAAATCCCAAGCTTTACAGTGATCTGCAGTCCAAACGAATGACACATGCAATTTTTCAACCCAAGGCGCAAAATCCTAAAAGTTTTTAAATTTCAAAGGATTTCCTTACTCAAATAATAATAATATAAATAAATGTCCAGTTTTTGAGGAAAATTTCTCAACGACTAATTAAAAAAAAAAAAAATTAACTTTTTTCACTTGAAAACAAATGAGGGGTTGTCAAACACACACACATACAAACATTTGAGGGGGTTCAATTCAATTCAATTCAATTTATTTATGTTTCCAACGAAACAATACAAAAATCAATTTTAAAATTTACAACAATTTAAGAATACATATTGGAAACAGAGGGGTCCACTAAAAAGCAATGCTTGTACAAGTGTGGACACCCTAAATGATACTTAAGAATAATGATTAATTAAATTAACAAATTCTTAACTACAAAAGGAACTACAAAATAAAGAAAATGGGGGATGCCAACAGAGACGAGAACGGGACAAGACAGTACTTTACATGACAAACATGGGAGGATACGGTTATACAATACAAAGAGAAGATAATGCCCCCCAAAAAGGAGAGAGATCGGGGGTACATAAAATAATATAAAATGATGAGGTGCATGTGGGGTTGAGAGGAAAATGAGGAAAGAGAGATGCGCGTTAGAAAGGAAATAAGCTTGAGAAGGCACAATATGATATATCAAATTACATTTTGAGTCAGCGAGTAGAGAATGATTCAAAGAAAAAAAAAAAAACAACAACATATAATGAGGTTGATATGATTGTAATAAAAACAATTTCAATTTTTTCTTAAAAGTATTAATCGATGGAGCATTTTTTATTTCATTACTTAAAGAATTCCAAAACTTTGGACCTTCATATATAAACGTTTTTGAGCTAAGATGGTCCGCAAGAGAGGTAAATGAAAATCGTCCGAATGTCTTGTTTGGTAATTATGGACTGAGCTATTTTTAAAAACATTTCATGAAAAACAGATGGCAACATATTATTTTTATAAGTATACATAAATTGACCCCCAAATCCTCCTCCCCGCTGCGTGCGCGTCTGCTGCAGAGTCATGTACATAATTATATTTAATACTAAACTCTGAAAACGCTCGTACGCAGAGACTAAGCTAATAACAACCGATCGCGTCCCTAACACCAAGCGAGGAAGCGCTGTAATCGGGCGTAGAGGGCCGTACCTTCATTTTGTAAATACGTCATTAAATTGGAAAATGGCGCATGTTAGCTGACTACGAGATCATTTCCCGGTAAAAAGTAGGCTCAGATATCTGGAAACCCTGGAAATTTTCACCAACGAAACTTGTAAGTTCCATTACTTCATTATTTGGTAGTAGTGTTACCCCATGTAATTATGTATAAAGGCATTTGACAGTATCCTACAGCAGGATCTGAAAAATGTTGGGTTTATGTGCAGCGCACAGTGTTGCCTCTTTTATTACACAGCCGGGATAGCGTTGCAGCTATGTGGACTAGGCCCCCTATTTAAAAATAATGACATTCTGCCTTCTGGTAATCTGGAAGTTTTTTTTACTAATCTGGCCATAATGATTGTGCAGAAAATTCTCTGCCTTTAGCTTGAAAGTATTAAGGTCGAGGTATTTATATCATTTCAGAAAGAGAGGAACTAGAGTCTAGGCCTAAGCTTAAGATTTAAATTCCCAGAGCGTTTTGGGCGAACTAACAATATATTTAATACGTGGGACCACACAAATTCCGTTGCTATGTTAATCAATGTACGAGAATGTAAACATCCTGTAGATGTTTGTTTCAAAATTTATATGGATTAACATATAACCTGTGGTATCAGTTGAGGCATAATGAGTTAATTATTCAAAAATGTATTAGAACTCTATGATTAACAAAGCTTTACATACCTTCGAAACGTGGAGTTCCGCTGTGAGTCACTCAATTTAAAATGAAACATCAGCAGCAGCAGTACTAAAATTGAGTGCTTTGGCGCCATCTAGAGTTCGGATCTGCTCATCAGATCCAAGTCACGGCCACCTTCATAATAATATGGCCACACCTCCATTTAACATGACTTGTTTGCATGTATCCCATACCCGAAGGTGCATTATCTGAAAATTGATATCGCAGAAATACCACAATGTTGTGATAAATACGGTTCTAGAAAACTTCCCCCTTGATTTTCATCATCAGGACGACCAATACACTGCGTCCAAAGAATAAGAGGCCTACCCCTCTTGGGGTAGCCCCGGTTTTATGTGTTTTTTCCTCAAGGGATAATGGCCGAGGGGTTCGAATGCATGTAATATAAGATAACCTTTCATATCCAGCCGGACAACCTTCCACCTGGTGGTCTATATTACACCCATACAAATAGGTGTTCCATGACTTCCATCAACTGAAATTGATTTTGATCTAAATGATTTTAATGAGATTGATATTTTAGGCTTGAGGAAACACATCTCTTTTACACACAATTACCCTTTTAAAAACACACACGTGGGATAACTAACTCACCCCTCCCCGAACAACTCTGCGTATCCCCCTCGGACAATGAAACCTAGGGGTAATGATAAGGTTGTCCAGAGGCAGGTGATAAAAAGTGCATGAATTGATACAAGTTATTTCTCCTGAGACAAATATTAGTGGATACTGTGCTCATGACAGTTGTACTCCTAATCATTATTCATGTATTCACCGACGGTACATTCCTTGGTTACGAATGTAGTTATATGGGACTGTTGCGTGAACTTTGATGAGAAGAATAGAATCAACAAAGTTTAAAAACTAACAAAATCGCTCTAATAATTATCATGATTGTAGAAATTGAGAAAGACATCTGGATTGGCCCCGACTGAACCAGTTTAAATAACTGGGCTAATATTCTTAAAACCTTACAAAGCTAATTGTCAATTAATTACATAGACATATAGTACATATAGTACATAGTTAGCCTTGACAATTATAGGCTTAGTAAGGTTTTATGAATATGAGCATTGGTATACAAATTGAGTGGTCGTAAAAGTAGTTGTTGAATTTGTTTATATCGATTTGGATCAGAAAGAAAGAAAAAAAATCCCTAAAGTAAATTTTCACGTTCATATAGTCAACGTTGAGTAAGGATAAATGAATGTTCAACTGAAGAATCACTACAGTTCTTTTCGAATTACGGAACGAATAATTTATAAGCGCATACTATAGAGAGCCTACACCATTAACTAGAGGAATAATTAGATGAGATCTCCATACCCCTGCATGTCGCCACATAATTACCTCATCTTATAATCATGATTCCCTTTTCCCTTTTCTAAGTGATTTTTCAAATGTATCACTAAATATAGATTATGACTTTAAGTATGCCGGTGAGAGGGCGCCGCATCCCGACATAGCAACAACGTATGGAGACTCTCTCAGTTGATTCAAATTTGCTTATCAAGTGTTAATATAGTATGCTACTTGTATGTGTCACGTTCATGAGTTTGTATACAAGGTTACTAACCTTTATTTAACACAGCATTCCCGACATAGCAACAACTAAATGGATCTATTGACCCTACTCTGCCAAGGGGAATGTGCTTGACGTTCTGAATGAACCTTCCTCGTGGTTGAATAACATCACCTCCCTGACATTTAAAGCCTATCTGCACTAGTTTGGCCAGGAGAGATTAGACGTCCCTGCATGGTCACTGATAAGTGGTTATCTCATCAAATCAGCTCTCAATAAACATAAGAAAAGGGGACCATGGGGGACCAACGGTCACCGATTAGGCATTGCCTGCTATATAGAGGGAGCAAGTAGCTATAAGTAGTGCAGTGCAGTATGATCCTACTTTGCTGATATGAGTGGAAGTCTGTTTAATGTATTATGATCTATACTTTATTGAATAGCATTTCTAATACAAGACAAGGACAAGCTATATGTTACCCTCGTGTACTATGTGATGAGGAAAGCAAACAGAATCAGAGATTGAAAGTAGAGGTCAAAATGGGTAATAGTTTAGAAATAGGAGGGGAAGAAATAATAATATGAAGATTTTCTTCCACAAAAGCTATCGACCCCGCCATACAGCTAACCATCAACATAAACAAGTTTGAAATGACGTTTGAACGTATTATAATTATTTTAAAAATTGTCTCCGAAAAGTGGGAATTTGGGGAAAACATCTCTTAAATTAATTTGTATAAAAAAGTGACCATCATAATTATAATACCAAGGAGATCTCCTTGATAATACATTGTAGTAATTAAAAAAATGAAACCGTTCCGATAAGAAATAAGGACACGATTCGTATACCGGTACGTATATCCACACCTTTCTGGCCACTTAAGAAACCTTACAATATCGTTTTCAGTTACCATTAATCCGTTTTTGCAAAATGTATATTCAAAAGTCACATGTAGGCATAGAACCCCGACATAGCACCAGTAAAAGAATAGAAAATTCGCCTCTTCAGAGTAGGTTTTGGCGTATCAATGGGTAATACGGCTGTTATGTATGGATCAGATTCTTGCTATATAATCGTATGAACTAACAGTAATGCTCCAGATAACACAGATTTCCTGACAGAGCAACAATAATTGAACTTTAAGGTACTGCTAAGTGTATAATATCTGGTTGAAACTATGCTTTGTTTTCATTTAAGACAGCACTTACAATTATATATGAATAGCCTTAGCTGGGACTGTAGTGTATAACAAAATGAAGACAACCTGAAAAACCAAGATGAGAAAACTAAAAAGCTTTAGAAAGATATAGGGAAGGTGTTGATATTTTGTTCAGGATGTGGTACGCAACGCAACTAGGCCCAGCTCAGCTGTCCTTAGTTAATAATAAAACTGCCCCCTTTTTAGTCTTTTCATTAAAAAAAAACAAAAAAAAAACAACAACAACAACTCACCTGTCAGGGCCCCCTCTTTTGTCTCCACTGTCCTTAGTTTATAGTAAAACTGCCCCTTATTTGTCCATTGCGCCATTATAGTTGATACTCATTAAAGAGGAAACAGCCAGATTTTGTCATTTTACAATTATGCTGTCAAGAGTAACATAATTATTTGCTGACAGAAATATTGCATTGGTTGGGGTCACATTCAAACCCCACTCTTCCCACGCCTATGACCGCCCCTTCCTCCGTTGTGTACTCAATCCAAATTCGATTGAGTACACCTTCTAAAGACTTTTCTCATCAAAGTGTGAGGACCTTAATAGCGCATTGTGGGGGGGGGGGGCTTATTATTATAGGAGAGAAAGAGAAAAGACTCTCCTAAGTCATATTTATAATAATAAAAAAAATCTTAGTCATTTTTTTTGTGTTTGAACAATTAGGAAAGTAGTCCGGCACTACGTCACAGTGACATTACATATTCAGCCAATTTGAAGTTCCCATATACGTAAAGTGATTATACGACTTTAAAAATTCATAACTTTCATATCATTTGTCCGATTCGTTCAGACTTTCACCAGTCTGCTTCTCTATTTTGTTTTCTTCTTTCCTATAGGCATAGAGTAGTTTGAAACTAATGTTGGATTTTCCTTTAATAAATGACAACTGTTTTTTAAATATATTTTGGTTGATGAAGACTCACTATAGGATTGCAGGAGGGGCACCTTTCTCTGTATTGCAAAAAGTGGGGGCATTAGCCCCTTGCACGCCGCCGCTGCCGCGTTATAAGTCACCCCCACACTTGTTAAATTTGACACAAAGAGGCACCAAATAACCACACAGATAGTCAATCTATCAAAAAACAATACGAAACTTTTTTTTCTTTTGTTATCATTTTTTTGTGTGATTATGGCTGTATATCAAGCAGCCAGCTTGTTGAAACACTGTTTTATCAATACCAAAAAAAATATTGACATAAAAACCAACTAAACCAAACAACAATGCCCCCAAAATACAAAACAAAACAACAACGAAAACAAAAACCAAAACAATCAGTGAATCAGTTGGAATACATTTTTTTTAAGGATTACGCTCCTTTTCTATTACTTGGTATGTATATCCCCAATTCTAAATATCGCCCTCTTCATTGTCAAGAGATCAATTAATTTAATTAAAATGTTTTAAATTAAAATCGAAATTGTCGTCCTTTGGTGGAGCAAGTTGGCTTTGATCCCGGCGACCCCCATTTAAGTAAAGACAAGGGTAAAAGTCCTAAAAAGGAGGATTGAAAAATATTGGCAAGCCAGGCAAGTAATGGACACAAATTATTTACCTAACTACATGTATTAATATTATCATCATCATCAGCATCATCATCAATATTATCATCATTATTAACATTATTTTTTATTATTTTTATTATAATTATTATTGTTATCTTTAGTATTGTCACTATCATTGTTACTATTATAGTCATTATAATAAGTATCTTTCGATTCTTTTTCAGAACTTTTTGAATTTCTGAACCAGGAAGAGCGCGCTGGCACTCAACCTGCAGATCCACTGATAAAATAAGTGAATAAAATTAAAAACAACCCTCTCTCCCACCACGCCCTACCTCCGTACACCTCATCTGTGCACCCATGAAGCACCCCACCCTCCCACTTTTCTGGACGATTAGGTTCCAAACGCGCACACTATCGTCAAACTGCCGGATTTTCGCGTGTATTCCGCGCGTACGGGTACGATTCATTTACGGGTTACGCTAGCGCTATACGTATACATCGTATACATTTTCAGTCTGGCCTAGCCTGCAATATGGATGTGTAGTAACCATTGGATCCTATACGTACACTGCTGCAAATGGGAAGCGCCCACTTTTAGGATTTTTACAATATACATGGAATTTACCCCACAATCATCATGGTTTTGTCACCGCTTGAATTTAGTGAATGCTATCTAGATAGTCCTGAGTTTCGGGAGAAATTACGCGCTCATGAAAATGAACTGGACAGGACTAATAAGGCGATCAAGGAGCTCATCCGTGACGGGAAGGCTCTGCTTTCTGCTGCACGAAGTAAGTCCCATACACTTATTAGTGTGTCGTGTCTTCCACATACAGTACATCCACTTCTGCATGCGCACGTCGCACGCATTCAAAATTTCAGACCATCCAAATACATGTAGTAAATGGAGGTAACACATAAAGTTATAGTCAAAGAAGTGAATATATTTAACTGGTGTAATTTTTGCCGCTCTCTTCAATAAAGATTTATTTGTGTGTGTCTGCTGTGTGATGTGGAGGGTTGAGGTCAAGCCTTAGATTAAGCAGCCAGGAGCAAGGGGCAATTTATTTTTAAAAGTTGCCCCTTGCTCACGGGGATTTACCAGAGCAAGGGGCAATTTCTTAAGAACAAGGGGCAATTTTCCAAAAACAGATAATCATAATGACAACCAATTAAAAAAGTTTAAATAAGTTCAAAGATACAATGTTAATTTCATAATGGATCAATTTAATAAATAACTTTTTTAATCTAAGTTAATGTGATCAACAGGAAAGATTGATTAACATCAACTTGCACATTAAACAGTATTTTAAAGTAACTAATGTTGATGAGCAAATGAATAAATAAATCGTCAATTTCACGAACATCGAAAGTCAAAAGGATTTTGCAAGTCTATCCCAAATCGAAATCGCACCTCACACACAAACCTTCCGCCACACTCTCGGCAGAACATGAACGGTCTGTTACCGGACTCGAATGCTTCGCGGTGGGAAGCTGGCCGGCTAGCGTTTTGCCAAAACACCGCTAGGTCGGCTGCTGGCAAAATGAAAGTAACTACGATCGAGAACATCGTAGGTGTTCTTAACTTGTCAATAAGAGAATTCTAAATTCTATTTGAGATGAAATAATAAACTAGACCTATAAACAAACCTTGACAGATCTCTAATGACTATTTGAATGCTTGTTTATTTCTCCATTTGACGATTTGTTTTCTTGATCCTTCGAAACATTTGTAGGTACGTACGTACGTGCGTGCGCCACAGCACCATCTAGCTAGTATATATCTAGCGATCGCGCGCATGAACGTACGTACGTGCGCTAGCCTATATAGTAACAACAGGCGCATTTTCACTTCAAGCAAGCACTTGCGCTGCGCCTCAAGAAATGCACTAAATATACGAAGCTAGTAGAGAGCTCGTGCGCAATTGTTTGGTGATTCGTGTATTTTTTCTGTCCTAATATTTTATGGGCGCATTTTCACGGAAAACACTTGCGCCTTGCCGTCTAGTTTTAGATGATTATGGGCGCAATTGGTGGTTTTATGAGCGCAAATTTGCGCCCTGCGCCCGCTTAATCGAAGGCTTGGTTGAGGTGGGTGTTTGTGTGTGTGTGTGTGTGGCCTATGGGGGGAGGGAGAGGGGGGTGGTTTGGGGCATGGGGCGGGGTAACTCGGACATACAGTTCAAAGTGAGCCTCATTGTATAGAGATATTATATGTATATGTATCTTATACAGGGTATTTGTTAGCGAGTAAAATGTGTCATGTGACACTCAACAATATGTTCAATATATTTGAAGGATAATAACGTGTTTTGTACGATAAAATGTGTACAAAAGCGAATCAGACTGTGCACCTCTTTTTCGTTGCATATACTTGTTGTTTGCATTGTCTTTGCTGTGTGCATCTAATGCAAAGGCAACCTGAGTGTAATTGAGAGGGCTTCATTTCAAAGGATCACAAATACCCTAAATGTTGTTCAAAATAACATACTGTACATTCGCCTCCAAATTCAGAATTTTCTTCGTGCCGTGATATTTCAACCTCGGCTTGCAGCCACTGTGAAATATAGTATCACACTGGATTCTGGAAATTATGAATTTTGTGATTTATATATTTTGTTATATTGAAGGCTAGACTAGAGCTTGCAATATTAGTATAACTTCATTACTTACAGTACATGTATAGGGAGTAACATTGAAATCTTATTCTTATATCTTAATTACCTGCCTTAATCATTTTGAAGCTACATGTAGAGGGGCATTAAATTAATTTGAAATGAGTTAACACCAATCAGGATCCGAACAGACTATTTCCTTGACACTATTGCATCTTACTTTCACCTTTTCTTTCAGAGATCCCATCTCTTGTTTCCACCTTATTTTCTAGTATTTGTCCTGATCTTGTGATTCATGAATTACAGCATAGAGGATTAAACAGTTGGAAAGCAATCTTTTTAACATCTTTCTCTATTAAAAGCAAAATTTGAGCCAGTCGCTTATGTGACAACACAATGACCCTTGTTTTTACAAGACCCCCCTCCATGGCACAGCAAGTGATTTACATGAAGCTCGCTCTCGAAAGCTCCAAAGGTGCTCTGGTATTTTGAAAATGATCTCTGATAAACAAAACCCATTCAATACTTTAATATCATTGTGTGAAAATCAAACTTTATAAAATACAACAGCAAATCCTAAAAAGCTCCTGCAAATGAAAAAGTATTTTGTTCACTACCCCCCTCCCTCTCTCCGTAATGCATAATGTGCAAACATTCTTTCATATATCTCTTTGTCAACACTGAAACAAAAAGAAAGACAAAAAAATATGGATGGTTTTAATTATTATGCAGTGTGGTTTATGTGAAAATGTATGCTTTTGAATAGAAGAAAAACAAAGACTGCGAAAAGAAAAAAAAACTCACAACAATCACAAGGCCACAAGTGATGCTTCAGTTTAAGCACTTTGTACTCAAACAGTACAAAAATATACTGCAGGTACAGTACTTACAGTGAAAGAAAAAGAAGACTACATGATAACACATACCGGTACATGTACACACATATGTACATGTATACATACAGCTTTCTCAAATACCATTACTTACTTTGATCTTGAGGCATAAAGATAAACTTATTTGCCCCTCCAGGTAATGCTATCTCTCTGGTATGGACTGTACTTGAGGGGGTGGCTGTACCAATATTTCCCAAGGATGGATTTGAACTGATTTACACTTGTTGCTCTGACTGCTGAGTCTGGTAAGGAATTCCAGTTGTTGCAACATCGCACAGAGAAGAAATTTTGACGAAGCACAGATTTACACTTTGGCTTCCTTACTTTCATACTGTGGCCTCTGGTTTTGGATTCGTGGACTAGTTGAACAAATTTGTTGATATCCACCCGGTCAATTCCTTTCATAATCTTAAAGATTTGAATCATCTCAGCTCTCTGTCTTCGGTAAATGAGTGTCTCTAACCCAAGGGCTTTCAATCTCTCATGGTATTCTAGGTGACGAAGATGTGCAAGTTGACAGGTTGCTCTCTGCTGCACCTTTTCCAATAAATCTTTGTCTTTCTTGAACATGTTATTAATCACGTTGCATTGCCCATTTCTAAGTATCTCAAAATAAATCAATGATTTAAAATTCTTTATGTGGTCACTCATGTGACAGACTCTAATGCGACTTCTGAAAGAGAAAGGTGTTAAAAGATTGCTGTCCAACCGTTAAGAGTAATCCCCCATTTATGAATCACAAAGTGAAAAATTGTGCTCCAAGGTAAATACTAGTAAATGAGGTGGGAAAATAAAGGTAAGACCCCTACAGTGTTCGTCTGAGAGAAAGCTTGGTACATGCACAGTGAAATATAATTAATTTCTGTCTCTTAAGGGCAACATTATCTTTACAAATATGTAGACTTCTATAAATAATCATGATCATGCAAAATAATCAGAGGCGGCGCTTTCGGGGAGGAGGAGGGGGGCACCCTTTTCAAGTACCCCAAAAGTGCCTCTTTTTTACATGGGAAAAGTGCACCTACAGTATTCAAATCTGAGACCTTGTCTTTCCAGAAAGAGTCCTTTGGAAGATGGTCCGCTGCCCTTGGAAAATATATGTACAACATGTACATTAGCTTGTAGGTTTAGTGTTTGGCCTGTAGTTTGTGAAGTTCCATGTACATGTAAGCTTACATGTTTGACTTTCACTGTATGCGAAATAAAGTGAGCAAAGTTCAACGTGATAAGATGATCTTCATGCTCTTGTTCCCTTCATTTGTTTTGTTATGGAACTCTGAGTCTATGCGATGCTCTGGACAAGGAGACCCTTTTCTATATTGTGTCTCTGCTTTGAATCTGTGCCATGGTACTCAACTTATATGTAGTGTTATTTTGAACGCTCCGTCTGTGCACTGCATGTATTGTCTTCTTTCATCTCATCTCTGAGATGTCCTCAAGAAATATGTTGAGGTGATGACAGCTGTTGACCTCTGAAGGTCATAGCAGCCTTACAGGAAGATTTAGGGTGAGGGCTCTGATGATATGCTGAACTGTATGTACAAGTACTTGTACATTGTGACCTGCATTGTACATGTACATGTACATGTACTTGTACACTGTACAGGGCCAACCATGGTTTATGTTTATACATTTTACATTAGGCCTACATCTGATAACGTAATGATATACATGGTAAATTATGAAATAAATAGTTTACTTACATTAACATACATGTAGATCACTGGTACATTTTTTTATAGATGGAAATGTTTTATGTTTATTCAACCTTTTTTTATAAAGATGCCTTAGCATTTGACCTTACACATAGCCATAGGGAACATGACAACCAGACAGCTGTTTACAGTAGACAGAGACATGCCTGGTTTACATGTACATGTACATGTAGATACAGCAGAGACTTACATGTACATACCCAATGTTTTAAATCTATAGTATAATCCTACACTTCTGCAATCTACAGGCCTACATGTACACTTTGTACATGTATGACTGAAAATGACAGTCATGACCATTCCAGGGACACTAGAAATAGAAAGCCTGTCCATTGAGAATACTCTCCTTCAACATGGTGTACTTTCCTATCATTAATAACTTCCTCTCCATGTAGGTCTGAGTCAAAACACTTACTACTCATGGACAGCTACTTCATGAACACTTCATTTACATGTATGTGTAGGCCTACGTTGTTAGCTTCAATTTGTTTCCCTTTTCTGAGTCAATCTCACATAATACTGAACACAACTGTAGCTCGTAAAATGTGTGTTCGTCTCTCATTGTATTATGTTAGCCTTTTGTAACCATTGGTTTTCAATTCTCGCCAATACTAGTCAGCCAATACCCCCTAATGCCCCGATGTTGACCTCTTGGACATAACATAACATAGTCACGATCATGCAGTGATTTCAAACTTGTCTCACCTTCTGAGCAACTTTTTCCATGTTGTGTGCTGTGTGCTGTGTAAGGATTGTTGGGAATTTTACTCAAGTCACATCTCTCATCCAAGGATATCTCTGAAGGTTTTTGTTCATTATCTTGCGACCAGCTCACAGCACACAGCACACAGCAGATTCACAGAATCGCACCATATTCCAATTGACAATTCAGTTTGTAAAGGTAGAAAATTGCTCACGATATACCATCAAATAAAGCCGAAGACGAAGTGAAAGGTAGCATGTTGGCAGCTAGCTAGCTTGGTTGGGTGTACAGCTCCGGTCCGGCCGAGACCAGACGGCGCGCACACGTACAGTACATAGCTTCGTGAAATAGACTGGAAGTGACTTAGGCACCAAGCTATCCCAGAGTGCATTTGAAATCGGGACATGAAATTTACATCCGGGCATTTTTGGGTATTGGCGATAGCAAGAACACACAAAAAAAAGTTCAGAAAAACAACTATTCCCTTGTAGTTCTTGTTGTTAAGCCATGCAATGATGTACATAAACATGTAGGTCCCACCTCTCTGATAATGCCAATGAGTTCAGAATGATGGGAACAAGTCATTTGATACACATGTAGGTTTGGAATAAACTATTATGATGGATGAGAGCAAGTGAAGGGAAACTTAATTATCTGAAGGATGAACATACCGACAGTAACACCGGAGGACCTGGGTCAAATAGAAAATTAGAGTAATCTTTAAAGTCATGGCTAATTCTATGTGGATGTAAGCAGTATGTGTACATACTTGTGGCTATTTTACTGGTTAAGAGGATGAGTAAGCACTTACTTTCAGCGGAGCTCCACACTAACTTTTTTGAAGGGGGTCCAGACCAAGATTTCGGCCCCCATGTGCCCGGCCCAGGGCACCTGTTAGTATTGAGACTGCTTTCAGTGGATGTTGTATCTTGTATTCAGTTATTGTGAGAAGCTGAAATCTTTTATCGGGTTCATTGATATCATTTGATATTAGGGCTATATTTTAAGTTTTGACTGAGATTTAAAAAAAAAAGTAGATTGACATTAGTTATCACATTATGGTATTGATTATAGCTACAGTAAATTAAGTGAGTTTTTGTGCCACTATGTATTGATCGATTCTTTTCACGTGGGCTCTTTTTCTGAGGCTCTTCTGGACAAGTCACCCTTGGTCCCAAGTAAGACCTTACAGGTGTAGCTGTAAATATATTTGTTGACACTTGAAAGACAGCCACAGACTTTTATGTGTAACAGCTTAATTTGCAAACTGCACATCTTTATGTGGTGTGAGCAGATCGGTTTAGGGTCTGATACCTTCAATTAAATCAACAAGTTACCTTATAGGAGTTAGGATTACCTGATTTTGTAAAATTTTCAAACTTTGTTGTCCTTTATACCAACTACTCATTAAAATAGGCATTTATCTTTGATGTTGGTAGAATTCAATCACATTTGAAGTGATGATGCTGTGAAACATTGACTCTGAAATTTGACATGTACCAAATTTGTTACATTATGATATGTTGAATAATATAGCAGAGCTGAGCAGCTTAAAAGTTAATTGTATTTGTGGCAGGTACAATATACTTAAAAAAAACAAAAAAACTACCCATCAATGGCAAATCAGTCAGCAATGGTACACTACCGCTCAAAGGTTTTGGCATCGGTTTCTTCCCGTGCACCGCTCCGAACTGTAAACGGTGAACGGAGAACGGTGCCTCGCCGTTCACCGCTCTTCGGTGCCGCGCCGTTTGCTCACCGTTTGCTCACCGTTTGCTCACCGTTTGCTCACCGTTTGCTAACCGAAGTATTACGGTTAATAACAGAAAGCTTTGTGTGCGCTGAGTCTGCGAGCGCGTATCTGTAGAAATCTCAAAAGTCGCACACACGCGGAGATCGGAGTACTAGTTCATTGCATTCACAATCATACCGATGCGCGCTTGCCACTGACGTCACAATCACTTGATTATTTCATCACAATAGCGTGAGAGAATGTTCATAGACGGTTGTTCCGCTGAGATTACATCTTGCTCCTGTGACCGCAATTATACATAGACTGAATTCAGTGAGTACGGCGTATGGGGTAGTGTGTGGAAGGAATGGTTCGGTTCGGCCGCACCGAGATGAATGAGATATGCAACAAGTTTTTTCACTCTTTACGTCTTCATATATCCGCTTTGGCTGCAGTATTACATTCCATCTTAATTTATAAAATAATTGAAACGGAAATATGAACTTTGACTTACGATAGCTTGCTCATTTAGATCCTAAAATCTAAATTAATGTTTAAGCCAAGAAAGACTTGTCGTCAACGTGATTTGTTGTCAGCCATCTTGATTTGAGTTAATGAATATTCACGAGTTAGCCAGTGATATTTTAACCCAGTATCAAACGATTGATCTGATTGGCCATCAGCATTGTTTTTGTACGATAAGGCAGTGCCCGGCAGTGCCTTAAAAAGGATGTCACATTGCCTTAAAAGGATGTCACATGTGGCAGTCCACGTTCTCGTCGTGCAAATCTAAAAGTTCCTAGATCTGCATGAGGCGTTATAAAATCAGTCATTGTTACGTCACAATACAGCTTTCATCGCAGGATCTTATATCTACATATCAATGATTTTTGTACCAATACTTACATACAACGTTACCTATAACTCTTTTTAAACTTTTGATTTTGTAATGATTACTTTCATTTGTATTACCTGGCATGTTTTGTCATGTACGAGTCTTTTTTAGTTTTGTTTATATAAGTTAATCTCTTAACTACTCTTCGGGAACGAATTGAATAAAATGGAATTGAATAATAGTCTACTAAGATCTGCTTACCCATCAGTTAAATCAGGCGCGGATCCAGGGGGAGCGGGCCTTGCCCCCGCAAAAAGAGAGAGAATGAAAAGAAGGGAAAGTGAAAGAGGAGAGAAAGAGGAAGAAGACAAGAAATTGGAGAAAATAAGAAGGTCGGGGAGGGGAGCGGAAGGGCCTTGCCTCCCAGGCTGTTACATCCCCCCATCAAAAAAATAAGAGAGAAGGAAGGAAAGGGAAAGAAAAAAAGTAAAAGAGGAGATAAAGGGAAGGAAAAAAGAGGGATAAGAAAAGAAAGGGGATATCAGTTGCAATTTTCCCCAATAAGTTGTGGATCGGGGATGGGCAAAAGGCCCTTGCCCCTATAAGTTAATCTCTTAACTACTCTTCGGGAACGAATTGAATAGAATGGAATTGAATAATAGTCTACTAAGAGCTGCTTACCCATGAGTTGAATCAGGCGCGGATCCAGGGGGGGGCCTTGCCCCGCAAAAAGAGAGAGAATGAAAAGAAGGGAAAGTGAAAGAGGAAGAAGACAAGAAATAGGAGGAAAATAAGAAGATCGGGAGGGGAGCGAAAGGGCCTTGCCTCCCAGGCTGTTACATTCCCCCATAAAAAAATAAGAGAGAAGGAAGGAAAGGGAAAGTAAAAGAGGAGGTAAAAGGGAAGGAAAAAAGAGGGATAAGAAAAGAAAGGGGATATCAGTTGCAATTTTCCCCCCAATAAGTTGTGGATCGGGGATGGGCAAAGGCCCTTGCCTCCCTCACCGCCCCGCCAAAAAGAAGAGAAGGACGGGAAAGGGAAAGAGAGCTAAAAGGGAACAAAAGAGGAAGAAGAAAAGAAGGGGAGATCAGTTGCGATTAATCCCGCCAAGAACGTGTGGAAGGGAGGGGGGCAAAGCGACACGATCTCAACATTAACCTCATGGCCCAAATACAGGTGGTTGAAATTTGATATGTACTGCGCGCACGTAGGGATTCCCCGAATTATAATGACAATGGGATCTCCATTTTATGACATTCAGTTTGCATGGAAGCTATTCGACATAAACCAGGGAGGTTAGTTGTTTTCTTGCAAAATTGATTGCAAAACTATTTCCAAGTTATATCACATCTATTGATATGGGGTTATGAACTTATTATAATATGGATAAATATGGCTGCTATTTCTAGAAAAACGATGTGTATGTAGCGAGATTTTCAGGAAGGTATGAATGTAAGGAAGGGAGAAAGAGAGAAGAGGGGAGGGGTTAGTGGGACAGGCAGATAGAAGAAAGAAAGAGGGAATAGAGCGCAAAGGGAGAGAGAGAGAGAGAGAGAGAGGGGGTGAAAGATATAAAGAGAAAGAAAGAGATATAGAGATTTGAAAATTTAATGAACGATCCATAACTCCAAATAACAAATAATTCTTTATAATTCTATTCATTCATTACCAATCAGTTGAACCATGGCCCTACAAAATACAAATTTTGCCACAGACCGCAAACATTATTTTCACAAACCAGGATTGTTTTTAAACAAAAGCGACACGATCTCGACATGACCTCATGACCCAAATACAGGTGGTTGAAATTGATATGTACTGCGCGCGCTCAGGGATTACCGTAATTATAATGACAATGGGATCTCCATTTTATGACATTCAGTTCACATGCAAGCTATGATTACTCCTGAGTTGGGAAGCTCTTGTATTCGACATAAAACCAGGGAGGTTAATTGTTTCCTTGCAAAATTTATTGCAAAACTTATAAGATTATTTCCAAGTTATGTCACATCTATTAATATGGGGTCGTGAACTTATTATAACATGGATACAAAATGGCTGTTATTTCAGTGAAAATGACGCGCATGCTATGAGACTTTCAGGAAAGGAATGAATATAAGAAAACTTGAAAGGACGGGGGAGAGACAGAGAGAGAGGAAGAGAAATAAGAGAAAGGCGACGGAGGGGAGACGGGGTACAGAGAGAAAGAAGGGAGACATGGGGAGGGAGAGAGAAAGAAAGAGGGAATATAGTAAAGAGATAAAGGGGGTGGGGTAGAGAGAGACTGGAAGAAAACCCATTTGCTGCTTAATAATCAACAACCCAAGATAAGGAAGGGGAATGTTTACATTCAAAACAGGCGGGTGTTTGGATAAAAGAAAACAAAATGTAGGTTTCAAATATGGTATGATTCCATCAATATTGATAGTGTTCAAACACAAAACCATACATTCTAATAAAATATTATTTCATAGAAATGGATGTGTTCGTAGTAGGAAAGAAGAAAACAACTCAACTTACCCTTTAAAATATTTATGTTGCATTGTCGAACCGCAAACATCAATATTCATGAGCAGTTGGCAAGGCTCCAAGAACTACAGGTCCGAGCGTGGGAACCAAAGGGAGACATTGCGTAACATGGACTTTCTCTGTCATCAAGTCACTCAACAAGAGATTGAGATAAGAGTCGAGTCGTTGAATGATATAATTATGTCGACGAGATAAGAGATAAAATTGTTTCCCTGGGGGGCTTGCTGGTTAAAAACTGGTAGAATTTGACAGGAGCCACGCGAGCGTAGTAAATCAAGTTTAGGGGTGAGTATATTTACGAACTTTTCTTGGTCTTGCTATTAATATTATACCACCGAACCCGAACATGGGCCTGACTTACAGCAAGAAGTATCTAAAAAATTGATTGAATATTCGGAAAGGTTTTGATTAGTTTTTGATAAGTTTGGATTACTTTTGACAGGAATGGAGGAAATAGGAAATGGCTACTCTCTACGATTGTCTACCTCCTCCTTACTACATCACTTACATACACTCCTCTTTCACTCTCTCATTCTCGGTACTACATTTTTGTCATGTTCTTTTGTCTGTAATTCTGGCAGTATAAATTATATAATTATATATTCCATATTTTGATCATGATTTTTTAAAACCATATTTGATTGTGATTTTGTATTACTTGTAATTGTCAGTTGTCAATTTATAATTCGTTTATACTGTACACATCATCAATGCAGCTTTGCACGGCTGCCATTGAAGTTTTTATTCAATAAATCATTAATTTTATGAATGAATGGATATAAAGAGGAACTAGAAGTAGAAAGTTGTGCGGAAATAGACTAACGTGTTCGTGTCTTGCCTAATTATATTTATAACTAATCAACACTGTTTAGTCGATAGCCATTTCCCTTTTCATATATATACCATAATCATTTTATTTGTTTTTTTCCCCCATTCTGGCCTTGATGATACCTCATCTCCTTTCCTTCCCGAATAATATCTTCAGCTTTCTCCAACTCCATCCAGTACTTTTCAAATTTTGTCAAAACTGCCTGCCTCTCATTCTTTCTCTCTCCTTCATTCTTTCCTGTTAAATCAACTCTGGTCTAATCGACACTCCTAAGACAGTGACAGTCATTGATCCATTCTATTTTAAAGATTTTATTATCAAGCCTCTAGCGAATCTCACGTCGACAACTAAAAATGATCGCTAATATGTATTCCCTCATTTTTCATCAACATCAAATTTACAATCGTAATTTTTCACGATCATCCTAAGACCTAACCAGTAACCACCGCCCCACAATCATCACCACCATCTCATCATAATTTCATCATGATTTCATCGTCATCATCACCATTAACAACTTCATTAAAACGTCACCATCATTATCTTCACCAGAATCGTTCGGAATGCAGAGCACAAGTCTTCATTCTTTAAACATTTATAGCAAACGTGATTCCTAGATCTACATGCGGCTTTGTAAAATCAGTCATTGTTACGTCACAATACAGTCTTTCATCGCGTGCGCGCTCTTTAGCTAACCGCGGACTTTCACCGTTCACCGTTCTGAGAAAGAAATCCGCGCGCGCTCTCTCTGGCTAACCGTTTGCTCACCGTTTGCTCACCGTTTGCTCACCGTTTGCGCTCCGATAGCTTCCCGCGGATTCTCACCGAACAACAAAACCTTGGAGATAACCGCGGAAAGCTTACGATAGGACAAACGGTACCAAACCGTAACCGAACCGTTGTGCCAAAACCTTTGAGCGGTAGTGTACATACATGTACATGGTTGTAAATGTCTCTTCTTCTTTTTTTATATATTTTTTATTTAGAGAGGCAAAATGACCTTCAGCCCCCATCTACATGTAATTATTCAATGTCCCTGAGCATAGTTATTTATAACTTCTAAAATACGAAATAGATTTGGACATTTTCAAACTAATGTATTTTCCTGTGCAGTTCTAAATTTGCAGCTGTATTGTCTTGCTTTGTTTTGCTTAGCCATGTGGAACGGTTTATTAAAAATATCAATTCTTCTGACTTGTCCTGGAATTCTCACAAAGCTTGTCAACAGGACAGCTCTGTTATTCATTAAAGCCCTTTGGAATGTAACGCTTTAGTCCACAGCAAATGTCAACCTTATTCATTGCATTGAAAACTCACAAAAGCTAGAGTGGGAGACAATCTGCAGTGTCATACATAAACACAATGGATAGAAGTATTTGTAAACTGATTTCAGTAAACATCTGACATATACACTTTCTTTAGTTTCTGTTTTTGCATGCATTTGTTTATTTGCAGATGTCAGACAGCTATACATTGTGCATTCAATTTGAGTTCTACTAGGGAAATGAGATTTTTTACAAACCATTACATGTACATGTACTTGTAGCTCTAGCAGCACTTGCTGTCCAGAAGGTTTATATGTTGAAATTATATTCTTGGGATTTTCAGAATGCTCTAAAACCCTGTGTGATACAATTTGATATCCAGTAAAATAAAGTAAAATGTACTACATGTATACCTTGTAATCGGGAAATATATTGGGAACAATGCCTTTACAATGTTTATAAACTTGTGCTTGTACAGTCAAACCTGCTTTAGTGACCACCTGTATAGAAAGACCACCTGTCTACAAAGACCACATTTTTTGTTTCCCTTGAAAATGATTTCTCATTGAAACATGTACATGTACATAAAGATCACCTGCCTATAAAGACCACTATTCTTGTCTCCCTTGGGTGGTCTTTACAGACAGGTTTCACTGTAGTTGAAGTTTTTAAGTATCGCTAATTCATTTAGAAAACTCAGGCTGTTCACAGTCTATATATAGGTCTTTTTGCTTTTGCTAATGCTCTTATGAGGGGCATAAGGGGAAACTGCTAATCAAGGGAAGTACATGTAGTACAGTTATACAGTTGGAGCATACACTTGACTAACACTTATTGTCAATTCCTTCGGTTTTGATAGCAAATCATACATTTACTTGTGTGAGCAACTCGAGAAAGGAAATAGAAAATGTAATGTTGAGTTGTGTAGGAGACTTTTCTATCAGTTTGTGATTTGAAAGGTACATGTACATTCTTCTGTGGGTTGACACATTGCATAAAAAGGGTTTTGGTTATTATGAAAATCTGGCCTTGAACCCCAAATAGTTTGCCCAAGATTGCAATTAAAAATATAAAAAATGTACACCCTGTATGTACATGTACATTCAATGTGTAAATAGTGTCTTATGAATTGTGGGAAATTTGGGAGCTACATGTACATGGACATGAATGTGCACAATTTTTCTGTAAATTTCACCTACATGTAGTTATTTAAAAACTACAGGGAGTTTATTAGTACATGTAGAAGATGCAGCTTTTGGCAGCTCAAGTGGAGCCCTCAAGCGCAAAAAGAACAGACTAGGAATCAATTTTTATTTTCTGCAGGAATCAAGGAAGAAAAAAAAAAATTTTTGTGAGTAACTTTGACTCTAGTTGAAACCAAGCTTTTTCGCATTATTTTGGCAAGGAAATTGTACAAGTAACAAATTCAAGATGACTATGATGCTTAGAGTTGTGGAATGAAGTTAAGTGTATGAGTCAGATACATGGTTGCCGGCTGACAACTGAGTTTTCTCCTCTGTAGCGTATTGACGGTGGCACAATGGCGGAAATCAGGAAGGAAGTAGCCTTCAAAGAGATGCTATCGTAAAACCATGCCCACCACGAGACTTCGCTCCAGGAATTCTTTCTAGAATTGAACCTGACGAATAAGCTTCACCCAGAGATGCCTGTCCTGAAGATGCTCTAAAATTGCCAAATTAAAAAAAAAGAAAAGGGTTTGAAAATATGGACGTTCATGCACACTGGTCTTCATGCATAAAAAGTTAGCCAACTGCCTATCAATTATGGAAGAAAAAAAAAAGAAGAATTGCATCGTCAACAAAAATTGACATTTTTATGCAGTTCAGCTAAAATGGTCAACTGTATTGTATTGCATGTTTACACCTTCATAAGTTCATTCATACTGTGCTTTTTAACACAATTTTTTTAGCATCCCTGAATAATGAATATTGACATCTAAATTGAATTTATAAATCCCTGGACGATCAGACATGACACATTACTGTTTATTGAAAGACAATCTACAGTACATGTAGAAATTGCCTACATGTAGATATACAGATTGTGGGGCACATTCAAGTAGCTAGATCCCTGTGAAATTGGATGAATTTTTATTTTATCCTCTAGAGGAGTTTATGTCTGTACTCTGTAATCAAATTTCTGTATTTTGCTCACTTTCGGATCATAACAATACACAGATTTTGAAATGAACTTCCTTGTATTTTGTATATAGGCTTTGGTAAGTGTTTGTTAGTTGAGTAGAATGAAATTGATATAAAATGTTAGTTACAGTTATAGAGGTGTTTTGTGTGCATATTATGATGATAAATGTTATTGGATCTGTATTGATGCTTATAACACTCCCAACATATTTCCCAATATTGTTCTCCATCCGTTTAACATTTTTGTATGTAGACCTACATGTTCCTGTACGGTATTTGCTTTCTAGTATGTACGCGTGTACTGAACAAGTATACCCGCAATATATAGCATGCAATTACAGCAAGAGCTTGTAGGCAAAGATAGTCGTAATACGATTTTGCTTAAACCCGGACAAGTTGCTTTGCTTGCTTGCCCGGCATGCATTCATGCGTCACGTCACGCCGCCGTGGTACATTACGATGCACCGTCGTCGCCTGGTCGCTGGATAGATTGTTTGGTGACGATATTTGCATAATGCAGCAAGATGACTCAGATTGTATGCATGCACTCTCCTTGCGTTGCATCAGTAGTCGTGGATAATGCAGGCTATGGGTGTATTCCAGTGCAATTTACTGCATGCGACAATTGCAACGTGTGTGTGATAGCGTTGGTTGGGGGTAGACTTGAATGTGTGTGGTGTATGGTGTGTGACGAGGGGGTAGTCTGCATAAAATTGCTGCACAAGTGGGTTGCGGGAGGCTTGATTTACAAGTGTCTAACAGCTGGTTCCCAGTATACACTCCCCAACACTTGTCCCATGATGCCGAAGTTCCATGATTAATGAATACTGGCAATCAGTTCCAAGAGTGCTTAATTGTTTCACATTGACACTTCTGCTTCATAGATGTGAAATGACAAGCTACCAAAAAATGAGATGAATCGTTGGCTCTTCCAAAATGGATGCTTTGTGCGAGCAGCTTCATGAAATATGCAGTTGATCAATATATGAGCTCAAATGTAAACTGATGAGGGGCTGTTACATTTCTATGTACATGTACAGTAGATACAGAACATCAAATCAAATCAAATCAAATGAAAAAAACTAATCTTTGAATTGTATACATTATATTCATCTCTTTAGAAAGATATTAATTCAGCAATCGATGTTTATATCTTAGAATGATATGAATGTATTTGCATTAGATTTTAGTTCATGTACCATTTATGTGCAAGTGTTTTATGAACAGATTTTTAATCCTCAATTTAAACCCTCGGTTAAAATGTTGGGCCTACTCATCTGTGTTTGATCATTGGCAAATGGCCATGGACTAATTTCCAAGGAATATGGATGATGATTATTTTTCTCATCACAATAAAGAACCTTCACAGCACTTGAAATTAAAGTCTACTGTACAGTCAGTATGGCTGTTATGATGTTATCATCTCATATATTAAAGTGGCATTTCCTAGCACTTAGCAGCGCAGGGGCCTAGATAGGATTCAAACTTCATTTTATTTCCTGAAGCTCTAAATCTTCCTTTAAGAGCTCTTGAAACAGCTCATTTGTAACATTATCCAATTTGAGAAATCCTGCATAGATTTTTGATAATCCAATTCAGACACTTAAGGGATTCATGAATTCTAATTCCTTAATTGATTTGGATTTGCTACTTGGCAAATGCCAATTGGCAAATGCCACTGTATGTATTCACTTTTCGATGTAACCTTCTAGAATTAGTACTTCTACACATACATGTAGGCCTACACAATGTACTTGTATGTATCTATACATTAAACAAAAATTCTTCATGTACATGTATGTAAGAGATGTTTTTGATGTTTTTAATAGATATTTGATATGATCCAAAATTTGCAATTTGTTGTTCTTGTTGCACTGATGTGTCTTACTTGTCCGTTTACTTTTGTGGCAAATTTGTATCTCCATTGACATGCTTTTTAGAAGCTTTATTGAGTGTTAGTTATAAAAAAAACTCTGCCACTTCAGGACAGTTTCAAATAAGTTATCAATTATACTGTAGCTCTTTGTCTTTAATTGATTTTCATGTTCCATGTGGTGAAATTAAGTGTATGATTCACATGTACATTGATTGCTATTTCATTTAATCGCAGCGTACGTGAATTGACATACATTTTCTTCAACTCTATGTTTTCATGATGTTCTCATAACACAGGCTTATAAATCAAAGATGATAAACAATTTCAATTTGGATCTGGCTATGAATTAGCTGTACACACCTTCCTGTGCCCATTCCTTGTGGATTCATGGTAGCGTCTAATTACATTGTTCACTTTTATTGCTGTATAGCTCAATTTTTTTTGGGTGGGCTGCGGGTTGCATTGTTCAATGTCCATGTACATGCATGTTCAAAGGCAATTATATTCCTGCCTTGTAATAAACATGTTTTCTATTTAATACGCTTGATTGCAGCCTGGTTATTTCCTGTTCATTTCCTATTCATGTATCAGTGATTTACAGTTTACTTCCAGTCTGTTTTTAAAAGTTATTTCTACATGTACATGTACATGTATGGTGAGTAGAGTACTGAAGCAAGTTGAGATTCAGATATGATGTATGCCATACATTAACATGTATATGTGGGCCTACATGTACATCATAGTAATACAATGTGTATTGCAGGGCTTGACTCCAACAGGTGCCCGAGACACATAGGCGCCCAAAATCTAGGTCCGGACCCCTATAATTTTTTTTCTTCACTGAGGACTCCTGCATAATGACTAAAACAGTGAAATCCGACCCCTTCCAAAAATGTTAGTGTGAAGCCCTGTGTATTGTCTGCTTTGAGTCAAAAGATGTATGTATATGTGGTGTGGTATGTTATAACACAGAATCAATGCCCTACTGGCTCTCAACAGATGATATACTATATGTAATGTACAATGTACAATGTACATGTACGTATGTATTTTTCAATCAGTTATCTGCCTTACTATCTCTTGCTTTCCCTTGCATGAGCTGAGGATGTAGAGGTCGAGATTATTGATTACATGCATTGTATCTCACTTAACCACAGCATCTGAGACAGACAGACAGGTATTGTTGTCTTTCATCAAACAGAACTAGAAATCAATGTTTAGTGGGTTTATCACTGTCTGCAAGGTGACTAAGATGGCTTATGAACGTCATACTGCGCAGAGTTTGAATGCAGGTGTGCATCTTGCTATTCATACCGGATCCATTGTCCATAGCAGATATTGTCCATAGAATTTTTTATCTGTGAAATATTAGTAGTCTGAAAGTATTTTGGTTTTGTTTCTTTGATAAATTAAAGGGATAATAGTATTTTCTCTTGGTTGATTTTTATAATTTTTTCTTTTCACTTTTGTTGAACTGTTTCAGAGCTTTCCAGAGGTCATTACTCTGTGCTCTTTTTTTCAATACTTTTTGTTGTTGTGATTATGGGCATTTTATTTGTCAAAATTGCTTCTCTCAAATTGTAGGACAATTCATAAACACAGATTTTCTTTGGACCAGCAACAGCAATAAATACAATGTAAATGTCTCACTCATGATTAATGTAGGGTATGTACATATTTATGAAAATCTCTGGTACATGTAATGTTAGGTTTAATGTTACTTGACCTATTAGATTTAAAGGCCCCTATGGCAGACTGGGATATGTATAAAAAGTTAATAAATTATGTATTGTACACAAATATGTGTCACCAGAGATTCATTATATTCCCAATATCCTGTAGAATTGTCTCTGTTTGATAATCTCTAAAAATTCAATTTCACACTTTTTCAAATCTGTACACATTTTGCAGAGGAAGGGGTTCAAATGATTAGCAGTGCATTGTGATCTATTTCAAAGTCAGTATACAAATGGGATAGAAATAAAACCGGTGAAAATTATTGAAAAATCCAGACATCGTGAGTCACATTGATACCCCCAAATCTATATCATCCCTAGTATCCAGTGCTGATCTGAAAATAAGCACACAGTCATAGCAAATAATCTTCTGGTTTTAATCAATTAATCCTCAATATTGAAAATGACACTGAATTTTATCTCTGTCTTATGTACATGTACATGTATGTACATAGCTTTGGAAAGCAACCAAATGTAGATGTTTACAGTACAAACAGAGACTATATATTGGTCTGGAAATAACAGGGACATCAGCTTGCTTGCCTGCTGTTTGTATGAACATGTTTTTCTTTCAAGGCTTTGCTTCAGACCACAATTCAATGACTGCTTATTTGCAAATGGTCACAGTTTCCTCAATAGGAATGAATGATTGGAAATCACAAGCAGCATGCAAGCATTTTATTTCTATGCCTTTACTTGCCAAAGCTTTAGTTATCTTCATTTGAAAATTTGTTTTGAAACAGGTTACAACTGTACATGTTCTTGAAATCACATTAAAAAAATAATCAAAAGATCAAATAGAAATATGAATAGATGCAAAACCTTTGCTGTATTACAGTGGGTGTTCAGTGCTGCGATTGGCATGAAATTATTGCAAGTCAACCAGGAAGTTGCAGTTGATCACAAAGTTTAAGTCGTTTATTTGTATGTTTGTTATGAGTTCTGATTTTATAAACCCCTAAATAAAAACACCCAGAACTGTGTTACAATTTGGAAGCCGTGTATGTTCAGTGGTGTGTCAGCCAAAGTATTCAAAATTGTATGAAGATGGCATGATGTAGAAAACCCCACATACAGCATGACGACTGTTTCAGTCAATATTGTTTGCATACGGATACAGATTCATGTACATTGTACACATATATATGTAAATGACAGGGGCACAGACAATTTCAGGAATTGCTGTTTTCACAATGATATACCAAAGCTTACTTGTTATTTACAATATTATACATATTCACATATTTCCTTCTGATTTTCACTCATTATCATTATCATATCACCTAGTGAACTTACAACAATTCCCCAAATTAGCCCATTGCAAAAAAAGAAAGGCTTCTGGAGTTCTGGAGTGGTGTATGTTACATGCAGACATGTATGCAGACATGTACATGTGCAATGTACATGTGCAATGTACATGTATAATGCCTGACATGGTTTAGATATATTCTATTCATTACTGCACAGTATGCGGACAAACATGCAGGACTTGGGGAAGACTTGATGAAAGCTGAAAAAAGCAAACAGAATGACAGTTTTCATTTTGTTGGGCATGCTTGCAATATAAGCCATCATGGTCATTGCACAGGAAATTCATTTACAAAGTCTGCCATAATGAAATATAGGGAGGCAGGCATGCAGTGAGGAGCCACATGCACGCTGTCTTTTAACCTCGCCTATCATACAGGCTTCGCTCAAAACACAGTGTGTAAGCAATATATTGAAGACAGCTATGCTGGGCAGAGCTGCAGAGGGTGTGACTACACGTGTATATTAATATTTGCAGTCAGCACGCCGCACATATTATTAAGCATCTTGAATACGTTAATGGTATACTCATGGAACATTGAACTTTAAACTCTTCTTATCACATCAAGTGAATGATTTAAAAGAGGATTTACAATGGGAAACTGCATGTGATAACACTAGATGTTCATTATTTGATGACTAACCAGAGTTGTATCACATGTAGTCCAACAATGAAACCCCACTCACCCCCTCACCCCCTCCTCCCCAAAAAAAAATAATAGAAAAAGAAGAAGAAGTAATTGATAAATGTTAAGGCTTTAACAGGACTATATTAAAAGCTACAGTCCCTGGTTTGAATCATTGGATGGATATCTTAATTGCAGTATTTGATGTAAATAAATCACACTTGATAAACATACGTGTCTTTAAAGCCATAAATACATTTAAAAACAGCTAACAAAATATAAAAATGACAGTAAATGTAATGAGAGGGAAATAAATAAATTTGTTATACAAATTTCATTCAAATGTGCTCACAGAAATAGAGCTGAACTTGGTCAGTATTGTACAGAACTCTTTCTCTCTTTTAGAATTCCACATATTTTTATTGAAAGGTTTATTCCCCCCACCCATTTCATTCCATTCCATACACCTTATCACAATACTTGACAATAGTAATATGCAGCAGCCCCAAGGACTTACATGTATGAGGCCCTAATTTCAAAAATTGAGGAAATCATGCGCATGAGGTCATTAAAAGTTCATTTACATATGAACTTAATTCTAAAGGTGCATATTGTCTAGATTCGTATTATTTGTATAATCTTAATGCGTGCCTAAACATGCGGATAATGTAAATGCATTTGCCACATTTCAATGTGCACCAGACTGTTAAGAGTAGGCCTACTTCAATGTATAATACATGTAGATCCTTGTGAGTTCTCGAGATCATAATCTACATTGTGTGGTTTTAAATGTAGGCAATGAAAGAGGAAATAATGTTTTGAAATTATGTAGATAATTACAAGGAAATAGTGAAGAAGCTTTGAGAGTACATGTAGGCCCGACCTTTGTTGTTGATAGGTGAAGACATTTCAAACTGCCTTGCTTAATTACCCATATATTATATATGTAAGCTGCTACATGTATGTTTATTCCCTAAATCTTTGTATCAATTATACATGTAGCTTATAAGAACATTTTAGCATACACTAAAAAATAGCTCATTTATACTTGATAAGTTTTAAAAAATTGCTCACTTGGATACATGTATCATGTATATGTATGCATTTGATTTTAAAGGAAAGACCAACGTTGATATTGATAGCAAATTACTCTAGAGGAAAGCAGAAAATCAGAGAAGCATACTGGTGAAAGTTTGAATGAAATCAAACAAAATATGAGAAAGTTGTAATCACTATAGGTATGGGCTCTTCAAATTGGCTGAATCAGTAATATCTCTGTGATGTAGTGGCAGATTTGTTCCAATACACAAAATGACTAAAATTTCAATTTTTCAAAAATGTATGACTCGGGAGTGTCTTTTCTCTTTAGAGGACCCATAATAATATGCTATCCATAATATATTTTGAGTAGTGCCACAAGGGAGAAGGCACTTAGGAGAAAAACAGAAATTAATGATATTTTGTACACCACAAACGGGAGAGTTATCCGCGACTATGTCATAATCCACTGACCAAACTGCCAATTTGAAATTCACATAGAATTTGTGATCTTATATTTCAAACATTCTAACTTTCTTATTATCATCTGATTTATTTCAAACTTAAGCCATTCTGTTTATATTATTTTATCTTATTTTCTGCTTTCATACAAATGAAATTATTACAAGGGTTGGATTTCCCTTTAAATAAAAAATGGGTAAGAGACATGTATGGTACATATGCAACTGACAGTAAAACCAGGTATAATTTGATATCTCAATCATGACAGACAAGAGGAGAATGAGTAAGGCTGAAATGAATACAAGTCGTCCAAGGTTGTGGTGAAACCAGAGATATGGTTGACCTCATAACATGCAGGTCATGTCTTTAAACTCAAGGTGAAATAACAGACTGATTGAAAGGAAAAACACACCTTGACTTGAGTCAAAGAAATACATACTGTAGTTATGTTTTCACCTGCACAAACATGTACACCAGGTCACACAATTCTGATTTTCATGTAGACATTGCACATCTTGAGAAGTTTTATTTAATTTATTGAGCATGATGTGTACATACATGTACAGTACATATAATGTAGATTGATAATATTGCTAGTGCTATAATAGCTCTATTATCCTACAAGTCACTTTATTCTTATATAATTGGAAATAGAGTCCTGAAGGCCTATATTGTACATAAAGTTACTCTTTGAACCTTGATGTTCTTCTTTTGGAAACTCATACATTATTGGTGTATTTACTTTTGTGAGGTGTGTATTGGGTATGTCTGTTTCCTGCATATCACAAATCTGAGCTGGATCCAAAGTTGACAGAAAAAGTTAGAATATTCAAACAATCTCAAGTTCTCATGGGTATTATTTTCCTGATCTTTGCACTTTGGTCAAGAGTCTAAAGACTCTGAACTGTAAGGAATGTTGTTGGACATCCCTGTGAGAAAGTTTAGAGTTGGTAGTAGGCGAGGCTGTGCAAGGTGCAGCGTTTGTGAACTTGATGAACATGTACTGTGAAGGATACAATGAAGTTATCCTGGTATTATTGAGGCTGTATAGACAACAATGCATCCCCTTTCAATGTACAATATGAATTGGACTGAGTGGACTTTCTGTATGGCATATCATACATACATTGTACCATGTGCATCACCACCTGAAGGATGTGTCCAAAGTACTAGTTGGGAGCCTTCACTCAACCCTTTTTTCAAGCTGAGGTCAAAGGTCTCGACTACTACCAAAACATTCTAGTATGTTTACTGCAGAAGGAATCCCAATATTATGATCAGCATTCAGCAGGCTCATATTAAATCACACAATGTACTGGATGTTTATAGTATGTATAGTAGACACTAGACAGATATCATTCCATTCCCTATTGTACCCCTGTGTTGGTATCTGTACCCATACATCTTCACCCAGGGCCCCCAGTGATAAGATTTGAGCTCCTCCCATCTCCGGTGACCTTCACCACATGAGGTCATGGTGTAGACACACAACCACACAACACACCCCAACTGTCTTGCAGATAGTCTGAATGCTTGTAAGATGCAGACACCATCTTCAAAAGCTCTAACTGTTGTATGTGGTAGATCTATGCCCACATGTCATGAATTACTTGTATGAAACTAAAATTGCATATTTGCATTTAATATGCCTGTATATTGGCAAATCTTTTACATGTATGCCTACATATACATGTATATGTAGCTTCAAGTGACCTCATAAATTTGTTTATAGCTATTAAGTCCAATAATTAAGGCCATCAAGTCCAACAATAAGTATAGTTCTAGATTGGTATCTCAGATATGGGACATTCATAGTACACGTATTATATTCCCTTATCCCTTTTTTGATAGGTTTTCTGTCAAGCATTAAATTTCTCTGACACACTTTATTAATTGATAAGATAAATTATGCATCTTTGTTGCCCATCAAATAAAGGTATGAGTGAATAAGTTGAGCTGTGTGTGTTACAATGTTCATGCATATCTCTTCATGAAGCAATGAAACTCCCATAACATTCACATCTTCAAGTTTGTATGCAGGCATTCCAAGGCACTCTACATCTGCCAGGCATCTGTCATGCACAGACTCATGAGAGCATAAATTGGAGCCCCCTGCCTCCCATCGCCTCCACTCCCATCTCCTCCACTACAAGGCTCTCATATATGAAGGGTCTAAATTTACGATCTGCCACTACCCAGCCAATGTTTAGAGCGTGGAGCCAGTTTCATTAATCCTACGGCCGTCCAGTAGTAAATCTTGGTTTGGTCACATGGTGCATCTTTAATAAGGCTTGTCTTGGAGAGTCTTGCCTACAGGGATGTACATGTAGCAAGGAGTGCCGATGCATTAGTGAGAGTACAGGCAAATCCTTCAGGCTTGCATGACGCCTTGACATTTTAACAGATGATGGCTCTGTTAGAATGACCCAAAATAAAAGCGAGATACATACTGTTTTTTAAATACATCTATCCTTTATAGATGAAATACAGTGCTTCATACTTTCCCACGGATAATATTTCCCTTTCACTGTGAAATAAATGTATGATATTGAATGGTTTTTAACGGCTTATGGGACATATATTGCCCTAGTGTAATCATATTGCCCAGTAGCAGAATGCAGATGAAGGCAATAAGTGAGTCAGTATCAGTACTACTAGTACTTTGTCACCTTGAACTAAAGGCATAATTGCATGTAATATCACTTTTATGGTAGGCACAACTTCCCCGAATAGGAGATGAAAAGGGATGTGCTATATATTACCGGAGTCTATATGTGATAGATGTGCAATATATATGAATACAATATTCTCAAGTGGTTCTTGATGGTTCACAATGTGATGTTAATGATCAAAAGGAAGTGTAGTGAAAGTCCTTGGTAAGTGACTCAGTTAGAGATGTATCATCAATTTGGATATAGCCTTATAATTAATTAATAGGTTTTTGTATGATGGGATTGAACAAGCCTCTGGACTACTTTCAATTTAGCGGTTTTATCTTAACCGAAACGGCATTGAAGTCATTGCCATGTCATACTGACTAATACCCATCCACACATACAGGTGTACTGTATGTGTACATTGTGGATATGAAAATGAGGAGGTGTACAGCAGGGGTGTTCAGAGATTGGCAGCTTGTAGGCATTTTGCATGCGCATGATACACACATGTGTAGTATCATCTAATTTTTGTTGTTGTTGTTGTTTCTAATGATACCTGAAATGATAAGAGCAGATCTACAAAAGTACAAATGACATACTTATGTGCATTATTTTACTGGAAATTTTGTCACTTATTTTCCATGAGTGATTTTGTGACAATCTGGACATGGTACATGTTTATCATTCGTATGAATTAAAGGTACTATGTCCCATTTGCAGGCCAAAAAAATGAAAAGGTTAAATTCCAAAGGCATTTGAAAGACAATACTAATTTAGAACTTCCCTAAAAAAAGGGCTTGAAAATGTCTTTAAGTGGGAAAATAACGACTATTAGTTGTCGAATCGACTTAGGAGCTATAGAGCAGTAAGTAATAGTCTGATTTTCAGACCATTGTACCGAATGGTCGTACGTTTTATGCTGCGCAAAGATTCAATCAGTTTAATTTTGGCCATTACAAATGCAAATGCTCATGTACCCTTTACAGCTCATTTTATGTATGTTATTACCAAAGATGAAAAAGCCAGTCAGTCACTCAATAGTGTCTGACAGTGAAGTCTAGCAAGTAAACAGGTTTCCTTGCATAATTTGAATATTAGGACACTGCTAACGTTTAAATTTCACAGATAGGACATACATGACATATTCATAATTCCTGCAAAGTTCTACAGAATTTGATGTTGGCTGCAAAAGGACATAGTATCTTTAAGAACAATTCTGTGAGATTTGCAAGAAAAAAAACTTAACCCCTATAATGCCACTAAATTTACCTTCCAGAGATATATGTAAACATTCAAGTCTTTCAAGAGTTAAAAAATGATGATTCTAATTCAAGGTTTCATTCTAAGATTCAACCTAAATCATATTTCTGGTTGCAAAAAGTCTGCACAATACATGTACTTGCTTCTCTTTCTGGGAAGGAAGTCTACAGAGGCTATTATTAGTCCATGCATTCAGTACAACATTGGCATTCTTTAATAGGCAGGATTGTTTCCCACGGTATGGAAGGGATAACTTTAGTTTCACATGACTATTATCTTTTAAATCAAGTTCAAATCAAGGAGGGCCAAATTATAAAAATACAAAATAGCTATTCTACTTTACAGTAGTGTACTAGTGTAGTACAGTATCTTAAGAGAATGAATTCACTTCAAAATTATGAGCATTACTGACACTTAATGCACAGTATTCTTTAGTTTTTTACTCCAATATGCAGGTCATTGTTTTGACCTTATTTTCAGGAGATATTTATACTGTAGTGAATATTGTACGTTTTTCATTTCAACTCTCAACACTTGATGCTATAATTAAGATGGCCTATATGCATCACATGAGCATTTAGGAAGATATGAATATTGTTAGGGGGAAGCAGGGGTGAGGAAGCGGTTAGAAGAAAAGTCAGAA
Organism: Mesocentrotus franciscanus; assembly: GCA_037976565.1. Taxonomy (NCBI): domain Eukaryota; kingdom Metazoa; phylum Echinodermata; class Echinoidea; order Camarodonta; family Strongylocentrotidae; genus Mesocentrotus; species Mesocentrotus franciscanus. The sequence goes on along the minus strand of CP137680.1, from coordinate 2,824,110 downwards.
GTTCATATATTATCTCTTCCATCAAAACTATATTTACCCTCTGTCTAGTCTAAGATACCATACATGTACTTATTTTTAGTCATAAGAAATATGACAAAGTAACATTTCAGCTGCTGAACCTTGTTCAGATCACTCGCCCACTTGTCACTATATATGGATGTTCATGATAAAGATCATGATATTGCTAACTAGTATATCACCTGCTAAGAGCCAGATTGACATTAGCTTAATGTATATATCCTTTAAATGTAGAGCTAACAGCCTTCTGGCTCTCAAGTGTCAACGGATGATATCAGTCTTCATTCATTTTATGGCAGAAGGAGAGAGAAGGAAGTGAAAGTAGACTGCCAGTTTGCTTGGGATTGCTTGAGGTTGCAGAAGAAGGTTTTAGATTGATCTGGGACTGAAGAGGATGGAATTATTTTATTCAGATATAAGAAATTGATAAGAGAGCAAACTCAAAGACATGCATTTTATAAGTTAAATCTGAAATATTTGATACGTAATAGATTGTTTTTCAAGATCAAGACATTGTCTTCAATTTATCTTGTATGAAGAAAAATATTTTGGTTTTCAGTTCAGCCGAGAATAGAAACCCCTTGTGAATTTACACTCGAGATGGCTTATTTTCATAAGACATAAGACTTAAGCATGTACAGTATATTAATTTATATAATTCACCTGGGAAACTCAGGTTTTTTTTAATGAAGACATTTCCCCTCTCTTTGCAAATCTGCAACACTTTACACTTGAAGTATTACAATGTAAGGGTATGAGAATCTCCTATGAATGTGGTGATGTTAGTGAGAGTTGAGAGTACATGTCTAGAATGTAGGCTAGACCTTATATGAGCTAGTAGAGCTAGTATGAAGGAAGTCCATGTCTACGCAATGCCTGTTCCTCTGCAGCGTTCGTCCGCACCCTCAGGTGAATAAACCTGCAACATTTCCCCTTGTACATAGAGACCGATCCCTGCATGTCATAGAGCTAAACTTGCTCTCGTTTTCATCATGTAACTCTCAACATAACTAATGTTCTATAGTGATATCCTGTTACATCCGAGCCAGGTGTCTGCTGAGAGCCAGAGCTGCCTTGTGTAGAACCGATGTTCCTAAACATACAATATTTCTCTGTCTAAATACAGACCCATCCCTGCATGTCACTCAGTTGAACTTGCTCTCATTTTCATCATACAAATCTCATGGGAAGTTTTCACTCCTCATAAACAAACGGTCTATGGTGACAGTCTGTTACATTTGAGCCATGTTGTTTCTTGAGAGCCAGAAAGGCTTAGTGTAGAGTTGATGTCACAAAACATCCAATATTTCCCTAAATAGGGACCCATCTGTGCATGTCTCTGAGCTTAACTTGCTCTCGCTTTCATCCTGTAAGTGTAACTCTCAGCATAATAATGTTCTATAGTGAAGTGTATACCGGCGTGTTGGCTCAGTCAGTAGAGCGTCCGCCTCACAACCGGGAGGTCGTGGGTTCGAACCCCGGCCGCGTCATACCAAAAGACGTTAAAAGATGGGAGTTGCTGCTACCTTGTTTGGCATTCAACAATAAGGGGATAGAGCAATGTCGATCTGGCGCTGCTCAGTGGCTGCCGGGCTCACGATCAATTGGGCAAAAAGAATTTCCATTTTCGGTTTAACTTAATAAAATTTGGAGTGGACTTTAAAAGATTCTTATTATTATTATTATTATTATATACATTTGAGCTATATTTATGTTGACTTTTGAGAGCCAGAAAGGTGTTTAGAGCACTTTGTGTAGAGTTGATGTTTACTAAAATGTAATATTTCCCTTTCTGTATACAGACCCATCTCTGCATGTCTCTGAAATAGACTTGCTGTCTTTCATTTTCATCCTGTAACTGATAATGAGGGTAGGATTAGGATCAAATAAAGTACTATTAAATAATTATACTTGATCTACAGAAGATGTTAACCTCCTGAATAGATATTAAGGGATACCTTGCATGCATGGAAAATGATAATTCTTTGTCTTTCACCTGGAGCACCAAAATCCTGTTATTTCTTTCCTACATAGAATATCTGGCACCCTATCTGCTGATGAATTCACTGATCAATCCACTTACACCTGTTTTTGCTAATTTTAACCCCTTATCCCGCTCTATCCTGCTCTATCCTATCTATCTATCCTAGGAGAAGTTACAACGGCGGCGGCGGCAGCGACTATAATACTCGGTGTGTGCTCTCTCGGTACCTGTGTAAACAGCTGTGTACCACCGCAATTTTGACTGCTATCCAATGGGTTTATAGGAAACGTTCAATCACATCCTGCCACAGTTTGCGCTATATTTATCCGCTCTGGTCAATGGGCATTTGGTGAAAGTGTTTGTGAAAGATCTTTATGGCCTTCTTGTCTCCCAGAGTTCTATATTCAGCTTATAGTGTTGTTTATGTTGCAGCCATTTGGTTTAATAGAGCTAGAGTGTGTATGTTATGACCTCCTTTTTTGCATCGTATTTATGAGTATTGGCTAAATCGACTTGATGGCCTGTACATGTACATTTCAAAGTATGCTATTCCCATGAAACTGTTGTTGAATTATGAGCTATATATTTTCTTTTCTTCAAATTTCACCTGAATTCTTTTTCTTGTGTTTTGCAAATTAATCTTTTACAATGATGTTGCAATGAACATTCAATGAGCTACTATCTTACAGCTTCTACTTCTACAGACACATACATACACAAATGATTAATGTTATTAATACAATGTACATGCAGTAGGAGTCTTTGGTAGCTTCTGGGAACCATTTGCATTGTAAAGTATGAAGCTATTCAATTCCGATCCCCCCTCAAAGCGGGAAGCGGAAAACCCTTTATTCATGAAATACAGAATGTGATATTGAACAAACACTCCTTGGATTTGTGCTTTTCAATGTATGCGCAAACATGAGCTACAGTGTACATGTACATGGCTATGAATCACCTTCATAAGAGTGTTCGCATTGACACTGAAACTCACGCTGATAAAGATAAAGCTTTCCTTTCATATATTTTTAATTATTTCTTTTGTATACAGTTTACATGTACCTACTACCTACCCTCTTAATATAATGCTAGTGAAAGTAAGACTGTACATACAGTATGTAAATGGTAGTTGTTATTAAAGGTAATCAAGTTAATCATGTACCTTCTAAATAATTTGTATGTCATTACTCATTAGAAGACATGAAATTAAACCTTCCTCACAACACTTATATGAGACAGTACAATGGTTAGGGACTTCTGAGCATAAGTTAGAAAATGATTTCATATCTAGGAATTCATTGAAGTTAATGTTATTTGGGGTTGACTTGTGATGCATAGAATTATCATCTCTTTAGTTGCTTCACCTTCATTTAGAGTGCATTTATACTTGTGATATTCCTTTACTGGAGTAACAATTATACCAGCAAACATACGGAACAAAAATATTTTGTTTTGAAAAATATTTCCCTTTAATGTAAGCTTGTGTAGTAAGGAATATTGACAGTGGGGGCAGGCCTTGAGAATGTCAATGTCTGGTTCAAATGTAGTCTGACATCTAGTTTCACAATGATGGACATTGACTCGTAGGGAGGCAGTCAACGATTCTTATCTAGCTATCTTCAGTACTCAAATGGCTAAGAAGGGGATGACTCACACATCAAACACATATGCAAATATGCGGGACTGTTATAAAAGATCCAGCTAGATTAGATGATACAAGTTGGTATACTAGTGCTAAGTATTTGACATTGTTATCTTGGTAATTGAGATCCCTTGTTTGCATTCATATTTCTATTTTCATTGTTTAGCTCCAAAGGTGCTTTGATAACATCAGGAGGTCATCCTTAAAGGCCTTCAATATTTTGGCAATTCAAGCGATTTTGTCTCATATGTTGCTGATCGCATCAAAGATTTTGTGGTTGTATAGGTTGCAAGTTGTTTGGATTGCATCACATAATGAAGGGAATTGGTACTTTTGATACTTCTGATATCACTTGATATTCATAATATCATTACCATTGGTAATGTATAGGACACCAAATTGGACTTGGCTACAGTGTATTCCAGTTGACAAGATTGTCCACTCTTTTCTTGCATGCAAACTTGTGACTGAGTTTTCATGATGCCAGAAGTGCTACCATTATAAGAAATTGTAATGTCCCCATATTACCATCCATTGCAATATGATGCAGTTTACAATAGTCTCCTTCTCAGTTTATACTACTTCTATATATTCAATGTATACAGTTTAAGCACATAATGAGATATGTGGACAGTCGATATTTGAATTGTGCATGCTGGATGCATGTGCAAAGGGCATGTTTGAACTTTGAGAAAGATAGATCTATCTATTTGCTTTCAGCTGGATAGGTTTGATTAGCCAAAAAACAGCTCAAATAGCTTTGTAAGGATAGATTATCTGGAAAAGAAGAGCAAAATCTTCATAGTGAGGGTAGATTTGAGGAATTTTATCTTAATTCCAGGTATGTGATTCTTTAATTCATAGTGAAAAGGAGGAACAAAAAAAATTAAGATAGGTAAGGTCAAGTTTTATAGCTAGAGTTAGGTTAGTGCAGTTATCAAGCCATCTTTACAATGACATGGTGCACGCATAGAAGTCATTCTCCTTTTAACGACTTTTCTTTGTGATTGTGATCATGTATATCCAGTATTTAGTCTATGTCTCTTGAACAGTGACAGTCTTCTCATGTCTACACAGAAAAATGTAATTAAATTTATATCCTGGTGAACTTCAGGATTGGGGTTAGGAGAGAAATGATCGTCTCTTAAAAGTCATAATTTAGACAGTCATGTGAAGGAAACCTAATGTCATATGCTACCAATAATATAAATGTTTTCAGAATATAAACTGCTTGTCACATACTGAGACAGGGGATAAGATTGTCTTGATTATCCTGATTGGTATCATCACCCATTGGCATTGTGTGTGAGTCAGTGTCATCATAGGTCAACGGCAGGGGATCAAACTCCCACTTCAATTGTTTTGTAATCATGAGAGATACAAGTTTTGCTGAGGAGGAGATTAGATTTCACGCTGTCTTAGGGACCCATCATCCCCATGTCCTTTAAATAGACCTCACTCTGGGAATAATTCATTTCCGTATTTCCTTCAAAAGAAATTACAGATAATATACTGAAATCGTACAAATGGCCCAGAAGGAATAGGTCCCATAATAACTATAGATCTTGTGACAATTATAATTTTGAAATCATTTCTCCTCTGTAATGCAATCCAGCTAAACTGTGCTGTGATTTAGTGATAATAGTATATCAATTTTATTAAAATAGTATGACTGTTCATTTTTTTTCAAAGTGTTATAGCATACATTGAGGTATATACAGTGATAAAAAGAAAATGGGAGCAGGAAGTGATTTACAATGTAGCTAGAAATCTACAAATGAGTTTCAACAAACTGGAATGAAGTTCTTGTACAAATACTAAGAATCCAGAATTTTTGGTGGAAATTTCAAATTTCACTTTTACAATTGCAAATCCATTCAAGTGGCATCGTGCCTGGGGAGGGTGGGATGAAGGGGGGGGAAAATTGAAAATTATTTTCTTTTAATGCCAAATATGACATTGTGAGATGACATCATGAAAACTGCAACCAATTTGATACAAAATACTTTTAGCGCCCTACTATTGATGTGTACATGTGTGTTAATGATATGAGGATAGCATGTATGGGATTATTAGCGCTCTATTGAATTATTGGATTGAAAGAGAAATGTCACACATCTGTTGTTTACATGCATGTTTTACATTCATCCGCATTCTTTAGTTGTCATCAATATAATAACGGCAATACCACATGCATCCGCTGTGCATACCAAAGGTGTGACAGTGTGACTGTTGTTATTTAATATTTATTCAGTTCCCTTCCATTCTATATTTAGTCTATATTTCCTTCTCTCCAAAAGTGTGTTGACCTTAAATACATTATTTATCAATTTATTCATTGAATTTTTTCATTTAAATTACAGGGTAGGTACAGTACATCCAGTAGGAATACTTTGAGACGCCGCAGTGCACAAAAACAAATATTATGAATTAAATGTCCTTATAGGATGGGATGTATAACAATTTAACATTTGATATGTAATACTATCAAACCTTCTTAGTAGTGACCTGTAAAGAAAGGCAACTAGTCACTTCTTGCCTCTAACAATGTTAAACCAAACTTTTCATTCACTTGAACATTTTTCTCATTGAATCATGTATGAAAGGAACCTGCATATAAAGACCACCTGCCTAGTAAAACCATTTTTCAGTTTCCTCGAATGGTCTTTACATGTATGTACAGTTTTTACTGTATTATATGTAGATGTACATGTAATTGCAAGATTTTAAAATCATAGATTGTTTTATTTGTCTTTCCTAATCAGACTGTGGTCAAGGTAATCTGCTTTTGGTTTGTGGTTATAAATCAGCAGGATATACAGTAGTCATTCTTCTTTCTCAAGTGAAGTGTGAACATTCATGACATTTGTTGTCCCTTCTACAGTTTCTCAATAATCTCCCTATTCACGTCTTCATGTTGCTCCTGATTGAACCCACTGGATGCACTCAAATTCAAGGAAACGGTTGCGAATGTTGTATAAAATGGAGGGAGTCACTCGAATGGAACATGTCCAGACTTGTCATGATCCTGAGCGCGCCTTATTGTCTGTTTTTCTACCCCTAAATGTTATTTTGTTAGGAGTATGCTGTATGTCTCTGCTCCCACGATGGGTAAAGAATGATAGTACAGGTTTGCTTCACAGGAAGCATATATGCAGCAGAGCTTGCATTGCGAGTGTACCTCTGCAGCCCACATCTCAAACATGACATTCATTGAGTAACTGGAAAAACATCAACATATTCATGAATTTTATGAATAAGAATAGTTTCATGGGTTCTCATTTTGTATTTGAGAGGTCATTTTGCTTATAGCCCCCTTTTTCTTTAGACAATTGCATGTTAACTTTACTTGAAAATTCTTGAGATGGTTGACAAAGTGATTGACTATTTATGAAAATAAAGTGGGGATGGAATGCATGGTGCGTAGAAACACTCAAATATCTGCGGTATTACGTACATGTGCTACCTCTGACATAGATTGATTTGAAGGGGAAGGACGGTGGAAAGGTATCAAGAATTGAGAGTTCTAATTATTCATAGTGCTCTCTTCTTAAAAATTACTTTTATATTTGTATGGTATAAATGACATTACCTCAGGGCTGATGAATTGTATATTCTTTCCTTCTTGTCCAGAGCTAATTTTAGAACATGTTATATCCTTATGGGCATTTCAGGGCTTAGTTATGAAAGTGAAATAAGGATGGATGAATGGTCCATAGAATTACCAGGGTGATGGAAAGTTCTCACTCTCATCTCACTGGTATAATATAGGCCACCTCTGACATACATTTATTTGAAGTGGAAGGATGGTTGAAGAGTATTATCAGCTGTGTTGGAAATATTAAATTTGCTTCTTTCTTTTGTATTTATTAAATGAGATTACCTCAGAGGTGATCAATTTCATATTTTCCCTTCTTGTCGAGCTTGATCTGATATTTTTAGAATGTTATATTCTTTTGAGCTTGTCATGGCTTAATTGCTTTCTGCTCATGAATATTTCCTCTGATATTAAGAGATGGAAAATCAATGCTACAGATGGTATTTCTTTTTTTCTATTTCTCCTTTTTAATGTTTATTTATTCTATATTGTGCAAAAACTAGAACCTGAAACTTTTGTATTCAGATTATGACTTAAATCAATATTTTATATTTTCATACTGAAATCTAATAAGTTCTTTTTATTTTCTTTCAGATCTCTCCAAGGCACAGCGAGCCTTCTCAGAAACTCTGATGAACTTCAACTTTGAGTGCATTGGTACTTCACAAACAGATGCTGAAATTGATATCTGTAAGTATTTCATTAATATCTCTAGCATATTCAGGGTTTAAAACACTACTAGATTATTCCACATTCTTTAGTGCCTGTTTGATGTTTGCCTATGAGCTGGAGATGCTGGCTCCAGGGGTTCAGCTAGGAACAGATGGGTATATGCTCATCCACAAATTTGACTTGCTCGCTCCCCTATACAAAAAAAAAATGTTTCCTTATACAATCTTGTAGACTAATGGAAGTATATTTATTGATTGTACAGTTTCTGAGTTGTAGAAAAATCATCCTAAAGCTAGAATGATTCATCAATTCAAAAACAAAATTATATAAAACATAGCCCCAACCAAACAAAAAATAAGAACATACAGAAAACAAAAAAAGGAAACCATATGTGTATAAGCTATAAACTTGCAGTCATGGAAATCACATTTGGTCTATAAAATCCAAGAGGAGCCTTTATGGACCAAAGCTTATTTGATGTCAGGAGCTCAACCATGATAAATGAGAGAGAGAGAGAGAGAGAGAGAGAGAGAGGAGTGGGGGAGATATACATGTCAGCCCATGTCCACTCATTACAATCTCTACATGCATGAGTGATAGCAATAAACCTCATCTATCAAATATGTGTCTATTTTTAGACACTGACCCAAAATCTTTGAGGCAAGTGATATTGCAGGATAGTATACAAGGAAGAGAAAGAGATAGAGAGAGGCGCATTAGAAAAGGGGAGGGAGAAAGGGAGGAAGGAAAATGGTTTCACATCAAATTATATATACAGTATGTAGGCTGATTCAATTTCAATACTCCTGCAACCTTTTCATTTATTTTAGTATGTGCAGTACATTGGTCATATCAAATCATTTACACATATTCACTCTACATGTTGATACAGGCCTTCATACTTAGTATGATGAAGGCCTACAAACTTGCTATAGGAGTATGAGTCAGATAGTGTGCTGATGCAGAATATGCAATTCAATTTGTAGCAACTGCACATTACTTTGTGGACGTCACGAGGCAGTAGTTTCATAGGATTGGGGTGTTTCCATTACTCCCACCCCTTCATTCTCTCTTCCTTCTCTCTCCTATCTCTTGCTCTCTTTCCCATCTCTCTTTCTCTCCTCGCCCTCTCTCACCCCTCTCTCCCGATCTTTCTGTATTCCTCCCTTTCCTTTCTTTAAATCCTCTCTCTTGCTTTCACCCTCTTGCTTTCACCCTCTTTCTGTATCTGTCCGTCTGTCTGTCTCTTTCCCCCTCTCTTTGCCTCTCTCTCTAATGATATCTCATTGACGGGGAGATATTGTCCAGTCATCACATACATAGTAGCTAGTCCAGTCATAGCAGTATTGATTTTTACCCTCTTAGTTTCACCCTCCCGTTTCACTCTCTCCCGTTTCACCCCCCTCTCCGTTTCACCCCAATCTCTTCGTCTTCAGTCTCCATCCATACTCCTC